>BTHU01000006.1:93199231-93708435 GCA_036184795.1 Tokudaia tokunoshimensis
CCTTTTCATTCTTTGTCTTATTCAGATTTCTCTAGTCCACACTTATAGAACTGTATTCAGTAAGACTAGAGAGCACAAGCATCTTCACTTTACAGTGCTACTTCTGATGCTGTTCATTTTTTTTCTCTGCATAGGACTGTTGGTCTTGGTGTGGCTCTTTACTACTTAATTCATACTCCATTTCTTCCTGTTCCCTTTAGGAGATTATCACAAAATCTTGTTGGACTTAGTCTTCTGACATTTCCATTTGTTCTGAGATTTTTCTTTTTTTTTTAAATTTATTTTATTTTCTAAGTTTTTTTATTTACGTTCCAAATCATTTCCCCTTTCCCATTTCCTCCCTCCCCGAAAGTCCCATAAGCCCCCTTCCCTCCCTCTTTTCCCCATTCAACCCCTTCTCACTTCTCTGTCCTGGCATTCCCCTACATTCAGTCATTCCAGGACCAGGGGTCTCTCCTTCCATCTTCTTGGAAATCTATTGATATGCGAATTGTGTCTAGGGTATTCCGAGATTCTGGGTTAATATCCCCTTATCAGTGACTGCATACCATGTGTGTTCTTTTGTGATTGGGTTACCTCACTAAGGATGTTATTTTCCAGTTCTGACCATTTGCCATCATCCTTAGTCATTAGGGAAATGCAAATCAAAACAACCCTGAGATTCCATCTCACACCACTCAGAATGGCTTAGATCAAAAACACAGGAGACAGCAGTTGTTGGCGAGGATGTGGAGAAAGAGGAATACTCCTCCACTGCTGGTGGGATTGCAAGCTGGTACAACCACTCTGGAAAGCAGTCTGGTGGTTCCTCAGAAAACTGGGCATGACACTCCCGGAGGATTCGGCTATACCACTCCTGGGCATATAACCAGAGGCCTTACCTGCATGCAATAAGGACACATGCTCCACTATGTTCATAGCAGCCTTATTTATAATAGCCAGAAGCTGGAAAGAACCCAGGTGTCCCTCAACAGAGGAATGGATTCAGAAGATGTGGTATATTTACACAATGGAATACTACTCTGCAATTAAAAACAATGAATTCACGAGATTTTTCATATCATATGGAATTCTTGTTGTTATGTGATTTGTTTGTATTAATGATGTGGATGATTAATTAACAATATTATTGTTTTTCTCCCTCCAGATTGAAATAGTGTTTTCTTGTATTTTTGGTTGCACATGGTTCACTACGACTCAACGCTCCTTCATTTATCTATGTTTTATGTAAAATGACTTATCTACTGTGTTCTCATTTGCTCTGGTTTTTTTTCTGGTATCATTTACCTCTAATTATAATCTGGAGTGCTACTTGAATGGATGGCTTTTGTCATTTCATAAATTTCCTGAAGTGAACTTGATGCTCCATAAATTTTAAGAGTCCAATTTTTTGGTACAATGGTAATGTACATAGTTATCTTTTCATACTTTCCTTCTTATACAAATCTTCACAAGACCTTTACTATTACTTTAAGTTTTAGTTCTTCTTATGTTTTTACAATGCCCCTACATAGTTCTATTAGTTTAGCTTTGTAGTTTAATACCTTGATGTGAAATATCAGAAAGAGTTTTGCCTTTGTTCCTGAAAGAGAAACTTAGAAAAGCGACACAGGAAGAATAGGTGTTTCTCCTATAAATGCACCACAGTTCAGTGTTGTGTCCACATTTCTTTGAAAATTGTTTTTGCTATTGAACCATTTACTTAAGTCCTACAAGGTCCACAAGAAACTTTCCCTGATTTTTACAAAGGATAATCTGAACTGTGGAAAGGACTATATCAGATTCAGCAGCAAGAAATGCAATTATTGAGACTTTAACCTTTGAAAATGCAAATTCTGAATGTAAGGAAGTAATCAGACCACTGAGGTCAGCATCAATAGATGAATGGATTACTAGCTGATGTTGGATCTCACCCACCTGATATGACTGTAATAGGAGAAGCTGCCACTAGACACCTAGAAATCACCCAAGATTTGAAAGGTTTTAGTTGTAGTGAGGGGGTCATCTAAGAAATGACTGTAGGGAAAAAAAAGTAATACCAAAAGGGGACCTATTCCTTCTGGAATATATCAAAGGTGTGCCAGAAGCTGACATTTGACTAGGGAATGTGGAGCAACCACAGACAAATGGGGTAACACCTTGTCAAAAAACTCCCAGGTGGGTCTCTTGCAGGCCCCAATGCCAGGTAGGGAGAGCTCTCTTCACCAGCACAATTAATTGTCACTGCCTCAAATACAGACATTTTGAGACTGGACAAGACTGAGGCAAGTTCTATAGACAATCCAAAAAGTCACAAAGATAGCCAAAATCAAATATTTTAGCAAACTTCTATAGAGTATCACAGGCTAAAACTAAGAATGTTAGTAAACAATATTGAAATTGGCAGAATGGTTAACACTGGAGCTGATTACACCATTATCTATCTCTCCAAAATCTTGGCCTGTAAGTTGGCCACTTCAAGAAGTAGACATCCAATTTGAAGGAGTTGGGACCTTATTCCAAATAAAGCAAAGTACCAGATGGCTTAAATGCATGGGACCAGAAGGTCAGGTAGGAAAATTGAGGCCATATGTGGCTGATACAGCCATTAACTTATGGGGAAGAGATCTATTACAGCAGTGGAAAAGTCTCAAAACGGTTAGGCCACAAAAGGTTCAAATCAGAAGAAAACAATTAAGGACCCTTAATGATTTTCAGAAGCTACTGGGAGATATCAACTGGCTGCAGCCTGTGATTGGAGTGGCCACTCAAGAATTAACAATTTATTTCTAACATTGCAAGGTGATAAAGATTTAAATAGCCCAAGGAAACTATCAACTGAGGCTGAGAAGGAGTTAGCTTTGATAGAAAGGAAATTGCAGGATATACATCTAGATCTTATCCATTCAAAGATGGCTTGCATCTTAGTTACCTTACCTTTTATTCATTCCCCTACAGGAATTATTATGCAGAGGGAAGATTATATCTTAGAATGGATATTTTTAGCACATAAAGGAATGATTGAACTAAACCAGACTCTTCATATTAAGGATATTCAGACATCAGAATGGAAAATGGGAAATGTGTTATGCTGGTGGAGAGGTTATGACTACGTTTCCACAAGAAAAGAAAAGCTGTGGCCTCCTTCCAAGTTAATAAAAATCAGACATGACAGAGGGAGACCTCCTGAAGACCTTGGAGACCGAGAATAAAAGGGAGACTAATCAATCAAATAGGTGATGTATATGTAGTGATGTTTACTGCATACAAATTTCTCCTAATTTGTTATTACCTACCATCCTTTGACAGCTAGTTTACAAAGTTATATTGTAGTTTGATTATGTGATCAAACTAACCTGAAGAAATGCAGTCATCTTTCTTTATTGACCATCTGTGCACTTCATTAACCAATCTGTGCACACTGCACGCTCCATGTGAATGACTTTATATAGCTATGTGTTGCTTTTAAGTTTTGTATACTGCAGGATGAAAGAAGAGAAAGACAGTCCGGAAGAGATTCACACTCCAGAATGCTGAGATTCTGGGACCATACATTCCTCATCTACATTAAGGTAGCTTCTTTCAAAGACTTGCTTCCTGAACTTTCCCAGAACAGCTAGCTTGCCTATCCAGCCCTTCAGAATGTCATAGTCAAGACGTCAGCTAAGCAATGAACTTTTTCAGCACAGTGACGCAGAAGGCAAATGATGCCAGCTAACTATCGTTTGACAAAATTAACTTTCCTATTTCTCTTTGGGCCCTCAGAAGGGAATTCTTTGCCCCAGCTAAGCTAAAAGCAGACAAAAGAACACCGTCTCAGTTCCTTATGTTTGGGTGTATGGCTCTGGTTATTTTATGAATTATAGATATGTTGGCATTTAAGGGATATTTTACAAATTTAAAAGGAACTAGAGAGCTTAAACTTGGGGATTTCTATCTTCCCGTTCCTCTTCTCTATCCTTTCTTCTTAGGTAATAAGGAGGGGGTGGGAAAGAAAGGGGGAATATAGTAATATAATAGAAATTATAGAAATAGACAAATAGGGATGGGTTAGCAAACTAACTTTTTTTTTCCGGACAGATGCACTGTGATACAGGCTATTTTTAATAGAAAAAGGAAGTAAAAACATTTTATGATAAAATTAAAGATTTACCTTGAAAATGTTTCTGACAAAACTGAAGAAGTATATAGAAAAACACATTAAGATTGACAATTTTCATGGAAAATTAAGGAGTAAAATGGTAGACTTAAAAACATTGCTAAATTAATTGAAAAAGGAAGTAGAAATATTTTATGATAGAATTGAAGATTTACATGGAAAATATTTCTAATAAAATTGTAGAGAAATAAAAAATAACATTATAATTGAAGATTATCATGGAAAATTATACAGATAAAATGGTAGGCATAAAAACCTTTCTAAGTTGATTGAAAGTGGAATTATAAACATTTTCTGATAAAGCTGAAGATCTACAAGGAAAATATTTCTGATATAATTCAAGAAATATATAGAAAAATACTTTAAGATTGAATATTTCATGGAAAAATTATACAGATAAAATGGTATGCTTAAAAATATTCCTAAGTTGATTGAAAGTGGAATTATAAACATTTTCTGATAAAGATGAAGATTTACATGGAAAATATCTCTGATAAAATTGAAGAAATATATAAAAAACACATTAAGATTGAATATTTCATGGAAAAATTATACAGATAAAATGGCAGGCATAAAAATATTCCTAAATTGATTGAAAGTGGAATTATAAACATTTTCTGATAAAATTGAAGATCTACAAGGAAAATTTCTGATAAAATTCAAGAAATATATAAAAAACACATTAAAATTGACTATTTCATGGAAAATTATATAAATAAAATGGTAGAAATAAAAATATTACTAAATTGATTGAAAGAGGAATCACAATCACTTTCTGATAAAATTGAAGATTTACATGAAAAGTATTTTTGTTAGTCTATATTTTTTTTGGGAATTGAGTCCATTAATGTGAAAAGATGTTAAGAAATAGTGATTGTTGCTTCCTGTTATTTTTGATGTTATTTTTATGTTTGTGTGGTTACTTTCATTTTGGTTTGGTGGAAGATTACTTTCTTGCTTTTTCTAGGATATAGTTTCCCTCCTTGTGTTGGCATTTTTCATCTATTATCCATCCTTTGCAGGGCTGGAGTTGTGGAAAGATATTGTGTAAATTTGTTTTTGTAATAGAATACCTTGGTTTCTCTATCTATGGTGATTGAGAGTCTTGCTGGGTATAGTAGTTTGGGCTGGCATTTGTGTTCTCTTAGGGTCTGTATGAGATCTCGCCAGGATATTGTAGCTTTCATCGTCTCAGGTGAGAAGTCTGGTGTAATTCTGATAGGCCTGACTTTATACGTTAGTTGACCTTTTCCTCTTACTGCTTTTAATATTCTTTCTTTGTTTAGTGCATTTGGTATTTTGATTATTATGTGCTGAGAGGACTTTCTGGTCTGGTCCAGTCTGTTTGTAGTTCTATAGGCTTCTTGTATGTTCATGGGCATCTCTTTCTTTAGATGAGGGAAGTTTTCTTCTATAATTTTGTCGAAGATATTTACTGGCCCTTTAAGTTGTAAATCTTTGCTCTCTTCTATACCTATAATCCTTAGGTTTGGACTTATTGTGTCCTGGATTTCCTGGATGTTTTGGCTCAGGAGCTTTTTGTATTTTTCGCTTTGTTTGACTGTTGAGTCAATGTTTTCTACAGCATCTTCAGCATCTTAGATCCTTTTTCTATCACTTGTATTCTGTTGTTGATGCCTGGATTCTTTCCAAGGTTTTCTATCTCCAGAGATGTCTCACTTTGTGATTTCTTTATTGTTTCTACATTTTTAGATCCTGGATGGTTTTGTTCAGTTCCTTCTCTTGTTGTTGTTTTCCTGTAATTCTTAAATGGATTTTTGTCTTTCCTCTTTTAGGGCCTTTACCTGTTGACCCATGCTCTCCTGTATTTCTTTAAGGGATTTTTGATTTTCCTCTTTAAGGGTTTTTATCTTTTGACCCATGTTCTTCTGTATTTCTTTAAGGGAGTTATTTATGTCCTTATTGAAGTCTTCTATCAGCGTTGTGACATGAGACGTTAAATCCAATTCTTGCTTTTCTGGTGTGCTGGCGTATCTGGGACTTGCTGTGGATTGAGAACTGGCTCTGATGTTGCCAAATAGCCTTGGTTTCTGTTGGTAGGGTTCTTGTGCTTGCTTTTCACCATCTGGTTATCTCTGGTGTTAGTTGGTCTTGCTGTCTCTGGCTGGGGCTTGTCCCTCCTATGGGCCTGTAAGCCTGTGTCTGTACTCCTGGGAGATGAACTCTCTTCTGGCAGGGTCTGTGCACAGAAGGCTGTGGAGTTGCCTGGTTCCCTGCTGCAAATGGCAGACCAAATGGAAGACTCCTGTCCCAGCAACTCCACTGATCATATGCACTGTGCGCTCCTAGCTGTTCACCTCCAGAAAGAAGGTGGAGATCTCACCTCTGCACTCAGAAGTGAAAGCTCTGCTGGGAGATCACTGTCTCCTGGCACACTTGCACAGAAGTCTGTTGAGCTGCCTGGTTCCGTGCTGTAAATGTCAGCAGGAAGACTCCTGTCCCAGCAGCTCCACTGATCTTATCACAAATTTACTCTTAAGCAATAACATTATATATCTGTATATTACATTGGTACAGAATTTACTTGATACAAATTTAACGTTTTCAATGGTATGAATTTCTTATTGATATAAAATTAGCATTAACAGTGCTAAAGTTAGCATTAACTCTTACATAGGCACTGTAACTATATAATGCACAATTAAGAATACAAGGCTTAGAACCAGCCCTTCTATTACTGTTATTAAAAACTGATTTGAGATGATTAAACTTGTGAGTTAAGGGCCAAATAGCACATTCATAGCTCTGAGATTATTGTTAGGGTGTTTTCAGTTGTTTTATTAGAAATGGCTGAGAGTAGTTAACAGAGAATAGTCCACATTACTTTATATAGTTGGTTTTCAAAAAGGTCAGAAGTTCACAGAATGTGACATTTAATATTATTTATTCACTTGTTGTTGAAAAAAGTCTGCTCCTGACAGCATTCCCTTTCTTGGATTCAAAGAAGAAATTGAGCATCAATGGAGTTGCTCCAGTTGTGGCAAGAGAGCTACTAGGCAAGAATTGCCTCATTTCATCTACAGAGAAAATATTGTCCAGAAAACAGGACACACTATGTGGAATAGCCAACTGATAATCTGCCAAGACAGGGTAATCAGCTCTTCAAAATTCTGCATTACAAACGTCTGTCAGACGACCATGGATCAGAAGGCTGAAGACTGATGCTCCAACCTTTTGAAGTTTAAGGGACTGTCCTGATGGTCAGCAGTCTCTATAAATTAACTACGTTTTGGGAGCTATATATTGTGCTTCTCATATTTTCAGGTAATATTAGTCGTTCTTGGATTTCTGACAGGGCTGAAGACTGGTAGTCTCATAGTCAACCTAAGTTGACTAGCATTGAGAAAGAGGATATAGATTTGAGAGGATGGTTTTCAGTTGGCATACAATCTAGACCCAGGAGTCAGTTGTAGAATTATAAGTCTTTTAAGATAGGATAGATCACAGAGTTTCTATTTAATTGACAAAGATGATGGACTGGGTGTTGTCTATCTTGTGCTTTTGGTAATAGTTGTGTTCAATTTATATCTGAGATAAGAGTCCTTTAATTGGACAGAAAGGGGGAAGTGCTATGAATATCCCTGGGGATATTTGTAATTTGATGCTAATTCCATTCTTCTGGGAGGGGCTGTGAACAAGGAAAGAGTCAGCACTCAGGTGATTTCCTATAAACCTTCTTCCTAATTTGTAACATAAAGGCTAGAGCTGGTGGTTGGGCAGAAGGTGTGTCTGAAAGGTTTGGGGAGAGAGAAGTAGAGGAAGGAGATAGTATGACAGAGCAGGAGGTGGAAGAAAAGCAGAGCAGAAGCATATGGCCTTGAGAAACTGCAAGTTATAAGGTCTCATAGATGGAGAAAGATGGTAGTATAGTTGTAGATCTGCCCTATCTAGGCACACAGATTGTATTCATATTAATTGAGTTTTGTTTTCATTGCTGGGGCATATTTGGGATGGAGATTTACCACAACAGGTTTCAATTTCTTCTTTTAAAAAAATATTTTAAGTTTGTGAGTGTCCATCTGCATATTTTTCTGAGCACTGCATGACTACATTATGACTATGGAGTGCTAAAGTCTGTATCATGTGTTCAGCACTGGAATCAGGTACTATATTGAGCTGCCATGTGTGTAGAGAGAAGGAAGTTGGGTTTCTCTGCAGGAAGAGCAAATGCCCTTTACTTCTTACCTATCTTGCCCCCAGGTTTACATTTCTGGTACACACTCATTATGGAGCCAGTATATAACCTTATGTTTTACATTTTTGAAAAACTTAATGAGAAATCATAAAAGATTCTTATATATGCAACTAAAAATCACGGTAGAAAATCGAGCTCAAACAATGGGAAAAGGAACAGGATTGAAATCTGATTTTAAAAAAAAAATTAAAACTTATTCACTTTACATCCTGATCATAGACTCTCTCCTTCCAGTCCCACCCTCACATCCCTTTCCCCTCATCACAGCCTCCTTTTTTTTTCTCAGAAAATGGGAAGTGCTGCACTGTCATGAGAACCAACCATCCCGGGCATATCAAGTGACAACAGGAATAAACAAACACATCTTCTCCAACTGAGACCACAAAGGCAGCCCAGCTAGGGGAAAGGCATCCAAAGGCAGGCAACAGAATCAGAAATGGCCACCAAATTGTTAGGTTACTCATATAAAGACCAAGCCGCATATCTGCTACATAGGTGGCCTAGATCCAGCTGAAGTATGCACTTTGGCTAGTGGTTCAGTGTCTGTGAGCCCCGAGTTTAGTCGAGTCTGTAGGTTGTCTTCTGGTATCCTTGACGACTCTGCCACACCCACATCACATGTCATTCTTCTCTAAGACTCCCTGAGTTCTAACTAATGTTTAGCTCTGGGTTTCTGCATTTATTCCCATCAGGTGCTAGATTAAGCCTATCAGGAGGCAGTTATGCTTGGCTCTTTTCTACAAGCATAGCAGAGTATCATTATTAGTATCAGGTACTGGTTCTCTCCCATGGATTGAGTTTCATATTGGACTACTCAGTGGTTGGTCATTCCATCAATCACTGGTCCATCTTTATAACTGAACATCTTGTAGACAGTACAAATTTGGGGATGAAATTTTTATGGGCGGGTTGTCTGCCTCCATCCATTAAAAGGCCTACCTGACTATAGAATGGGGCCATTTCAGCTTCTTTATCCCCCACTTGTAGGAATCGCAGCTAGGATCACCCCCATTGACTCCTGGAAGCCACCCCCATCCCAGATCTCCAGGTCATCTCTAAGATGTCCCCCACCAATTTCTGTTCTCATTCCTAGTTTTCTCATTTTCCCACTCTCTCTTCTCCTGACCCCCTCCTCCATCTCTTCCTTATCCCCTCTTCTACCCAGTTCCTTTTATCTACCTCAAATGTCAATTTTATTTCCCTTTCTGAGTGACAACCAAGCATTCTGTGGATTGTAGCCTGGATATCCTTAACCTTATGGCTAATATCCACAGATGAATGAGTATATACCCTGTGTGTCTTTCTTTTCTTTATTTCACTCAACATTGTATTTCCTAGTTTTTTCCTTAGACTGCCACTTTCATGACGTCCCTGTTTTAATAGCTGAGTTATATACTGTTGTCTAAATGTTCCATACTTTTTTCATCCATTCTTCAGTTGAGGGACAACTACATAGTTACTAGCTATTACAAATAAATCTGGGATGAACATAGTTCCACTGAACAAGTTTCCTTGTGGTATGGTGGAGCGTCTTTGGGATATACTCCCAAAGGTGTGTTTTTGATACTTCATTAAATAAATCTAGTGGTCCAAAAGCCCCAAAATAAATTCTAAGTCTAGGCATCTCATAGCAGGAGAAAGAAATTTTTTTCTCATGCATTTAAGATAGCAACAACCATGTAGTCAAATTGAAATGACAGTGAAGGTCTGACTTTCAAAAATCAAAGATGGCTGCCAGTTATGTGACAGCCATTAACCAAGATGGTGGTGAATTTATGGCTCCTCTTGATTCCAAAGTCAAGTTGGGGGCCAGTAATGTGCTTTTTACCTTACGTGCAGTAGAGCTTGAGATCAGGGATAATGATGACCTCCAGCAGTGCTTTTATTATATAGGATTATTGTAGCAACTTGGTTATTTTGTTTATTCTCATGAAACAGAATTTCTCTTTTAAGGTATGTAAGGAATTGTGTTGGGAATTTCATGGTAGTTGAATTGAATAGTTAGATTGCTTTTGGTAAGATAGCCATTTTCACCATTAATCCTACTGATCTATGAGCATGGGGAGATCTTTTAATATCATACTCGATCACTCTTTTCAGAGACTAGACATTCTTTTTCTTTTTTATTAGATATTTTATTTTCATTTCATATGTTTATCCCCTCCAAAAAACCTCCTATCCCCTCCCCCCTGTACCTGTTCTCCAAGCTACCCACACCTGCTTCCTTGTCCTGGCATTCCCCTACACTGGGGGCATAAGGCTTTCACAGGATCAAGGGCCTCTCCTCCCATTGATATCCGACATGGCCATCTTCTACACATGTGGCTGGAGCCATGGGTCCCTCCAAGTGTACCTTTCATTGCTGGTTTAATCTCTGGGAGTTCTGTGGGTACTGGTAGGTTCATATTGTTGTCCCTCCTATGGGACTTCAAACCTCTTTAGCTCCTTAAGTCCATTTTCTAGCTCCTCCATTTGGGGCTCTGTGTTCAGTGCAAAGGTTGACTACAAGCATTCACCTCTTATTTGTCAGGTACTGGCAGAGTCTCTCAGGAGACAGCTATACCAGGCTACTCTAAGCAAGCACTTGTTGGCATCCACAATAGTGTCTGCATTTGGTAACTGTATATGGGATGGATCCCCAGGTGTATCATTCTCTGGATGGCCTTTCCTTCAGTGTCTGTTCCACACATTGCTGCTATATCAACTTCCATGGGTATTTTGTTCCAACTTCTAAGAAGGACTGAAGTATCCACACTTTGGTCTTCCTTCTTCTTGAACTTCATGTGGTCTTTGAATTGTATCTTGGGTATTCTGAGCTACTGGGCTAATAATCACTTATCAGTGAATGCATACCATGTGTGCTCTTTAGTGATTGGGTTACCTCATTAACCAAGCAAACGAAATTCTGTTTGACAAGAATGTAAAGTCTCATCTATTCGACGCTCTGTATGTTTATGGTCATCTTTCATTAGGTTAGGTAAGTTTTCTTCTACAATTTCTTTGAAGATATTTACTGGCCCTTTAAGTTGGGAGTCTTTGCTCTATTCTATACCTATTATCCTTAGGTTTGGTTGGATTGTGTCCTACATTTCCTAGAAGTTTTGGGTTAGGACCTTTCTGCATTTCCTTTGACAGCTGTGCCAATGTTTTCTATGGTATCTTCTGTACCTGAGATTCTCTCTTTTATCTCTTGTATTTTGTTGGTGATGCTTGCATCTATGAATCCTGATCTTGTTCCTAGGTTTTCTATCTCCAGAGTTGTCTCCCTTTGTGATTTCTTTACTGTTTCTATTTCCAATTTTAGATCTTGGATGGTTTTGTTCAATTCTTTCGTCTGTTTTGTTGTGTTTTCCTGTAATTCTTTAAGGGATTTTTGTGATTCCTCTTTAAGGGCTTCTACCTGTTTATCTGTGTCCTCCTGTAAGTCTTTAAAGGAGTTATTTATTGTCCTTCTTAAAGTCCTCTATCATCATCATGAGAAGTGATTTTAAATATGAATCTTGCTTCTCTGGTAAGGTAGGGTATCCAGGACTTACTATGGTGGGAAAACTGGGTTCTAATGATACTAAGTAACCCCGATTTCTGTGGCTTATGTTCATGTGTTTGCCACAGGAAAACATTTATCAGGAAAGCATTTCTCACATTCACTACTTTTGAAAGATTTCTCTTCTGTATGAAGTCTTTCATAGCTTCTAATACTGCCCTTCTTGGTAGAGTACTTGTGACATTCACTACATTTGTAAGGTTTGTTTCATATATGCAATTTCTGGTGACATATAAGGGGGCATTTGTGGCTAAAGCATTTGTCTCAGTCACTTTATTTGTAAAGTTTCTCTTCTGTATGAATTCTTTGATGAACTGTAAGTTGGAATTTCTTGGTAAAGCATTTGTCACATTTACTACATTTGTAAGTTTTCTCTCCTGTATGAATTTTTTGATGAACTGTAAGGTGGGATTTCTTGGTAAAGCATTTGTCACATTTACTACACTTGTAAGGTTTTTCTCCTGTATGAATTCGCTGATGACTTCTAAGAGTGCTTTTTTGGGTAAAGGATTTGTCACATTCAGTACATTTGTAAGGTTTCTCTCCTGTATGAATCGTTTGATGTCTTCTAAGACTGCCTTTCTCAGTAAACCATTTACCACATTCACTACATTTGTAAGGTTTCTCTCCTGTATGAATTCTCTGATGAACTGTAAGAAGGCATTTCAGGGTAAAGGATTTGCCACATTCACTACATTTGTAAGGTTTCTCTCCTGTATGAATTATTTGATGACTTCTAAGACTTGATTTCCCAGTAAAGGATTTTTCACATTCAGTACATTTGTATGGTTTCTCTCCTGTATGAATTCTCTGATGAATTGTAAGATGGCATTTCTGGGCAAAGCATTTGTCACATTCACTACATTTATAAGGTTTCTCTCCTGTATGAGTTCTCTGATGACTTCTAAGACTGCCTTTTTCAGTAAAGCATTTTTCACATTCACTACATTTATAAGGTTTTTCATCTGTGTGAATTCTTTGATGAATAACAAGACTGCTTTTACGGGTAAACCATTTGTCACATATAGTACATTTGTAAGGTTTCTCTCCTGTATGAATTTTCTCATGAATACTAAGACTACCTTTGTGGGTAAAGCATTTATCACATGTACTACATTTGTAAGGTTTCCCTACTGCATGAATTCTCTGATGACTTCTAAGACTGCTTTTTGCAGTAAAGCATTTGTCACATTCAAAACATTTGTAAGGTTTCTCTCCTGTATGATTTCTCAGATGAATAACAAGACTGAATTTGTGGGTAAAGGATTTATGACATTCACTACATTTGTAAGGTTTCTCTCCTGTATGAATTCTTTGATGACTTCTAAGATTGGAATTCTTGATAAAACACATGTCACATTCACTACATTTGTAAGGTTTCTCTCCTGTATGAATTCTCTGATGAATTGTAAGTAGGTATTTCTGGGGAAAACATTTCTCACATTCATTACATTTGTAAGGTTTCTCTCCTGTATGACTTCTCTGATGTTTTCTAATTTGTGAGTAGTAGATAAAGGATTTGCCACAATCACTGCATTTGTAAGAATTCCCACCAGAGTGGAACCTGTAATGTCTTTCAAAGCTTGATTTATGATAAAAGCATTTAGGACATTTGCAAGGATACTGTCCATAATGAATTTTGTAGTGTAGTTTCAGCTGTGACAAATGCAGAAAGGATTCACTACAGTGTATACATTTATAAGATTTTTCTCTAGTATTTGCTCTCTGATGTCTACAGACACTTGAGTACACCTTGAAGCATTTCCTACATTTTTTGCAATTGTGTGGATTCTTTCCACTATTACTTTTTTTCAGAATGATTTCATGTTTTGAGTCAAATAGATTTTCATACTCTATAGCATTTGATTCTTTCTGGATTCTTCCATTTTGACTAATGATGGAACACACATTCAAAGGGTTTACACAGTCTTTAAATTTGCAAGGTCCATCTCCAATCTTCCCAATTGTTTTTCTGTTTAGGTGTGATGCTTTGATAGACTCATCTTTATGTTTGGTTTTGGAAGGTGTACCTTGAGAGGATTCATGAGTCATTTTGACAGGAACGTTACATTTGTAAGACTTTTCTTGTATAGTGAAATGCTTGTGGACAATGTTCTTTTTGACTTCATCCAAGACCTTCTCACATTTAAAATAATTCTCTAGAAAAAAAAAGTTCAATGAGGGTAGAAAGAGATTAATATATGAGTAAGGGATTCAATAATGTATGTTTCTTTAAGTTCACAAGAAAAGTAAATTAGCCATTAAAAAGGAAAAATGTCTTTTCTGTTTCACAATCATTAAATGGATGCTTAGAAGAACCTCAAATTTGATCTATATCAACTGATTGAAAATAAGAACATTCTAAGTTAAACACTGTCCGTTGCAGAAGGTAAGAAAGATAGGTGATCAAGAAAAAATAATTTTGAGATCTTTACTGTCTGAAGGATCATATTAAAAAGTCAGCTAGAAATTGATTATGCAATTCACATTGACATGGAAATCACCATATATACTTGCTTCTACATCCAAAGTGCTAGGAAAAAGGTCACGGTGCAACAGTAGTAAACATAGAGAGCACATGACAAAAGGTAAATAATTACATAAAAGCAAAATTCTCATAAAAACAGATGCTACTCTATTTAAAATATTTTTCATTTTAAAATTCAGAAATGGATGAACAATGAAATGCAATGGCAAAATTTTAAAAATCCAATTATTTTGTATAAAACAATATACTTCCTTTCTATACATGTGCAATATTCTTTGAACTTAGAAGTTTTGATTGAAAACTAGGTAAAAGGGTTAGAGAAACTATACAGGATACAGCACTGGTTATTAGTCTTTAGTCTTTAAGTCTCTAGACATTTCAGAATTTCCATTGACAAAAGATATGTACATTGAAAGAATAAATTTCGAATTCTAGGAGAAGAGTATTCTCACCAACGAAGAAAAGATTACTGTAATTCTCCATCACCACATCTCTATACAATTCCCTCTGAGTATAGTTGAGACATTCCCATTCCTCCACTGAGAACTCCACAGCCACATCCCTGAATGTTAACAGACCCTGTAATAGAAAATTTTCAATTTACCATGTGATGTTGGACAAAAATGTTTTCCTACTAAAATAAACCAAACAATAAGATATAATTTGTGATATGGATAAGTCATGGCAAACATTCAAGGACAAAAGTTTTCTAGAAGTGCTATAGAGATGTGTCAGAAATTAAACATTGCTGTTCTTCCACAGATAGCACACAGCGTGACCTATTATATTGCACATATTCATGTCTCTACTCTTTATGACTCGGTTGATATTTTCTATTATTGAGCAACAAAGAAAGGATTTGCCTCCATCAATGCATTTGAAAATTTTGTTTGCAGTTAGATTCTAAAATGTCTTTTAAAGTCCTCTAATATGTAATTTGTTTGCCAGAAATATCATGGCAGTATACAACAGAATATGAAATCTAGTTCTATGAGATCTAATGCTTTCTTATTGCAACATGAAAGAAGAATACAAAACACATATGGATTGAGTCAGGAAAATGCACCAGAATACGTAAAAAAATAAAATTTAATTTTATTAAGATGTGCTTCCTAATCTAGTCATACTCTTTAGTGTATTTTGCTTTGTGAAACAGGATAGCAAAACAGTCTCACAATCAGCAAACTTTTAAAGAATATATTATACATATTTGAGGTCTAGGTACAGGAATATAATTTGATGAATTAACAAACTCAAAGGGTGACTTTACACATGGTCAAGGAATGATGATCAAAACTATGCTTCAAGATCTACAAAGTCAACCATGCTCAGATGTGGACACTAGCTCAATCTTTTCAGCAGTTTGGTCTGACCATCTCAGTTGACATACTGGGGCCTAGGTACAATGCTGCAAAAGTTCTAGAATAAAATAAGTAAAACAAAAAAATTCAAAATTCTAATGCTACACTATCATAAATTCTATTTTTCCATATATTGCTTAGTGAGGTCAGTATTCATGTGTATGCAAATGCACATTAATAAGCTTGTTTCTATATACCTGATCACTTCTGAAATGTAAATTACATGGCAGAAGAGACCTTTTCTTCTTCACTAATATGAAAGGACACATGTCTGTTTTATGTCGAAATTGGACAACAGTATATTTATTGACTGTCATATATAATAGACTCCTTTTGAGAGAGCATGTCTGAAGTCTAAGGAAATTTATGTCTTCATGCTCTAATATTGAGGGAAAGTATACTAGAACAAGGCTGTGTTATGGTAATTTTGATTATCAGAAATAGACATGAAGATAAATCACACAACATAAAGACTTTAGCTAACATTACCAGATGTAGATAATTAAATTTTGAATGGGTTCAGTAAGACATACAATTTTCAAAGAAATGTGGACATGGGACTAACCTGGGGCACATTTACCAGAGAAGCAGTCATTGTTCTTGTTGCTTTGCTCGGAGTTTCTGTCTCAGGAACAAAGACTAGAATTCCTGTCAAAATTTCACATAAAGGTGTCAAAAATACAGAACCAAAATTAATAAAACTCCCTGTGGACAATGCCAAAACATGTAAGAAGATCCGCAAACTAAAATGATCAAGAATCTTGTCAACATTCTCACAGATAGGAGAGCATTGAATGATATATTTAGTGTGGCATATATAAGAACAGTTTGAATAATTAATACATGACATCCTGTCTACCCACAAAAAAACCTGCCTCAAGACACACATGAAATACAACTGGGATGATTGGGATAAAATTTTTCATATGGAGGGAGAGGATAGAAAATAACAAGGGTAACCATGCAAGCTCTCTTAGAAGTTCAAGGTGGAAAGGCCACAGTCTTCAAATTATAAGTTGTAGAACAAGGGACTTACAAAGATTAGATGAGCTTACTGGAGCTTTGTAAACTTACTGGAGCTTTGTAATAGCCACAATAGTAACAAAAACAGAAAAAACAAATAGTATATTGGAATATTCTACTGTATATATTCTAACAACCATGATGAACGAAAAAAAAATCAGGACATTTCCTAGTTAATGTGATTGAAAATTCACTCACAACAGTAAGATGTACATACAAAACAGACCTTTGAGAGTCAGGAAAAAATATAATGCTCTCATGAATTTACAGTATATAAAATTCTTTGCAGAGGAGATTAGTGGCAAGCATCAGGGTGGTAAGAAAAATTAGCATAGCAATGCATAAATTTTCAAGGGAAATAATCATGACATTTTAAAGGGCATATGTTTTCATGACCCTTACTTGAGACATACAAGAGAGTAATCTCAAATTTAGCAGCAAATACATCAATAAATTCCTCCTCCAGTGATGTTGTGTTTTAATTTCAGAAATATTAAATATTGGAACAAAATGTGCTCCCTGACTTAATTCTGACCCTGTTTTTAGTTAGAAAGGTATATTTTCCATTTCATGGATACAGAACAAGAAGTCATTCTGGGATGTGATGAATAACCTCTCTCTACAAGCATCCACTATGAAGTCCAGGGCTTCTACATTAAAATCCAGATGTGACAGCTCCTCAAATACTCAGCTAATTCTGAATAGACATGTTTTTGCACTATTGAGACTTCCACTCAAAGGTCATTATCACTCATCTTATCAAGATCTGTTTCAAATAGCTATGTATAGTATTCAGACACTGGACTCTGGTTTATAGGAGACCACAGCAGTCCATTCCAGTACTTGCTACGATAAATTGCCAGACAGATTCTGCTGTTCTCACATCTAAGTGCTGTAACAACATGCATCTATTTTCCAGTTGTCTTCTATTCGTTAACACCAGCAGAGGCTTGGAAAATACAATAGTTATAAATATTTCCCTGCATTTTGAAGTCAGAAGAGCATAGAGTGATACATTTTAAAGCCCTGAAAGAAAATAATTTTTGTCACATGACATTCAGAAAAGGTGACCTGTAAAATTGACAGTTCAGTAAGTGTATTTGAATGTAGTCAAAAATAAGACATGTTTTTCATATAAAGATCTACTTATGCTTTATACAAATGAAAATATGAACAAAAGAATTAGACATGAATTACCCATGAGGACAAAGGTGATAGTAAATTTCATGTGAGGAATAATAAATATGTGAGAAATAGGAAGGAATCATGAAGTAAAACTAAAGGAAGTACTATCCCAATTAAGGAAAGTAGAACAGGATGAACCAAAATTCAGCAGCCGCAATGCCTAAAAACCTTCTACATGAAAAACTCTAAGAAGCTGGGCGGTGGTGGCGCACGCCTTTAATCCTAGCACTTGGGAGGCAGAGGCAGGCAGATTTCTGATTTTGAGGCCAGCCTGGTCTAAAGAGCGGGTTCCAGGACAGCCAGGACTATGCAGAGAAACCCTGTCTCGAAAAATCAAAAAAAAAAATCCCTAAGAAATATAACTTCAGTAAGAATAGCATTTTAGCTACCAATATTAAAAGAGACGTTTCCAAAAAATCCTTAATAGGAGTTTTAACAGATTAAACATGTCTACACAATAAAGAGTGTATTACTCAACCTTAGTTTCTAGTTCAGAAAGAAGGAAAATGTACATTATTGAATTGACCCTGTACAAAAACAAAAGCTCACATTCTTCTCAACTGTACTTAATATGTTTTTAACTTACCTACAGGGGGATGGAATAATGAATACTGATTAGGAGCTGTTCTTCTAGGGGACAGGGGTTCAATACCAACAACCAAATGACAGCTCAAAAGTATAACTCTATTTCTAGGATATTCCATGCCCTCTTTTACCCTCTGCATACATAGTACATGGGAGGTGCACAGACATTCATGAAGAACAAATATTCATACATATGTAATAAATAATAATAATAATAATAATAATTGAAGTAGCTACAAAAATAATGGAAAAATGGTGAATCACAGAGATACTGAATAAAGCAAAATATTCAACTCTTCTTTTTTTTAAATTTTATTTTATTTTCTAAGTTTTTTTATTGACATTCAAAATCATTTCCCCTTTCTCATTTCCTCCCTCCCCGAAAGTCTCATAAATCCCCTTTCCTCCCTCTTTTCCCCATTCAGCCCCTTCTTGCTTCTCTGTCCTGGTATTCCCCTACATCCAGTCTTTCCAGGACCAGGGGTCCCTCCTTCCATCTTCTTGGAAATATATTGATATGTGAATTATGTCTAGGGTATTCCGAGATTCTGGGTTAATATCCCCTTCTCAGTGACTGCATACCATGTTTGTTCTTTTGTGATTGGGTTACCTCACTAAGGATGATATTTTTAAGTTCTGACCATTTTCCTAGGAATTTCGTGAATTCATTATTTTTAATTGCAGAGTAGTATTCCATTGTGTAAATATACCACATCTTCTGAATCCATTCCTCCATTGAGGGACATCTGTGTTCTTTCTAGCTTCTGGCTATTATAAATAAGGCTGCTATGAACATAGTGGAGTATGTGTCCTTATTGCACGCAGGTAAAGCCTCTGGGTATATGCCCTGGAGTGGTATAGCCGGATCCTGGAGTGTCATGCTGAGTTTTCTGAGAACTGCCAGACTGCTTTCCAGAGTGGTTGTATCAGCTTGCAATCCCACCAGCAGTGGAGGAGTGTTCCTCTTTCTCCACATCCTCACCAACAACTGCTGTCTCCTGTGTTTTTGATCTTAGCCATTCTGACTGGTGTGAGATGGAATCTCAGGGTTGTTTTGATTTGCATTTCCCCAATGACTAAGGATGATAACATCTCTTTAGGTGATTCTCAGCCATTAGATATTCTTCAGGTGAGAACTCTTTGTTTAGCTCTGTACCCCATTTTTTAATAGGGTTACTTGCCTCTCTGGAGTTTAACTTCTTGAGTTCTTTGTACATATTGGATATTAGCCCTCTGTCGGATGTAGGGTTGGTAAAGATTATTTCCCAGTTAGTTGGTTGCCGCTTTGTCTTTTTGACAGTGTCTTTTGCCTTGCAAAAACTTTGTAATTTAATGAGGTCCCATTTGTCAACTCTTGATCTTAGAGCATAAGCTATTGGAGTTCTATTCAGGAAATTCTCCCCCATGCCCATATGTTCGAGGTTCTTCCCTAGTTTCCTATCTATTAGTTTCAGTGTGTCTGGTTTTATGTGGAGATCCTTGATCCACTTGGAATTGAGCTTAGTGCTAGGAGATAAGAATGGGTCAATTTGCATTCTTCTGCATGTTGACCTCCAGTTGAGCCAGCACCATTTGTTGAAAAGGCTATCTTTTTTCCACTGGATGGTTTTAGCTCCTTTGTCAAAGATAAAGTGACCATAGGAGTGTGGATTCATTTCTGGGTCTTCAATTCTGTTCCATTGATCTACATGCCGGTCACTGCACCAATACCATGCAGTTTTTAGCACTATTGTCAACTCTACTTTTGAATGATGGTGTGATTTCATGCATATCCAGAAAACACCAGCAGAATCCTTTTTGACTGAAACATATCTTCTTAATATTGATGAATACAGGATTCAAAACTTGAATTATCACTTTTCTATATAAATTGGGATAATATCACACTAATTGTAGCATAAAAGACTTCAAGAGCCTACCAAAATATTTATAAATTTGTCCATATAACTTGGTCTTGAGGGACTCACAATCTAGAACCCAAAAGATAATCAATCTCACACTAGCCAGCTAGAGTGCCTAGCATGAAGAAAACAAATTAGTGTCTGGAGCGATGATGCAGTAGGGAAGAACAGTTACAGCTATTCAAGAATACCTGGGTTTGAATACTAGCACCAATATCCTGGCTCACAATCATTTTTCATCTTACTGCCAGGTAATCTAATGCTCTATGTGATCTCCACAGGAAGCAGACACATGTTTTCAACAGAAATACATTAGGCCAAAACAGTCATACACATAAAAGAAAATAAAAATAACAAAACAAAACCAAATATAGCCACAAATGGGGGGGGGGCGATCATTTTAAACTCATCATTCTGGAAACAAGTTAGGAATGACTGCCATTTGTTGTTATACTTGTCTAAATAAGTAATTCTGGTATTTCTGGCCAAAATACAAAAATAACCAAAAGCCAAAAACAAAGTTCAGGAAAGGCATAGTACATTCTTACTTTAACTCCTGGTGGGAACGTAAAATAGTGCAATCCGAAAAATATCTATTTGGAGATTTTCAGAATCTACAAATGTATGAATCATGGCCATCTTTAGTACTAAGGGATACAAGACTATTTCAATATTTACAGATATATCAATGTAAGACAGAAAATATCTATAGATGGATACAAAAATTATGCTCATATGCATACATCCATAATAGGCCTATGGAAAAACTTAACATTTGGTCATTATCATGTTTTCTCAAATCTCAGAATAGGAGAAACATATACCTAAGGAGAAGCTAGAATGCCAAATCTTAACATTTTACAAAATAAGCCAAACTGGGAGAAATACAATCTCGCAGGAAAGAGAAAGGGGTATCCACTCTGTCCACAATAACTTAGTATAGTGGACCAATTCTTACCCAGTTTTAGGAGGAAAGCAAAAAGTCTTAATGCAAAAGGATAAGTAGATACATGACAACAACATATTCAAAATTATAATATAAATCCCAACTTCAATAATTATAGATTCAATGAGAAAGGTAAGATTTGATAATCCTTGACATAAGGCATAAGTCCCAAGCTCAAAATAACTTGGTGTTTTATATATCAACAAGAGGAGTATGAATACACAGGTGACCACTAAAACTCACCATAGTGTTTTTGAATATCACAGATGCCTTGTTCATAGCGTCCCTAGAGCAAAAATGTGCCATGCCAGGTAGGTAGGGAGAAGAGACATCAATGACCTAAGCCAAATGTAGACTCCAAGTCCCAAATTATAATGCACCCCAGTATGGTATATCTGTAAACTAATGTAGCATTGGATCATGACAGGTACCAGGAAAGTACAGTATCAGGATGGTTAGTGTCCAACTTTGTTTTGTCCAAATCTAATATTCTCAAGACAATAAATGGTATGTGGTATATTTTATTTATGAGGAAAACCATTCTGCATATGAGATTTTTCAGTAAACTGTATTACACAAACTTAAGATAGTCAGAATCTATGCCACTTTGGATTGCTAGAATGTGGGGGAAGGTCTGGAAGAGGGGACAGAAGAACATAAAACACTGTTTAATTGAACAGATTTTATATATAAATTGGCTGATACTGTTTCAGCCATGTACAAAAAAGTTCTTTTTTGGATCACAGCTTGATATTAATTCCCCTGGTTTCCAAAAACACAGTAGAAGTGAAAAATCAGTTTTCTATACAATGAAATGCTTTCAGTTTAAAATTTTGGCAAACTCCAGAGGACAAATATGCAAAATTTACTGAAATCCTGGTCAAAAGTTTAAACAGATCAGAGTAGACCATTGACTCACAACAGTTTGCTACATGTACAAATGCTCACAGTTTCTTTACCTAGTTCTGTTCAAAACAGAACCTGGTGCTGCTTTCAGCCTGTCTCAGAGACATTTCTATGCAATGGGCAACAGTTATTTTAGGGGTTCATGATGTGTGACATGGCAAATGAATGAGTGCTCATTGTATAACCAGGAAGAACAAATCTATATGGGCTGCTTTAAGCCCCCAGAAACAACACAAGTGGGCACAAAGATTTGGTTAGCAGAACAATCGGGAGGTTATCTATGGAACACACAATACATTGCAGAATTGTCATGAAAATACTCAGGAGAAAACTAATTTTACATGGAAGAATATGGAGTACATAGAGCATCCCCAACTATATAGGCCAGAGCCTAGACTATCCCAACTGTGACTCCAGATATATACAGGACCAAATGAAAACCAGAAATGGTTATCTCAGCATGGTAGATATACAGGCAGCAGATACTAAAAGACAACCACAGTAATGACCATGTGAATGTCACTAAACTAACACAAGTATACCACATAACATTCAATTTCATCAACCAAAGGTCACAGGAAAATTATATATTCAGATAAAATACTATGAATGTGACTTAATTCTTTACCATGATCTAATGATTCACAATGTGTGATTTGTAGAAGAGTTAGCTGATAAAAAGAATGAGCAGTTTAAAACATTCAAAAGAGTAAATACCAAAATTATGAAAAAAAATCCATAGAGCAGATACACTATCTTGCTTTTCATGGTATGATATGGTACACAGAATGTATAATACATAAACAAAAGGGGCTTGATTCAAATAAGTAATAATGAGATCAATGAAGAACCATATGATTTGAAAAGATTGTGCTAAACGACTGTTATAATGGACCAAAGGTATATATTAAAAATGCTCCATGCTGTAAAGCATGAAAAAACTTCCACCTAATATGCACTGAAATCCATGCTCTGATATGTCATTGTGCACATTCAAGGTCCTCTAAAACAATAAATCCTGCAGACTAAAGATAGAAAATAGAGACATGATGTCAGTTTCATCGAAGTTACTTCAGCCATCATGCCAGTCAGTGTACAGCCATTTGAACAATCGCAGATGTAACAATCATGTTTTTATTTGATATATTCTTTATTAACATTTCAAATGATTTCCCCTTTCCTGGTCCCCCCACCGGAAAGTCCCATAGACCATCTCACCTCCCCCTTTTCCACAAACAACCCCCTCCCGCTTCCCTGTCCCAGTATTCCCCTACAATGCTGCATGGAACCTTTCCAGGACCAGGGTCCTCTCCTCCCTTTGATGTTCAACAAGGCCACCCTCTTGTGTCTATGTGTCTGGAGTCATGGGAAATACCATGTGTATTATCTGGTTGATGTTTTTGGCCCAGGGAAGTCTGGGAGTACTGGGTGGTTCATATCACTGTTCCCCCTATGGTGCTGCAAAACCCTTCAGCTCCTTGGGTCCTTTCTCTCCCTCCCCCATTAGGGACCCTGTGTTCCTTCCAATGGCTGGCTGAGAGTGTCCCCCCTCTGTATTTTTCATGCACTAGCAGAGCCTCCCAGGTGACAGCTATAGCCGGCTCTAGTCAACAAGGACTTGTGGGCATCGATCATGGGTTTTGTAACTGTATATGGGATGGATCACTAGGTGGAAAAGTCGCTGGCCAGTCCCGAGCTGCTGAAGCCTTGCCTTATTATCACTTTTAAACTGGGTAGGAAATTTTCTATCTTGGCACTTAAACAATATTTTGACATTTGAAAATTGCAGCTTGGCACATTTCTATTAGCCAGAAGTGATTTCAACTTTGTATGAACACTGATTGCTACCTTCAGCAATCTATTTTGAGGTGATCCTGGAACAAGTTGGGTTTTTTTTCCAGTAATTGAGTTTAATCTAAGAGCAAGTTAAACATAAAATGGGGCCTAAAAGTAGAATGGATTTTGAACATCTAAGCAGGGCTCTTCACTTATAACCCAGCACAAACCTCAAGTGCAAGTGGATCAAAGACCTCAATATAAAACCAAACATGATGAGTCTGACAGAAGATAGAGTGGGGAAGAAAAGTGAACATATTGTCACAGGACAAGACATTCTTTAAATCACAAGGAAAAAAAGTATGAACAATAATAAATGGGATCTCAGGAAGCTGAAATGCTTCTATAAGGCAAAGGACACAATCCTCTGGACAAAACAGCAGCCTAGACAGTAGATAAAAGATTTTATCAATTCCACATCAACTAGAGAACTAATATCAAAAATATATAAAGAACTCAAGTAACTAGACGTAAAAAAATCAAATCATCCAATTTAAAAATGGGTTGCATATCTAAATAGAGGATTCTACATATAGAAAAATCTAACAGCAAAGAAACACTTAAAAAATGTTCAACACCCTTAGCCTTCAGAAAATTACAAATCAAAACCACTTTGGGAAACAATTTTATATTTGTCAGAATAGGCAAAAATTAGTAATACAATAACAGCTAATCCTAGAGAGGATGTGGAGCAATGGAAACACTCCTCCATTGTTGGAGGGAGAGAAATCATGTACAAAAACTAAGGAAATCATTGTGGCAATTGCTCAAATTGATGGTAATCAAACTACTTCAAGATCCACCCATTCTGCTCTAGGGCAAATATCCAAAGGACATACCAACCTACCCAAGGATACTTGCTCAACCGTGTTCATTGTATCTTTATCCATATATCCAGAAACTGGAATCAACTTACATGACCCTCAAAAGAAGAATAAATAAAGAATATATGGTACATTTACACAAAGGAGTATTACTCTGAAATTAAAAGAATGACATAATGGTTCAAACCGAAAGAACTCAAGAAGTTAGACTCCAAAAATCCAAATAAGCCAACTAATAAAATGGGGTACAGAGCTAAACAGAATTCTCTACAGAATGGCTGAGAAGCAATTAAACAAATGTTCAACATCCTAAGTCATCAGGGAAATGCAAATCAAAACAACCCTGAGTGTTCACCTTACACCAAACAGAATGGCTAAGATCATAACTCAAACAACAGTACATGTTCGAAAGTATGTGGGGAAAGAGGAACACTCCTCCACTGCTGGTAAGATTACAAACTGGTACAACCATTTTAGAAATCAATCTGGTGGCTCCTCAGAAAATTGGAAATACTTATACCTGAAGATTCAGCTATGCCACTCCTGGGCATATATCCAAAAGATGCTCCACTATATCACAACGACATATGCTCTACTTGTTCATAGCAGCCTTATTCCAGAAGCTGGAAACAACCCAGATGTCTGTCAATGGAAGCATGGATACAGAAAATGTAGTACATTTATACAATGGAATAGTACTCAGCTATTAAAAATAAGGATGTCCCAAATTTTGCAGACAAATGTTATGGAACTAGAAAATATACTGAATGAGGTAACCAAGACCTAAAAGAATATATACAGTATATACTCACTGATAAGTGGATATTTGCCCAAAAGCTGAGAATATCCATGATACAACTCACAGACCATATGAAGCTTAACAAAAAGGAAGGACAAAGTGTGGATTCTTCAATCCCACTTAGAAAGGGGGAACAAAATAATCACAAGAGCCAGAGGTAGCGAGGGACTTCTGTGGAAGGGGGAGGAAGAAAAAATGGGAAGGGGCAGGATCAGGTATTGGAGGAGATATGAGAGAAATCCAGAGGGCCAGGAAAATCAATAAAAATATGTAGCAGTGGTGGGGGAGGGGTGGCGAATTGGAGAAACCACCAGAACGTACCAGAGACCTGGGATGTGAGAGTCTCCCAGGACCCAATGGGGAAGACAGTAGCCGAAATGCCTGACAGTGGGGAGATACAACCTGAAGAGACCACCTCTAGTAGATAGGCATGGCCCCCAGTAGAGGAATGGGGTTACCTATCCATCTCAAAATTTCTAATCTAGAATTGATCCTGTCTAAAGGAAATGCAGGGAAAATAAATGGAGCAGAGACTGAAGGAAAGGTCATCCCATCTGCAGACACCAAACCCTGACATGACTGCTGATGCCGAGATATGCTTGCAGACAGGAGCCTAGTATGAATGGGCTCCGAGAGGCTCTGCCTATACCTAAGACAGATGAAGATACTTATAGTCAACCACTGGATTGAGCCCGAGTACTCCAATGGAAAAGTTAGGGGAAGGAAAGAAGGAGCTGAAGGAGACTGCAACCTAATAAAAAGAATGAACAGTATCAATTAACCAGAACCCCAAGAGCTCCCAGGGACTAAACTGCCAACCAAAGAGTATACATTAGTGGACACATGGCTCCTGTCACATATGTAGCAGAGGACTGCCTGATACCACCAGGGGCTGAGGGGGAGGGAGGCACTTGGTCCTGGGTAAGCTTAATGCCCAGAGAAAGGGGGTGCCAGAGAAGTGAGGCAGCAGTGGGTGGGTGAGCACTCAAAGACATGAAGCACTCAATGACAGACCTGTAGGAAGCAGACAGATGTAGATGCAGATAAACTTCAATGCCCACCATTGAGAAACACAACCACAAACAGCATAGAAAACTAGTAATGAATAGTACACCTCCAAAAACCATCCACGCAACACAGAAGATGCACAATCTTCTCAAACTTGAAGCAGCATTCTCCAGTGTGGGCATGCCAGAACAAGTAATCAAGGCCAGGTGGTATAAGTCTTTTATCCCAGCTCTAGAGATGCTGGGGCAGTGAATCTCTCAGTTCAAGGGAAGCCTTATTTAGGAAGAGTTCCAGAACAGACAGAAAGACCTAGACAATGTGGCTCAAAAATCAACAGTAACAACATAAAAGTCTTCACACCTAGTCAAGATTACAATTTAAAAAATCTTTTCCTTAAGACCCTGTAATGCTGACTCACAATAAAAAACAGAAGAATACATAAAAGACATGAATACTGAGACACTGCTAAAATGTTCTCACTCAAACATGTGAAGAAATATAAAAGGATGTTTGTAATATCTGAAATACCAAAATCATACTGACATTTTGAAATATAGAGAAATTCTTCTGAAAATTCCTAAAATGAGAAACCAAAACGAATTTAAAAAATTATGAGAGAAGGATCAAACTGAAGGGTGATTTCAAAATATATTAAAATTACAGCAGTGCAAAACATTGAGAGTTGACAGGAAGCCAGATGACAGCAAAGATCAATGGGAAGGTAATAGAGTTTAATACCAGCAGAGATATTGAACAAATCTTTTCAAAATCCTGCTTGCATTATTTTAGGAATGGAAAAAATAATCCTAAGATAAGAGAAATTAAAGGCACTATGCAATGCTCCAAAACTCCAAGAGCAGAAAAAACTAAGAGGCATCCATTGTTCTGGCTAAACAATATATTAAAATTATAATAAGGAAAACATTTACTATCAGTAAGACAATATGAAAAGTAATGTGAATGGGAGAGGACAGTACCCCTCACATACAAAACCAAATTAAATTATATTCAGCTCTCCGTATTAATTCTCACATAGAATTCTACTACATACAAGAGGAATATTTTGACATTTTTTTCAGTGCAATTATCTAGAAACAATTGAAATAGAATCTGGTAAACCAATTCCATGTTCTCTTTCCACTGTCACTTGAACATTTCCACCCCGAATTCTTCCTCAATCCCTCTAACATATCTGGATCCTTTCCTACAGTTTCCTCTCTTCACCATCCAGGGCTCTCAGAGGTGAGCAGGACTGCCTGAGGAGTGTGACACCTGCATTTGATAACTAGTCTTCAGAAAGCACCCAGAACTTTTCATGCAGCATGAGGGAGAGAGAAAATATCACAAATAAAAATGCCTCATTTCCTGTAAGGTTTAGAATGTACTTTGTGAGATGTAAGTTTCATTCACTCACAGATCAAACACATGCAGAGTCATTCTATCAGAAATCCTGGGGAGGAGCTGGGGAAAATGCAAGAAAAGTATTGTCACCCACAGAAACCAGACTGCTGCACTTGTCCAAAGGGAGATCTCTCCCAAAAGCTCTGCTAGCAGGGTCTAGGCATTCCCACTCCTCCTACAAGAAGTCCACAGTCACAGCACTGAATGTTTTTTTTTCTTTTTTTTTATTATTTTCTAAGTTTTTTTTATTTACATTCCAAATCATTTCCCCTTTCCCGTTTCCTCCCTCCCCGAAAGTCCCATAAGCCCCCTTCCCTCCCTCTTTTCTCCATTCAACCCCCTCTCGTTTCTCTGTCCTGGCGTTCCCCTACATCCATTCTTTCCAGGACCAGGGGTCTCTCCTTCCATCTTCTTAGAAATCTATTGATATGCGAATTGTGTCTAGGGTATTCTCAGATTCTGGGTTACTATCCCCTTATCGGTGACTGCATACCATGTGTGTTCTTTTGTGATTGGGTTACCTCACTAAGGATGATATTTTCAAGTTCTGACCATTTGCTTAGGAATTTCGTGAATTCATTGTTTTTAATCACTGCACTGAATGTTAGCAAACTCTGAAATAACAAACAACTGTTTGGCCACGTGTGTAAGGGCAGACTGCTTTCCTTCAACAAAGAAGGATTAGAATGATTATAATCACAGGTGAGTGATTATAATTTCTCAAAATATACTTTCTAAAACGTTATTTTAATGTATTGTGGGCTTTCTAATTATACAGATAGTGTGGTCTGATACAGTCACATAGTGATATTGTGTTTGTTTAGACTTCAACACAAGAAGACACGTTTCTGAACATTGTACTTCCTAAAATGAATACAACATTGATGAAAAATACATGGGCACTAAAAGTCTGTTTCTAAATGATAATGTTTACAGCAATAGCGGCTGTCTTCCATAAAGTACATTGTCCACTCTAATAAAATCTGCACTGTTTCCTCGAATAAGTGTAATATACGAAGCTGTCTATGTGGATGCCTATTAACCAGGGCCGAATGCGTTCTGAATAAGCAATTAGTAAAAGAATGGAGTTAGAAAGCACATTACTGGTTCTGACCATTTGCCTAAGAATTTCGTGAATTCATTGTTTTTAATTGCAGAGTAGTATTCCATTGTGTAAATATACCACATCTTCTGAATCCATTCCTCCGTTGAGGGACATCTGGGTTCTTTCCAGCTTCTGGCTATTATAAATAAGGCTGCTATGAACATAGTGGAGCATGTGTCCTTATTGCGTGCAGGGGAAGCCTTAGTGAGGTAACCCAATCAGAAAAGAACACACATGGTATGCAGTCACTGATAAGGGGATATTAACCCAGAATCTCGGAATACCCTAGACACAATTCACATATCAATAGATTTCCAAGAAGATGGAAGGAGAGACCCCTGGTCCTGGAAAGACTGGATGTAGGGGAACGCCAGGACAGAGAAACGAGAGGAGGTTGAATGGGGAACAGGGGGAGGGAAGAGGGCTTATGGGACTTTTGGGGAGCGAGGAAATGGGAAAGGGGAAATCATTTGGAAGGTAAATAAAAAAATATAGAAAAAAATTTAAAGTCAATAAAGCATCATTTATCTCCAAAAAAAAAAAAAGCACGTTACTTACATTCCTGGAGCTTTGTAATTGTCAATAGCAAACACAGACAATGCAACTGCTCTGCTAGATTTTAGGATGAATGAAAAAGCCACGATAAACCCCAGTTCATAGGACCTGAAACTTCCCGACGATGTGAGAGCTGTGTCCTCATATCAGCTGCAGAAATCAAGCCTGTTCTTTGCTCCAGCCCCGCAGCTCCCCTGACCAGGGAGGTTCCAGGGCCTCCGGGCTGCAGTTCAGGACGCTGCGCTGCTGACTGCTGCCTCTCCAGGCGCACAGCCAGGAAACCAGGTCTGAGGAGAGTTTTCCGGGGTCCAGAGAAATCTAGGACACTGGTTCTCTCTGGGAATCCAGCTCACGGTTAGGACGCGCGGAACTCTCTGATGTAGGAAGGGGAATGGAGTTTCCTGTGACTCTGGGCTGGATCTTTGGAGCAGCTCTCGTAGACACGCCCACTAAACTCCAGTTCCGGTGATATAACTCCTTTAAAGACTATCAGTAGTTAATTGTTTTTGTAAAGTCCACCCAGCTGTTTTCTTTTTGCTTTTTTACTTTCAGGGTCCTTCGGGTAACCTCGCCCCGCCCCGCGCCTCCCAGCCTAGCCTAGCCTGGAAATAAAAATATAATGTAAATGTAGAACATGCTACTGGAATTGCATTTTTAACCTTTAAGTAGTGCTACATGATGGAGTATATTTTTTTATTTCATTCATTTTCTTTATTTATTCACTTTATATTCCAGCTCTCCCCTCCTATCTTGTCTCCTCCCTACCACTTCTCCCAGTCAGTTCCCTCACTGCATTCACTGCCAATGACTATTTTATTTCCCTTCAGGCGTCCTCACTTGAGCCCTCCTAGTTACTTCGCTTTTTGAGGTCTGGGAATTGTAGCATAGTTGTCCTCTACTTTATGGTTAATGTACACTTATTAGTGAGTACATAATATGTGTGTCTACCTGGGTCTGGGTTACCTGATTTATGAAAATATTTTCTAGTTCCATCCATTAGCCTGCAAATTTCATGATGTTCTTTTTTTTTCTTAAAGCTGAGAAATATTTCATTTTGTAAATAAACTACATTTTCTTTATCCATTCTTCTGTTGAAGAATATCTGGGTTATTTCCAGTTTGTGGTTATTTTCAATAAAGATGCTATGAACGTAGTTCACCAAGTGTCCTTATGGTATGGCAGATCATCTTTTGGATAGCTTTCCAGGAGTTGTATAGCTGGGTTTGGGGTAGAACTTTCCAAATATTCTGAGAAACCACCAGAATGATTTCCAAAGTGGTTGTACAAGTTCTCACTGTGTGGTGGTTTGAATATTCTTGGCCCAGATAGTGGCACTGTTATGAGGTGTGGCTTTTTTGTAGTAGGTGTGGACCCTCTTACACAAACTCATGCTGGCTTTCCACAAAGATGCAGAACTCTCAGCCCTTCCTGTGCCATGCCTGCCAGACCTCTACCATGTTCCTGCCTTGATAGTAGTGGACTGAACCTCTGAAGCTGTTAGCCAGCCCCAATTAAATGTTATTCTTTACAAGAATTTCCTTGGGCATGGTTTCTGTTCACAGCAATAAACCCTAACTAAGACACACTCCGACCAGCACTGCAGGAGTAATCCCCTGGCTCTACATCTTTCACAACATATGCTGTCATGAGTTTTTTAGTTTAACTATTCTGATTGGTGTAAGACAGAATCTTTGAGTTGTTTTGATGGACATTTCCCTGATGAATAAGGATGTTAAATTTTTCTTTAGGTGCTTCTTGGCCATTAGAGATTCCTCTGTTGAGAATTCTCTGTTTAGATCTGTACACTGTTTTCTAATAGTGTTACTTGGTTGGTTGGTTTTAGATTTGTGTCCTTTGCCTGAAAGAATATTCAGTTTCATAAGGTTCCATTTATTTTTTTTATTTTTTTTAAATTTTATTTTCTAAGATTTTTTTATTTGTATTCCAAATCATTTCCCCTTTCCCGTTTCCTCCCTCCCCGAGAGTCCCATAAGGCCCCTTCCCTCCCTCTTTTCTCCATTCAACACCCTCTCATTTCTCTGTCCTGGCATTCCCCTACATCCAGTATTTCCGGGACCAGGGGTCTCTCCTTCCATCTTCTTGGAAATCTATTGATATGTGAATTGTGCCTTGGGTATTCCGAGATTCTGGGTTAATACCCCTTATCAATGACTGCATACCATGTGTGTTCTTTTGGGATTGGGTTACCTCACTAAGGATGATATTTTCAAGTTCTAACCATTTGCCTAGGAATTTTGTGAATTCATTGTTTTTAATTGCAGAGTAGTATTCCATTGTGTAGATATACCACATCTTCTGAATCCATTCCTCAGTTGAGGGACATCTGGGTTCTTTCCAGCTTCTGGCTATTATAAATAAGGGTGCTATGAACATAGTAGAGCATGTGTCCTTATTGCATGCAGGTAAAGCCTCTGGGTATAGGCCCAGGAGTGGTACAGCCGGATCCTCTGGGAGTGTCATGCCCAGTTTTCTGAGGAACCGCCAGACTGCTTTCCAGAGTGGTTGTACCAGCTTGCAATTCCACCAGCAGTGGAGGAGTGTTCTTCTTTCTCCACATCCTTGCCAACAACTGCTGTCTCCTGTGTTTTTGATCTTAGCCATTCTGACTGGTGTGAGATGGAATCTCAGGGTTGTTTTGATTTGCATTTCCCTAATGACTAAGGATGATGAACATCTCTTTAGGTGCTTCTCAGCCATTAGATATTCTTCAGGTGAGAACTCTTTGTTTAGCTCTGTACCCCATTTTTTAATAGGGTTACTTGCCTCTCTGGAGTTTAACTTCTTGAGTTCTTTGTATATATTGGATATTAGCCCTCTGTTGGATGTAGGGTTGGTAAAGATCATTTCCCAGTTAGTTGGTTGCCGCTTTGTCTTTTTGACAGTGTCTTTTGCCTTGCAAAAACTTTGTAATTTAATGAGGTCCCATTTGTCTATTCTCGATCTTAGAGCATAAGCTATTGGAGTTCTATTCAGGAAATTCTCCCCTGTGCCCATATGTTCAAGGTTCTTCCCTAGTTTCCTTTCTATTAGTTTCAGTCTGTCTGGTTTTATGTGGAGGTCCTTGATCCACTTGGAATTGACCTTAGTGCAAGGAGATAAGAATGGGTCAATTTGCATTCTTCTGCATGTTGACCTCCAGTTGAACCAGCACCATTTGTTGAAAAGGCTATCATTTTTCCACTGGATGGTTTTAGCTCCTTTGTCAAAGATTAAGTGAGCATAGGAGTGTGGATTCATTTCTGGGTCTTCAATTCTGTTTCATTGATTTACATGCCTGTCACTGTACCAATACCATGCGATTTTTAACATTATTGCTCTGTAGTACAGCTTGAGGTCCGGTATACTGATTTCCTCAGAGGTTCTTTTACTCTTGAGAATAGTTTTAGCTATTCTGGGTTTTCTGTTATTCCAGATGAATTTTTGAATTGCTCTTTCTAACTCTATGAAGAATTGAGTTGGGATTTTGATGGGGATTGCATTGAATCTGTATATTACTTTTGGTAAGATGGTCATTTTTATTATATTAATCCTGCCAATCCATGAGCATGGCAGATTTTTCCATCTTCTGAAGTCTTCTTCAATTTCTTTCTTCAGAGACTTGAAGTTCTTGTCATACAGATCTTTCACTTCTTTGGTTAGAGTCACACCAAGATATTTTATATGGTTTGTGGCTATCGTGAAGGGTATCATTTCTCTTACTTCTTTCTCAGCCTGCTTATCCTTTGAGTATAGGAAGGCTACTGACTTGTTTGACTTGATTTTATATCCGGCCACTTTGCTGAAGTCGTTTATCAGCTGTAGGAGTTCTCTGGTGGAGTTCTTTGGGTCACTTAAGTATACTATCATATCGTCTGCAAATAGTGATAGTTTGACTTCTTCCTTTCCAATTTGTATCCCTTTGACCTCTTTTTGTTGTCTAATTGCTCTAGCTAGAACTTCAAGTGCTATATTGAAAAGATATGGAGTGAGAGGGCAGCCTTGTCTAGTCCCTAATTTTAGTGGGATTGCTTCAAGTTTCTCTCCATTTAGATTGCTGCTGGCTACCGGTTTGCTGTAAACTGCTTTTACTATGTTTAGATATGGGCCTCGAATTCCTGATCTTTCCAAGACCTTTAGTATGAAAGGATGCTGAATTTTGTCAAATGCTTTCTCAGCATCTAATGAGATGACCATGTAGTTTTTTTTCTTTGAGATTGTTTATATAGTGGACTACATTGATGGATTTCCTTATATTGAACCATCCCTGCATCCCTGGGATGAAGCCTACTTGATCATAGTGAACGATCGTTTTGATATGTTCTTGGATTCGGTTGGCAAGAATTTTATTGAGTATTTTTGCATCGATATTCATAAGAGAGATTGGCCTGAGATTCTCTTTCTTTGTCGGATCTTTGTGTGCTTTTGGTATTAGTGTAATTGTGGCTTCATAGAACGAGTTGGGTACTGTTCCTTCTGTTTCTATTTTGTGGAACAGTTTGAAGAGCATTGGTGTTAGGTCTTCTTTGAAGGTCTAATAGAATTCTGCATTAAAACCATCTGGGCCTGTGCTTTATTTGGTTGGAAGTCTTCCAATGACAACTTCTATTTCTTCAGGGGTTATAGGACAGTTTAGATGGTCTATTTGATCCTGATTTAATTTTGGTATTTGGTATCTGTCAAGGAAATTGTCCATTTGCTCGAGATTTTCTAGTTGTGTTGAATACAGGTTTTTGTAGTAGGATATGATGATTTTTTTGAATTTTCTCAGTTTCTGTTGTTATCTCTCCCTTTTCGTTTCTGATTTTATTAATTTGTATACTGTCTCTGTGCCCTCTGGTTAGTCTGGCTAAGGGCTTATCTATCTTGTTGATTTTCTCAAAGAACCAGCTCCTCGTTTTGTTGATTCTTTGTATGGTTTTATTTGTTTCTACTTGATTGATTTCAGCCCTGAGTTTGATGATTTCCTGCCTTCTACTCCTCTTTGGTGTATTTGCTTCTTTTTGTTCCAGGGCTTTCAGGTGTGCTATTAAACTGTTAGTGTATGCTGTCTCCCGTTTCTTTTTGGCGGCACCCAGGGCTATGAATTTTCCTCTTAGCACTGCTTTCATTGTGTCCCATAGATTTGGGTATGTTGTGCCTTCATTTTCATTAAATTTCAAAAAGTCTTTGATTTCTTTCTTTATTTCCACCTTGACCAAGTTATCATTGAGTAGAGCATTGTTTAGCCTCCATGTGTACATGGGTTTTCTTTTGTTTTTGTTGCCATTGAAGACCACCCTTATTCCATAGTGATCTGATAGGAGGCATGGGATTAGTTCTATCTTCTTATATCTGTTGAGGTCTGATTTGTGACCAATTATATGGTCAATTTTGGGGAAAGTACCATGAGGTGCTGAGAAGAAGGTGTATTCTTTAGCTCTAGGATGAAATGTTCTATATATATATATATATCTGTTAGTTCCATTTGGTCCAAGGCTTCAATTAGATTCACTGTGTCCCTGTTTAGTTTCTGTTTTCCTGAACGATCCATTTCAGAGAGCAGGTTGTTGAAGTCACCCAGTATTATTGTGTGGGGTGCGATGTGTGCTTTAAGCTTTAGTAAAGTTTCTTTTATGAATGAGGGTGCCCTTGCATTTGGAGCATAGATATTCAGAATTGAGAGTTCTTCTTGGTGGATTTTTCCCTTGATCAGTATGGAGTGTCCTTCTGTGTCTTTTTTGATGACTTTAGGTTGAAAATCAATTTTATCTGATATTAGGATGGCTACTCCGGCTCTTTTCTTGGGGCCATTTGCTTGTAAAATTGTTTTCCAGCCTTTTACTCTGAGGTAGTGTTTGTCTTTGACACTGAGGTGCGTTTCCTCCATGCAGCAAAATGCTGGGTCCTGTTTACGTATCCAGTCTGCTAGTCTATGTCTTTTTATTGGGGAATTGAGACCATTGATATTAAGAGAGATTAAGGAATAGTGATCATTGCCACCTGCCATTCTTGATGTTATCTTTATGTTTGAGTGGTTATCTACTTTTGGGTTTGAAGCAAGAAGGTTACTATCTCATTTTTTCCAGGGTGTTGTTTCTCTCCCTGTATTGGCGGTTTCTACCTATTATCCTTTGCAGGGCTGAATTTGTGGAAAGATATTGTGAAAATTGGGTTTTATCATGGAATATCTTGGTCTCTCCATCTATGGTGATTGAGAGTTTTGCCGGGTATAGTAGTCTAGGTTGGCATTTGTGCTCTCTTAGTGTCTGCATGAGATCTGCCCAGGATATTCTGGCTTTCATAGTCTCTGGTGAGAAGTCTGATGTGATTCGGATAGGTCTTCCTTTGTATGTTACTTGGCCCTTTTCTCTTACTGCTTTTAATATTCTTTCTTTGTTTAGAACATTTGGTGTTTTGATTATTATGTGACAGGAGGTATTTCTGTTCTGGTTCAGTCTGTTTGGAGTTCTGTAGGCTTCTTGTACATTCATCGGCATCTCTCTCTTTAGGTTAGGGAAGTTTTCCTCTATAATTTTGTTGAAGATGTTTACTGGCCCTTTAAGTTGCAAATCTTCACTCTCATCTATACCTATAATCCTTAGGTTTGGTCTTCTCATTGTGTCCTGGATTTCCTGGATGTTTTGGGTTACACATTTTTTGCATTTTGCATTTTCTTTGACTGTTGAGTCGATGCTTTCTATGGAATCTTCAGCACCTGAGAGTCTTTCTTCCATCTCTTGTATTGTATTGTTGATGTTTGCATCTATGACTCCTGACTTCTTCCCAAGGTTTTCTACCTCCAAATTTGTCTCCGTTTGTGATTTCTTAGTTGTTTCTACTTCCTTTTTTAGATCCTGGATGGATTTGCTGAGATCCTTCACTTGTTTGTTTGTATTTTCCTGTATTTCTTTAAGGTATTTTTGCATTACCTCTTTCAGGATTTCTGCCTGTTGACCCAAGTTCTCCTGTATTTCTCTGAGCGATTTTTGTGTTTCCTTCTCATGGGATTCCATCTGTTGATCCATCATCTCCTGCATTTCTTTAAGCAGTTCTCGTGTTTCCTTTGTAAGGGCATCTATCCCTTGATTCATTTCTTTAAGCACTTTTTGTGTTTCCTCCCTATGGGCATCCGTCTGTTGACCCATATTCTTCTGCCTTTCTTTATGCAATTTTTGTGATTCCTTTGAAAGTGCATCTACCCGTTGATTCATTTCTTTAAGTGATTTTTGTGCTGTCTCCTTGTGGGCCTCCATCTGTTGATCCATGTTCTCCTGCATTTCTCTAAGCGATTTTTGTGTTTCCTTTGTAAGGGCTTCTAACCGTTGACTCATGGTCTCCTGTAATTCTTTATTAGATTTATTTGTGTCCTTCTTGTGATCCTCTAATAGCATCATGAGAAGTGATTTTAAATCCAGATCTTGTCTTTCGGGTGTGGTGGGGTATCCAGGACTTGCTGCTGTTGGAGAGTTGGGTTCGGATGGTCCCACATTACTTTGATTTCTGTTAGTAACGTTCCTACGTTTGCCTTTTGCCATCTGGATACCTCTGATGTTAGTTGGTCCTGCTGTCACTGGCTGTTGGTTGGACCTCCTGTGAGCCGGCAAAGCTATTTCTGGCCCCCCTGGATTACCAGGATTCCCCTGGCACCGATTTCTGGGGCCTGCCCTGCTCCTGAGTGACTTTGGAGCCCTGATGTGCCTTGCCCCAAGTGATGTTATATTGGGGAGTCCCTGAACATCCAAAGGCTCAGCGTAGTGGATTCCCGGAACAGAGGTCGCCAAAGGGAGGCTGGCAGGCTCCTGCCCTGTGCAGGGGTGTGTGATCTCTTTCAGAGTGGGGGGGAGGGGGCAACCCTTTGCAAGGCAGAAGTCCCACAGCAGAGCTGGCGCGCTGGTTACTGCAGATCTGCCCAGCTCTTGGGCACACAAGCTGTCTGAGACCCAGGCAATATTATGCCTGTCTGTCTCCGAGCCTGGCAGTCCCAACTACCTGGCCATTGGAGCAAAGACGGCGGAGTGCACTCTGCACTCTCTCGGTGGTGCTGGTCACCCTGCAGAGGGGATGGCCTACAGCAGATCTGGCGCCCAGACGACCACAGCACTGTCCCATTCTTGGGAGCAGATGGAAGCCCCAACAGGCCGTGTCCCAAGCGATGTTATAATGGGGAGAACCTGGTTACCTGTCTCTTCAGTGCAGTCTACCGGAACAGAGGTCGCAGAAGGGAAGCTGGTAGGCTCCTGCCTAGTGCGGGGGGGTCCCTCTGCCAGGCAGATGTCCCACAGCAAAGCTGGCGTGCTGGTTACTGCAGATCTGCCCAGCTCTTGGGAGCAGTGTACACACAAGCTGCCCGAGACCCAAGCAATATTATGCCTGTCTGTCTCCGAGCCTGGCAGTCCCAACTACCTGGGCCACTGGCAAGGTTCCATTTATTAATTGTTCATTTTAATACCTGAGTTCTTTGTCTCCTGTTCAGGAAGCTTTCTCCTGTATCAATGCATTACAGGATGTTCCCCACATAGTCTTCAATTAGACTGAATATATCGAGGTATTTGACTCATTTGGATTTGACTTTGGACCAGAGTCATAAACATCGACTTAGTTGCGTTCTTCTTCTTGCAAACATCCAATTAAACAAGCAACATTTGTTAATGATGTTTACTTTTTCCACTGTATGGTTTTTGCTTCTTTGTCAAAAGTCAAGTGTCCATAGGTGTGTGGGTTTATTTCTGGGTCTTCTATTTTATTCCATTGACCAACTGCTCTGTTTGCATGCCAAAACTATATAATTTTTATTACTATTGCTATGTACTACATCTTGAGTTAAGGGAGGGTGATACCACCAGAAGTTTGGGTAGTGGACTAGATTGTTTTTGATATCCTGTTTTTGTTTTTATATTTGCTTTTTTTTTTTACATGCCACAAAGGGTTCACTGCTTTTTTTATTCTATCCCTTTTGTGTAATAACAGTTAGATATCTAATATGTCTCTACAGGCAATTGCAAGCTTACGAATGAAATAGAAAAAAAAAAGAACTGATGGAAGATTGGGTTCTACACACCATTTCACATTTTACCTCAAACACCTTAATGAGTCAAACACATCAAACATTCATATGTTTTGTGTTCAGGTCATCTAAAAGTTGCTTTTTTATATGAAGTTGAGAATTGCTCTTTCAAGGTCTGTAATGGATTGTGTCAGATTTTAAATGGAAATTACATTGAATCTGTAGATTACTTTCGGTGTAATGGCCATTTTTATTATGTTAATCCTAGTGGTACACAAGCATGGAAGATCTTTCCATTTTATGATATCCTCTTCTTCAATTTCTTTCTTCAGAGACTTGAAGTTCCTGACATACAGGTCTTCCAGCCACTTCTTTAGAGTTACACTGAGGTATCTTATATTATTTGTGGCTGTTGGAAATGGTGTTGTTTCTCCAATTTTTTTTCTCAACCTTATTATGCTTTATACTATGGAGGTCTATCGATGTTTTTGGAGTTCCTTTAGTATCCAACCACATTACTGAAGGTGTTTATCAGATGTAGAAATTCTCCGGTAGAATTTTTGAGTTCACTTATGTATACTATCAGTTCATCATGTAAAAATACTGATATTTGACGTATCCCTTTATAATTTGTATACAGTTTATCTCCTTTTCTTGTCTTACTGCTCTAGATAGAACTTCAAGTGGCATATTATATAGATAAGAATAGAGCAGGCAACTTTTTCTTGTCTCTGATTTGAGTGGAACTACATTAAGTTTCTCTGTATTTAATTTGATCTTTGGTATTGTGGTGGTTTTAATATGCTTGACCAAGAGAGTGCCACTGTTAAGAGGGGTGGCCTTCTTGGTGAAGGTGAGTCACTGTGGAGGTGGGCAATGATGCTCTCCCTGTAACCATGTGGGAGTCAGTCTTCTCCTAGCTACCTTCAGATGAAGATGTAAAACTTTCAATTTCTCCTGTACAATGCCTGCATGAACCCTGCCAGGTTCCTGCCTTGGTGATAATGGACTGAAACTCAAACCAGTAAGCAGCATCAATTAAATGTTGCCTTTTATAAGAGTTGCCTTGATCATGGTATCTCTTCAGTGACATGGAAACCCTAACTAGGACAGAAGTTGGTTCCAAGAATAGGGTATTGGTGTGACATGCTTTTGTTTGGAAGAACATGAATTTTGGGACTTTGGATTTGGAAAGAAGTCAAAAGCTTTAAGTGACCCTTAACGGGCTATCTGAGGAGGAATATGGAAGACTTTGATGCTAAGATTGATTTGAAGTGTTCAATCCTGGCCTAAGAGCATGAGTGGAGTGGAGATGAACTTCAATATGTGGTGTAGAGACTGTTTTGTCATATTTTGGTGAAGAATGTAGCAGATTTTTACACTTGTTTGAAGAGTCTACCTGAGGCTAAGGTTAAAAACATTTATATTAGTCTCATTGACAAAGGACATAGGAACAAAAAGGCCAATAGAGACTTTTTTCCTTTGGTTTATTCTTGTGCAAAAAATTCTGATCTGCCATAGCAAGCTTAAAAAAATACAAAATATATAGTTCAAATAATAATAAAGGGGCACCTGGAAGTGAAATGGAGCTAGATCCTGTGTTCAACATGATAAAGAAAGGAAAAGAATGGTAATCTCGGGGCAAGGTGACATGGTAGGCTTATTGTTTGTGTTTGCAGTTGAACAAAAAATGTTTGGATTTTTAATCTGGGATGAGTTACAGTCCATTCATAGAGGACACACTTTTGATCCAGATGTTGAGGTTGGAAGACATTGCCTTTTAATCTGGTTCTTGATGAACAGTGATAATGAAAACTTTAGGCCTAGAGATGGTAGCGTATATCTTTAATCCCAGGAGACAGAGACAAACTGGTTTCTGTGTTTAAGGACAGCCTAGGACAAAGCAAGTTCTAGGTGAAAAACAAATGTAAGTTCAGGCGTGGTGGTATACACCCTTTATTCCCACCTTTCAGGAGACAGAGTCATGAAGATAAGTAAGTTTAAGGTCAATCTACAAAGTAAGTTTCAGAACAGACAAGTCTAGGCAATGGAGAAGTTGGAAAACAGATAGCTGGTAACAGACTAAGGAAGGTTATGTTTCACTCCCTAGTAAGCAGCAGAACTCGGTAGCTTTGGCCATGGGGCTCTGGAATCAAGAAGAGAAGGAACTCCTGGAACAATTGATGCTGGTTAGCTGAAGCTAAGAATCTAGCAATTATTAAGAAGAGAGCAGCATTACTGAGGAAAAATCTTATTGAAAGTATTTTCTGAGCACAGAGAAGCTGTGTTCCAGAGATAAACAAAATTGTTAACTATTGCTGCAGCTGGAGTTCTTAATGTTCAAGAATCTTCCAGATGGTACTGTCTTTGAAGGCATGATGGGGTCCTAGAATGCAGCTGATGTTTGGAATTGTGAGAGGCCAGTAGAGGCCATTGGTGAAGGTGCAGCTTCAATTGTATTAGATAACCCAGTACTGAAGGGGTTGTGCAAAGACGTTGTGGCTTGGTACCATAAAGGGAGCCCATGAGAAGTCTTGGTGAATCCTAGTTGCATCAGAAGAGCACAACAAATTGGAGATTCCAGTAAGATGGGATGATAATTAAGAACAGCAAGCAGGAGTGAAGTACAGTCAATCAGAACTTAGAATGCTACAGAGGGCTGAGCTGGAGGAGTGACTCAAGCCATTTGAGGAACCTGGAAGGTAATATGTAGATCACAGATATTGGAACAAAAAAATAACTTGAAGCTGACCTCAAGGACGCTAGTTCTAACTCAAAATTATAGAGCTGTACCCACCACCAAGGAGGGAAGCTCCAGTCAGTGACACCAAGGCCAGTTAATACCAGAGATAACCAGATAGTAAGAGGCAAGTACAAGAACATAAGCTACAGAAGAAAATGCAATTTGGCTCCAGGAGAACCAAGTTCTCCCACCACAGCAAGCCCTGGATACCCTAACACACCTGAAAAACAAGATAATTACCTACAGTCCTATGTAAAGAAGATGATAGAGGGCCTTCAGAAGGATATACATTACTCCCTTAAAGAAACACAGGAAAATACAGGCAAACAGGTGGAAGCACTTAAATAGCCAACAAGTAAATCCCTAAAGAAATACAGAAAAATACAATCAAGCAGGTGAAGGAATTTAACGGAATGATCCATGACCTAAAAATGGAAATAGAGACAATAAAGAAAACATAAAAGAGAGGCAACCCTGGAGATGGTCAACTTAGGAAAGAGATCAGGAGCTACAAATGCAAGCATCACCAACACAATACAAAAGAAGAGAATACCAGATAGAATAGAAGATATTGGCACATTGGACAAAGAGCACTGGCCATATGTGGCCCAGTTGGACTGCTCTCTGGTTCCAGAGCATCAAGATACAATATAAAGTGTAGTAAGTAGTAACTTAGGATTATTTTCAGGAAGTGGAACATAAACCATTGGAGTGGGTGGAGGTATTCACCACTAACAACAAGAGGCCTCAGACACTCTCTAATCTTCTCTTCTGAGAAATGTTTCCTCAAGTTGGAATCCCTGCCTCCCTTCAGTCAGACTGGAGTTATGAATTTACATCCCATATTTCCCATAACCCATTGCACCTGTAAACCTCAGGAAAAAATAGAACTATGTAGCAGCTCCTTACAAAACACACCTTGTCAAGCTGTCATGAGAACGTCACCTCTATTGAGTAAAGCTCCTCATGCTGGTGTTTCTCAGGGTAGTGGTTCTCCTCAAGCAACTTCGTTCTATTTGACTGATGGACCTCATGTATGGATGACTGCCCATGCTGAAGCTTGCTAACACCTATCACCATAAATGTAACCTAGCCCTAATTCCCTCTTCTATCTACAAGACAAGACCCTTTACCTCCATATCCTGGAACCATGGAATCCCAGGTAGGAATTGTGAACTATCAGTAATCTCTTCTTTTACTTCAACCTCAAGCACCCTCTGGGCACAATTAATATTCAGAGAAAATATATCCCAACTATCCAATCCTTGGAGATTACAGAAGTAGAAAAGCTACATAAACTCTCCTAAAAGTCCATTTTCTTTCTGTCATACACTAGCCTAAATAATATAAACCTGTCATTTCTTCTCCAACTTCATACTATGACCTTGGCCAACAGGGTCCTTAATTTCACCAAAACTGGTCACTTTGGAGCTTGCTACCTGTGTATTCCTCCTGGGACTAGGTCACAACTGCAACTTAAATCTCCTGTGACTCTGTCAAATAACCTTGCCTTACATTCCCCAACTGCCCTAAACCTGGTGTTGCTAGAAGTCCCTACCTTTCTGATTCCACCCTCTTTGGCATGACAAACTGTTTTATGGGTTCTTGGACACATTATGTAGAGGTGTTAAATCCCCTAGATTGCAAGAAAACCATAACTCTAGATACCTCAGCCCCAGGGCCCAAAGTCCATAACCCTGTGGTTCTTTGTGGGACTCAAGTCTAGCATCAACTCCCTCCTACTTGGTGTGGAGTCTGCATACTCAGATTTCTCTTCCCCAAGTTAAAGGTGATACATGGAGAAGAGCCCCTACCAATTCCAGTCATGGATTCAATAGTTGGCCTACTCAATAAAATCTTGCCCCTCCTTGGTATTGCAAGAATTACTAATGGTATCACCACTGGAACAGCAGGAGTGATCATTTCCCTGAGCTTGTAGCATCAGTTTTCTTCCCATTTCATCTGAGATTTCTAGCAGGTGGCCTAAACCATATTCACTTTTCAAGAAAAAAATGACTCTCTGGTTGTGGTGGTACTCCAAAACTGATAGGGAATACTGAGATATGAATTTCTGGTTTCTTTGGAGACTCAGTTGTGTCATGTGATGCTTTTCTAGAAACTGTTTTCTGAAAGGATGTATTTGATGAAGCAGACATGTGAGGATGTTTTGCTGAGAACAGATGCATGATGTTCTGCTGTAAGCAACATGAAAAAGGGGCATGTGATGATTTGTTAGATTGGATGCTTGAGAGGACAGGTGATTGTTGGAAAGGATGTAAGTTTAATGCAGCAGGCAGTGGATGATGCTGTATGGTATTGGTATGCCTTACCATTCTTTGCTAGTCATAGTCTGTCATGACGCCATAGAAAGAAAGGCACCAAAGAATTTCTGGTGGTGCTCCAGCAGCTTCTGGACACTTCCACTGACTTGGGCCAATTAGCAGAGCTTCTTCTGAATGGAACTGCCATTGCTGATTCATGAACTGTGTTTCCAAGTGGATTGAGTTACCACTGCTGATTCATGTGAAGTGAACTCTGATATCCTGACAAAGCAGTTTGAATTCACTTCAAAGAACTATTCCTAAAAGGTCCACATCTTCCTTTGACCTATTAACCTTTCCTTTCCACTACCTCTCCTAGCAGGTGTGCAAGAAGGGAGATTAAAGCATTTAAGAACCCTTATTTTGGTTGGTTTTGGAAAATATAAGGCTACAGACTAGATCTTCTTACAAATGGAAAAGGTGGCCTATGCATCTTGCTCACAGAATGTTATTTCTGTGACAATTGATTGAGTAATACAAAATACAAAATACAACAACTTCAGACAGACTTCCAAAAATGGAATCAACAACTGAATGCTTCCAATTGCTTGCCCATTAAAAACCCAATATGGAAGCATAGATTGCCCTTTCTGACCCCTATCATTCACCTTTTCCTTCCTTACTAATCATGCCCTACTTTATCAATTTCTTCTCTGTATATCTCCAATGACAAAATCTTTAAACAAACAATTAACCAGTTATTGTTACAGGGTTAATTACTGCTAGCCACAGAGCCTGAAGCTCACAACTACATAGTGTATCCTGTTGGTGAGAATCAACAATGTCCCAAAGATGACAACACCCCCACACAACAGGTTGTACTCTATTTTCCTTAGAAAACTGGAACATTGTGGAAGTGGCACAACACCTTCATTTCTACTTCAGCATCACTCATTTCTATGTCCTCCTATTTTACAATAAACAAAAGAGGACAATCGCTCAAGGAATGCAGCAACAACAGGATAAATCATCACTATCTGTCAACATGTGACACATCCCACTGTTGCCACTAGTCATGTATTCTCCAACTGGGTATGTACTACATCCCCTTACAAAAGGCCAGTTTCTCCTCTCCCCACTCTTTTCTTCACTCCACCCTCTCCCAGAGGTGAGGAAGCCACAGTATATTCCCTTCCCAATAAACCTCCCATGTGAGAGCTGATGCATGTTGTGAATTTGTGGAATCTGTCACTAAGATCATAACACTATCATTTGTCAAATCCTACAAATCCAAACTGGAAAGGAAAACATAAATATAGAGGGGATGATAACTCTTTTGAATCTGAACAAAATCCCACATTGAAATGAATTCACAGCGGACAGAAACTGTAAATGTGGGAAATGCTTCAAGCTGTACTCAAACCATAGTAGATGCAAAGTAACTTATACAGGAGAGAAATCTTATCAATGCACAATATGCAATAAGGTCTTTTGCAAGCCATAACACAAAGGACATATGAACATGCATTATGAAAAGAAAAACCGGATATGTATGCAGAATGTGGTAAATGCAATTATGCGTCAGACGTTGAAAGACATACAGAATCCATGTTGGTGAGAAAACTTACAAATTTAATGATTATGGGAAATACACTATCTGCTGTTAAGGTGTTAAAACTGTCAAAAGTTCATACAATGGAGAGAAATTATAAATGTAATAAATGTTCCAAAGGATTTACCCAGGAAAAAAAAAAACAACTTAGGAGCCTTTTCTGCAGGGAAACTCCACCCCTGACCTCAAACTGTATTACAGAGCAATAGTGATAAAAACTATATGGTATTGGTACAGAGACAGGCAGGAAGATCAATGGAATAGAATTAAAGACCCAGAAATGAACCACACATCTATGATCACTTGATCTTTGGAAAGGAGCTAAAACCATCCAGAGGAAAAAAGATAGCCTTTTCAACAAATGGTGCTGGTTCAAGTGACAGTCAACATGTAGAAGAATGCAAATTGATTCATTCTTATCTCCTTAGACAAAGCTCAAGTCCAAGTGGGTCAAAGACCTCCACATAAAAACAGATACACTGAAACTAATAGAAAAGAAAGTGGGGAAGAACCACAGACACATGGGCACAGGGGAAATTTTCCTGAACAGAACACCAATAGATTTTGCTCTAAGATCAACAATAAACAAATGGGACCTCATAAAATTGCAAAGCTTCTGTAAGGTAAAGGACACTGTCAATAGATCAAAAAGGCAACCAACAGGTTGGAAAAGATCTTTACCAAGCCTACATCAGATAGAGGGCTACTATCCAATATATACAGAGAACTCAAGAAATTAGACTCCAGATAATCAAATAACCCTATTAAAAATAGGGTACAGAGCTAAATGGAGAATTTTCAACTGAGGAATATGGAATGGACCAGAAGCACATAAAGAAATGTTCAATATCCTTAATCATCAGGGAAATGTAAATCAAAACAACCCTGAGTTCTCACCTCATGCCAGTAAAAATGACTATGATCAAAAAATCAGGTGATAGCAGATGCTGGCCAGGATGTGGAGAAAGAGGAACACTCCCCTATTGTTGTTGGGATTGCAACCATCCTGGAAATCTGTCTGGCTGTTCCTTAGAAAATTGGACAAAACACTACCCAGCTGTACCACTCCTTGGCATAAACCCAAAAGCTGCTCCAAAATGTAATAAGGACACATGCTCCACTATGTTCATAGCAGCCTTATTTATAATAGTCAAAAGCTAGAAAGAACCCAGATGTCCTTCAAAAGAGAAATGGATACAGAAAATAAGAGGTACATTTACACAGTGGAGTATTACTCATCAATTAAAAACAATGACTTCATGAAATTCTTAGGCAAATGGATGGAACTAGAAAATATCATCCTGAGTGAGGTACCCCAATCACAAAAGAACACAGATGGTGGGATGGAGAGATGGTTCAGTGGTTAAGAGCACTAACTGCTCTTCCCGAGGTCTTGAGTTCAATTCTCAGTAACCACATGGTGGCTCACAACCATCTGTAATGAGATCAGATGCCTTCTTTTGGTGTGTCTGAAGACAGTGCTCATATAAATAAAATAAGAACACACATGGTATGCACTCACTGATAAGTGGATATTAGCTCAAAAGCTCGGAATACCCAAAATACAATTCACAGACCACATGAAGCTCAAGAAGAAGCAAGACCAAAGTGTGGATGCTTTGGTTCTTCTTAGAAGGGGGAACAAAATACTCATGGGAGCAAACACAGAGACAAAGTGTGGAGCAGAGACTGAAGTAAAGGCCATCTAGAGAATGCTCCACCTGGGGATCCATCCCATATACAATCATCAAATCCAGACACTATTTTGGATGACAAGAAGTGTTTGCTGACAGGATCCTGATATAGTTGTCTCACGAGTTGCTCTGCCAGATCCTGACAAATACAGAGGTAGATGCTCACAGCGAACCATTGGACTGAGCACAGGGTCCCCAGTGGAGGAGTTAGAGAAAGGACTGAAGGAGCTGAAGGGGTTTGTAACCCCATAGGAAGAACAACAACCAGATTCTGCCCCCGAGCTCCTAGAGACTAAACCACCAATCAAGGAGTACACGTGGAGGGACCCATGGCTCCAGTTGCTTATGTAGCAGAGGATGACCTTGTCAGGCATCAATGGGAAGAAAGTCCCTTGGTCCTATGAATGCTCAATACCCCAAAGTAGGGGAATTTGAGTGCAAGGAGGTGGGAGTGTGTGGGTGGGTGGGGGAACACTGTCATAGAATCAGGGGGTGGGGGAATGGTATAGGGGGTTTCAGGGAGGTAGAAAACCAGGAAAGAGGATAACATTTGAAATGTAAATTAAAAAATATTCAATAAAATCATTCCCCATAGGAGAGAAGCCTCAGAAATACACTGAATGTGACAAATCCTTTACCGTTAGTTCAGCTTAGATTTCATCAGAATATTCATACAAATGAAAAACCTTTCAAATGCAATGAATGTGGCAACAACTTCAACCAGAAACAGATTAGGAGACACCAGACAATTTATACAGGAGAGAACTCTTATAAATGTACTGAATATAAGAAGTTCTTTCAGTTGGTTAAGGACATAGAAACCATTATTAAATTCACATAGGGAATAAAACCTTACAAATTCAATGAATGTGAAAAAACTTTACCAATAATTCATCTCTTAAAACACATCAAATAATTCATAGAGGAGAAAGCACTTATGAATAAAGAGAATGTGAGAAATTCTTTACTATTGCTCCATATCTTATACTACATCAAAAAATTCATAGAGGCGAGAAACCATACAAATATATTGCATGTGGTAAAGTCTTGGCTTATTGCTAATGTCTAGGAAAGTATCAGAAAATTTATATTATGGAGAAAAGTGTCCATTGTCAATAATATGGTGTGGCCTTTATCCAAGCTATGTCCTTAAGGACAACTAGAGGTCCAACACTAGAGATTGATTCTGAACATGAGGAACCTGTGAAAAACAATAAAATATTCAAATCTTATAAAATACCAAAAGTTCATACTCTGAAAAATTCTGAATATATGACAATGTGTAAAAATTTCATTGAAACATTATACTTTTTCATCCTCTGATATTTCACAATGAATACAAAATGGAGAAGATTGAAGAATGTGCTGTTGTGACACTTCTTAGAGACTGTAACATTTGATCCTCACAGGAAGCTGATTAAGCTAGGAAAAAAACCACTCAACACAACTTCAAGATAGTCTCTGGATTGGACATGATTCATTATGTTTAACACCCACAAAGAAAGTTACACCAATCATGCTGCTTAGATGAGGCTTTATGAACTGAGCTATGAAGATAGGATGCTGTCTAACCTATTGGTATTTCACCAAGTGTGCATTAGGTGTCATGGGTACATAAGCTACATCACATGCTAGGTAAGAGTTTCATGATAGCAATTATCTTTGAGTACCTTTTGTTTCTGTAAATGACTCTTTCCTCAGAGTTCTGTTAAGCAATACCAACAAAGCTCATTGATTCAACATGGTGCAATTCAGTGGCATCCATATTTGTTTCTATTGTCAGTTCCCATTTGGGGTGATTAGTGATGGCATATTATATGTCCCCAGGAAACCACACTCATGCTACATGTGATAACACAATTTGTTGTTCCTCCAAATTTCATGTATGCCAGAAAATTGGTATTAGAGAAACCATGTAAATCAACAAAATAATCAAAGACTGCCGATACTAACCTTCCCAGGTTTACTGCCATAGTAGTGCTAGGTTCCGCTAAAAGGGCTCAGAACAAACAGAATGTATAGGCTTAAAGAGCCTCTGAGAGGCTGATCTCTGTTGCATTCAGGGAGGAGAGAGAAAAGTTTGAAAAGGGACATGGGAAAATATGTCTACAAAACTGTCAGTGAGAGACATCACCCTGACCTCTCAGTTTTCTGTTTCAACAACATGCTGCTTACTTTTAGGCCTCTGGGCCATGATGGCCTCTTATTGTCTGTGAGCATTAGCCAAAGTAACCTATTTCTTCCAGAAGTTGTCTTGGTCATTGTTGCTTTATGAAAGCAGTAGACAAAAAACCAAACAAACAAAAACAAAAACAAAAACAAAAAAACCCAAAACAAATCAATTACTATAAACCATTTACTGATGCAAGTCATGTTCTGAAATGTAATAAAGAACAGGTAATATGATAGATCATGAGAACTAAGAGCTCAATTAGTGGGTTTTTTGGTTTTGTTTGTTTTGTTTTTAAACAAAATCTCAATCATTTGATTTAACTAATGAAGACTCAGTAGGCAAAAGCTAAGGTGAAAGACTGCTATCTAGGAGAGGCCTAGAAAGCACACAGCTGATCTTCCTCATCACTAAACATCACAAAAGGAAAAAGGAAGTCTCCTTCTCCCTGCCATCTCAAAAACCCCTCAAACTGAATATCCCTTTCTTTTACTTCTTTTTAGTTGGTCTTTCCATCCATCTGACTTCATCTTACTCTCTGTTTTTTTTTTTCTTTTTCTATTTTCACTCCCTGACAACTGATTCTTTAAGAGAGCTGGACAGGACATACAGAGCATACCATTGACTATACTTCTTGAGATACAGAAAAATAAAAATGAAGCACAGTGGCATGATGATGATGTTGATAACCAGAATTTCCATTATTTCTGGTACTCTCTAGACACCACAGAGTTACAGATACACAAAGCACATAAATACAAAGGAGTTCTATAAGAGAATCCTTAGCTAAAAAGAATACACTGCTGTAATTTTCCAACATCACATCCATTTACAATGACCTCCAAGCATAATCTAAATATTCTGATTACTCCAGTGAGAATTCCTCAGCCACATCTCTGAATATTAACAGGCCTTACAATGAACAACCTGCCATTTCTTGTGTGCTGCTGGACAAACTTCTTTCCTAGGTAAAACATTCCTAATAAATTAGAGACATATTCCTAACAAATTAGAAACACGAACTTCTTTCCTAGGTAAAACATTCCTAACAAATTAAACACAACACACTGTCTAATGTGTGTGTGTGTGTGTGTGTGTGTGTGTGTGTGTGTGTGTTATGACAATTATTCAAAACCCAAAGTTCTCTAGAAGTGCTACAGAGATGGCTCAGATGTCAACCCCTGCTGTTCTTTTACAGACAATGTGTAGAATGGCTTACTATATTACTTGTATTCAGATGGTCTCTGTCCTCCATGAATTTTCATGTGTTTTTCTAAGACCTGAGCAGGAGATGAAGGATTTTTCACCATCAGTAGAATTTTAACTTTTCTCTCTAGTTCAGATTCTGTAATGTCTTTTAAAATGCAGTTCAGTTACTAGCACTTTTCTAGCAGTACAAAAAGATTTTTTTTGTTGTTGATTTTTCAAGACAGGGTTTCTCTGTGAACAGCTAGATGTCCTAAAATTCTCTCTGTAGACCAAGATGGCTGCAAACTCACATAGATCTGTCTGCCACTGACTTTGCAGTGCTAGCATCAAAGGTATGTACTAACAAAGCCTAGGTAAACAACACATTTTGACCCTAGTTGCACTGGATCCAGTCCTCTTACCTGAACTCAATATGCTGGATACATGCATGACAGACATGTACACAATCAGGCCAATATACTCACACACATAAAAGCTATTTTTTAATACAATATTTTATTAATACAAGCTATTTATTAAAATAGTTATAATGTAGTGCATCTTCTTTTCTATGTGAAAACACAATGACATGCTGATCAGCAAATCAGATAATATTTAGGGAATATAAGATACACATTTGAAGGACAACTAGGCTGTTTAAAGTTTCTGGCTTTTACAAATAAAGTTGCTATGAAGATAGTCTTTGGGATATGTTGGAGCATGTTTTAGGTATATGCCCAGGAATGGTATAGCTGGGTCTTGAGGTAGAACTAGTCCCAGTTTTCTAAGAAACCACCAAATTGACTTCCAAAGCAGTTGTACAAGTTTGAACTCCCACCAGCAATGAAAATGTTCCTCTTGCTTCACATCCTCACCAGCATGTGCTATCTCTTGAGTTTTTTTTATCTTAGCCATTTTGATGGAAATTTAGAGATGTTTTGATTTGCATTTCCCTGATGAATATGGATTTTGATCAATTATTTTAGTGATTCTCAGCCATTTAAGATTCCTCTGTAGAGAATTCTCTGTTTACCTCTGTGCCCCATTTTTTTAATTGGGTTGCTTGAGTTGTTGCTGTCTTAACATCTTGAGTTCTTTTCAAATTTTGGACATTGGCACTCTGTCAGATATAGGGGTCGTGAAAATCCTTTCTCAATCTGTAGGCTGCCAATTTGTCCTATTGAGTGTCCTTTGCCTTACAGAAACTTTGCAGTTCCATAAAGTCCCATTTATCAATTGTTTGTCTTAGAACCTGAGTCAATTGGTGTTCTGTTCAGAAACTTGTCCCCTGTACCAATGCTTTCAAGTGTATTTAACACTTTCTTTTTTATGAGATTTAGTGTATCTGGTTTTACGTTGAGGTCTTTGATCCATTTAGACTTGAGTTTCATGCAAGGTGATAAGTATGAGTCTATTTTCATTCTTCTACATGAAGGCATTCAGTTAGTCCAGCACCAGTTGTTGAAGATGCTTTTATATTTCCACTGTATAGTTTTGGCTTCTTCATAAAAAATCAAGTGTCCATAGGTGTGTAGGTTAATTTCTGGCCCTTCAATTCAATTCTATTGATCATTGTGTCTGTTTCTGCATCAATACCATGCAGTTTAAATCACTATTACTTCGTAGTACACCTTAAGGCCAGGGATGGTGATTTCTCCAAAAAAAATTTTTTATTGTTCATGTTTTGACTATCCAGGGTTTTTTTGTTTTTCCATATGAAGTTGACCATTGTCCTTTAAATGTCTATTAAAAGTATGTTGGAATTTTGATGGGAAATGCAGTATTGAATTTGTACATTGTTTTTGGCGAGATGGCCATTTTCAATATGTTAATCCTACCTATCCATGCACATGGGAGATCTTTCCATCTTCTGGTACTTCAGTGGCTTTCTGCGGGGACTTCAGAATCTTGTTTTACAGATCTTTCACTTGCTTGGGTAGAGTAAACCAAGATGTTTTATCCATGGCTATTGTGAAGGGTTTTGCTTCCTTAATCTTTCTTGGCTTGTTTGTCATTTTTATAAAGCAGTGCTACTGATTTCAGAGTTAATTTTGTTACCAGCCACTTTGTTGAAAGTGTTTATCAGCTGTAGGAGTTCTCTTACAGTATTTTTGGGATTGCTTATTTATACTATCGTATCATCTGCAAATATAATTACTTTGACTTCCTTTCCAATTTGTATCCCCTTGATCTCATTTAGTTGTCTTATTGCTCTGGTTAGAACATCAAGTTCTCTATTGATAAGATAGGGAGACTGTAGACAAACGTGTCTTGCCTCTGATTTGAGAAAACACTTCTTGTGACATTTCTGATTACATCTGTTAAAAATTGCCCCCAAGTCCCAGTGGGGCATTCACTCATTCTCTTTGTTGAATTAGTATTGTGGGGGTTGACACTCATGCATTTGTTTAGCATGGAATTTTTTTCAGTTTTCTAATTTTGTGAAATGTTAGGCTTTGTTTTGTGTCTCACCTTTTTTATGGTAGGAAGTTTTCTTCTGTTTTCCCCATTAGAACTTTTATATTGGAAAAAGGTGTTATTTTCCCACAGGCTTTTGGTAAATCAATTGGCATGGTCTTGTTCCTTCTCTAACTGAGCCTAAATATGTGGTGAAATAATTTGATGTGTTTCTTTGTGTTGAAAGAGTTTTGCATCTATTGCATAAAATCAACTTGTATTCAGTTTCTGTGTACCTTAGAAAAAATCTGTTGTTATTTCCAATCTTGAAACTTGTTTGCGAATTTTCTTTAGAAGGACACTTTTTCTTGGATTCTTCTATGTATATTTTGCTCTAATTATGATCTGCCAGGATGCTCTTATAAATGACCTATGTTATTTCATAACTTGCTTCAAGTTATCTTTCATCTTCATGAAATTTTGAGCCAGTCGTTCTTAATGTAGTAATGTGGATGACAGATCCTTTCTTTTACCACTTTAAATATATCATTCCATACTTTCCTGTATATGCGACTAATGTCAAGTCATATGCTCTTATTTGGGTTTTTGGTGTTTATATTAGGATTGTATTTCTTCCTAATCATAGTTGTATCAATTTTAGTTTTGTAGTTTTGACACCTTGGTTTGAAATATCATGTAGAATTCTGATATTGTTTCTAAGACAGAAACTCAGAGAGGAGCAACAGAGAAAGATAGCTATTTCTCTGATAATTGTAACCCAGGCAAGTTTCATGTCCACAGTTCTTTGAAGATTGTTTTATTTGGAAATCATTCAGTCTTTAAATTACTGCATCTGGTGATATCTTCTAAACTGCTTCCTATGTATTTCTTCATTGTGATTATCAAGAATAAGGCTTTAAATCTCCAATGTAGTACAACCTTGACACAATTGTAGCATTCTTCAATTGTAATTTTGAAGACAAATATTATTCATGAACCTAAGACCTGCAGTTCTGAATTTGTTTCTTTGTAGGAGATAATACAAGAATATATTGATTCCCAGTTGCTAGAGAGGATGGACTTGTGTCCTTATATGTTCATAGGGAAGAAAGACTGACTTTACCACACAGGTGGCATTTCAGGGATGACTTTCCAGAACCAGGTTCATGTAACTGGACATGGAATCATGAACTTTTTGCTGGCATCATTGATTAATTTAAGAAGTACATTTAAAGACTGTCTTGAATCCTAATACTAAACATTTAACTTTTTAGAGTATACAGGCACCTGAAGGAATATGGCTTGAACTTACTATAAAATTGATGTTTCTGTGAAGAGATGCAGAGTGTAGTTTTTTGCATTCAACATGGCAGGAGTTACGTGCTTGTAGGTTTGTTGACCCCTGAAATCTCATCATATCTGATGAGTGTAGGCTGAAATTTTTGTAAAACACTTTTGTAAAAATAGTTTTTTATTAGATATATTCTTTATTTTCATTTCAAATGTTGTCCCCTTTCCTGGTTTCCACCCCCAAATATCCCCTAACACATGCCTCCTCCCTCTGTTCACCAATCCACCTACTCTAGCTTCCCTGTACTGGCATTTCCCCTATATTGGGGCATATAGCCTTCTCAGGACCTAGGGCCACTCCCCCCTTTAATATCCAACAAGGCTATTCTCAGCTACATATGCATTTGGAGCTTTGGGTCCCTTCATGTGTACTCTGGTTGATGGTTTAGTCGCTGGGTGCTCTGGGGATATTGGGTGGCTCATATTGGTGTTCCTCCTATGGCACTGCAAACCCCTTCAGTTCCTTGGGTCCTTTCTCTAGTTCCTCCATTGGGGACCGTGTGCTCAGTTCAATGGTTGGCTGAGAGTGTCCCCCTCTGTATTTGTCATGCACTGGCAGAGCCTCCCAGGTGACAGCTATATCAGGCTCCTGTCAGCAAGCACTTGTTGGCATCCACAATACTGTCTGGGTTTTGTAACTGTATATGGGATGGAGCCCCAGATGGGGCAGTCTCTGGATGGTCTTTCCCTCAGTTTCTGCTCCACACTTTGTCTCTGTATTTCCTTCTGTGGGTATTTTGTTCCCCTTTCTAAGAAGGACCAGTGTATCCATACTTTGTCCTTCCTTCTTCTTGAACTTTATTTGATCTGTGAATTGTTTCTTGGATACTCCAAGATTCTGGGCTAATATCCACTTATCAGCAAGTGCATACCATGTGTGTTCTTTTGTGATTGGGTTATCTCACTCAGGATGATATTTTCTAGTTCTGTCCATTTGCCTAAGAATTTCATGAATTCATTGTTCTTAATAGTTGAGAAGTATTCCATTGTGTAAATACATCACATTTTCTGTATCCATTCCTCTGTTGAGGGACATCTAGGTTCTTCTGGCTATTATAAATAAGGATGCTGTGAACATAGTGGAGCATGTGTCCTTATTACAACCTGGAGAATCCTCTGGGTATATACCCAGGAGTGGTCTAGGTGGGTTCTCTGGAAGTATTATGCCCAATTTTCTGAGGAACCACCAAACTGACTTCTGGAGTGGTTGTGCCAGCTTGCAATCCCACCAACAATGGAGGAATGTTCCTCTTTCTCCACAATCTCTCCAGCACCTGATGTCGCCTGAGTTCTTGATCTTAGCCATTCTGACTGGTGTGAGCTGAAATCTCAAGGTTGTTTTGATTTGCATTTCCATGATGACTAAGGATGTTGAACGTTTCTTTAGGTGCTTCTCAGCCATTCAACATTTCTCAATTGAAAATTCTTTGTTTAGCTCTGTACCCCATTTTTATGGGTTATTTGGTTCTCTGGAGTATACCTTCTTGAGTTCTTTGTATACATTGGATACAAATTCGAAAGAAAGAAGTCAAATTATCACTATTTGTGAATGATATGATAATACACTTAGGTGACCCACAATCTCCACCAGAGAACTCCTACTGCTGATAGACAACTTCAGCAAAGTGGCCACATATAAAATTAACTCAACAAATCAGTAGCCTCCCTATACTCAAAGGATAAAAAGGCTGAGGAAGAAATTAGGGAAATGACGCCCTTCACAACAGTCACAAACAATATATAGTTTCTTGGTGTGACTCTAACCAAAGAAGTGAAAGATCTGTATGACAAGAACTTCAAGTCTCTGAAGAAAGAATTTGAAGAAGACCTCAGAAGATGGAAAGATCTCCCATGCTCATGGATTGCCAGGATTAACATAGTAAAAATGGCCATCTTGCCAAAAGCAATCTACAGATTCAATGCAATCTCCATCAAAATTCTAACTCAGTTCTTCATAGAATTAGAAAGAGCAATTCTCAAATTCATCTGGAATAATAAAAAACCCAGGATAGCTAAAACTATTTTCAACAATAAAGGAACTTCTGGGGGGAATTAGTATCCCAGACCTCAAACAGTACTACAGGGAAATAGTAAAAACTGCATGGTATTGGTACCATGACAGGTAGGCAGATCAATGGAATAGAATTGAAGACTGGGAAATAAACTCACACACGTATGGTCAGTTGATCTTTAACAAAGGAGCTAAAACCATCCAGTGGAAGAAAAGATAGCCTGCTCAACAAATGGTGCTGGTTCAACTGTTGGTTAGCTTGCAGAAGAATGCAAATCAACCCATGCTTATCTCTTGTACAAAGCTCAAGTCCAAGTGGATCAAGAACCTCCACATAAATCAAGATACACTGAAACTAATAGAAAAGAAACTGGGGAAGAGTCTCAAGCACATGGGCACAGGGTAAATTTTCCTGAACAGAACACCAATATCTAATGCTCTAAGATCAAGAATTGACAAATGGGATCTCATAAAATTACAAAGTTTCTGTAGGGCAAAGGACACTGTAAATAGGACAAAATGGGAACCAACAAATTGGGAAAATATCTTTACCAATCCTACATCCAACAGAGGGCTAATATATAATATATACAAAACCCCCACTTTTAATAAGGGCTTTCAAATGTTTCAATCCACATTGTAGCCCATCATCCAAAAGTAGGAGAGAAAAGATGATAAATAGGAGAAGTGGATGTAGGTTTGTTTAGAAGTAATCATTTGGGGGTGATTTCAATATCTCTTTGTCATGATAGCTAAACAGTGCAGTGTATTAGTGTCAAGATACCATACATAAATCAGCAACAGAAACATAATCTAGAAGAAACTTCCAGCGCTCTTCCCAGTCAGCGGCAGTGACTACTTTCAGTCAGGATGCCAGGAGTTCTCTATTGTGCTTCTCTCAACCAAGTGAAGATCAGTGATGGAGAAGATTCAAGACCAACAAAGTGTTGCAATGCTAGCTGTGTAAGTGTGCTATCACTCTCAGATGAGTCCCATTTATACTTACTCCAAACATCATGTGTCCTCCCATTGGTCTTGCCTCAGCAAAAAAAAACCCCATGTGATTTGACAACACCTCATGTGTTTGTATCAGCTAAACTCCATATCAGTCTGAATCACCTGACATATTTAGAAACTTTCACTTCTTATTTTCCTTTCCATTTAAAAATTGTCTTTCCCCCTAATACTTACAATCTATATGCAATAAAATGATTATAGGAACCAAAAAATTTGAACTTTACATATTTTAAACCAACACCTTATGCAAAATATAGTCTATAAAAACAACCTTAGATTTCTATTAACATACCACAGTCCAAACAAAACAACCTCAAGTTCTTATCAGAATACAAAAATAAAAAACTTTAAACTTCTATTAATGTGAAGTAAAAACAAAACAATTTTAAATTCTAATCGGTACATAGTAATTCAAATGAAACCTTCTTAAATTCTTACTGATGTACAATTAGTCAAAGAAAACAATCTTAAATTTTTAAAAAACAAAAAAACCTTAAATTCTTCTTAAATTCTTAAATTCTTATTGTATACTTCAAACAAAACAACCTTAAATTTCTATCAAGATACAAGTAAAAACAAAATAACCTTACATTCTTATCCATATACAATTAAAACAAAGGAACTTTAAATCTCTACCAATATATAGCAATTTAAACTTACTGCCCTAGATAATACCAGTCACAACACATCAAACAACCAAAACCATCCATCCCAACTTAAGTGATAAGGATGTTGGTCTTAATTGCTTCATGCAGATTTTGGGTAAAGCATTGTTATTTGGAAACAATGGAAAAAAACATGGGTAGTCTGGAAAAAAAAACAAAATAAACTAGCTGTAACATTTCTTTCAGTCTTTTTTTTTTATCCAGTCTATATGTTGTCTGTCCAGTCTGCATGTTTCAGTCCAGTCTGTGTGTTGTCTGTTAAGACTATGTGTTATCTGCCAAGTACAAGCTGTAGGAATGGAAGTGAGTTATGAAAATCCATGTGTCATTTACCAGAGGAGTTGGAGTTATGAATGCATGACAGCCTGGGTACCCCCTGTAAGCCTGACCTAAAATATACATGAGATACAAGGGCATTGATGTTCAGAATTGAGAAAGCGTCTTCAAAGATTTTTTCCCCCTTTGATGAGTATGAAGTGTCTATCCCTGTCTCTTTTGATTAATTCTGGTTGCAAATTTGTTTTATTAGATATTAGAATGACTGCTATAGCTTGTTTCTTGGGTTTGTTTGCTTGGAAACTGTTTTTCTAGCTTTTTAAAAATATGTAGAAGGCGCGACCTCTGTTCCCGCGGACTGCGCTGGAGAGACCGGTACCCAGGCTCTCCCCCCGATATAACATCACTTGGGACACGGCCTGTTGGGGCTTCCGTCTGTGCCCGAGGGCGGGTTGGCGCTGTGGTCGTCTGGGTGCCAGATCGGCGGGCCATCGTGACCACAGGGTGAGCGGCGCCACGGAGACTGCCCTCCGCCATCTTTGCTCCAGTGACCAGGTAGTTGGGACCGCCAGGCTCAGAGACAGACAGGCATAATATCGCTTCGGTTTCAGGCAGCTTGTGTGTAACCTGCTCCCAGGTGCTGGGCTGATCTGCAGTAACCAGCGCGCCAGTTCCGCGGTGGGACCTTCTGCCTGGTGGAGGGACCCCGCGCAGGGAGGGAGCCTGCCAGCTTCCCTTCCGCGACCTCTGTTCCCGCGGACTGCGCTGGAGAGACCGGTACCCAGGCTCTCCCCCCGATATAACATCACTTGGGACACGGCCTGTTGGGGCTTCCGTCTGTGCCCGAGGGCGGGTTGGCGCTGTGGTCGTCTGGGTGCCAGATCTGCTGTGGGACTTCTGCCTGGCAGAGGGACGCCCCCTCCCCCCCCAGGAGAGATCACACACCCCTGCACAGGGCAGGAGCCTGCCAGCCTCCCTTTGGCGACCTCTGCTCCAGGAATCCACTAGGCTGAGCCTTTAGATGTGCAAGGCCTCCCCAATATAAGATCACTTGGGGCAAAGCACATTAGGGCTCCAAAGTCACTCAGGAGCAGGCAGGCCCCAGAAATCGGTGCCAGGGGAATCCTGGTAATCCAGGGGGGGCAGAAATAGCTTTGCAGGCTCACAGGAGGTCCAACCAACAGCCAGTGGCAGCAGGACCAACTAACACCAGAGGTATCCAGATGGCAAAAGGCAAACGTAGGAATGTTACTAACAGTAATCAAAGTAATGTGGGACCATCCGAACCCAACTCTCCAACAGCAGCAAGTCCTGGATACCCCACCACACCCGAAAGACAAGATCTGGATTTAAAATCACTTCTCATGATGCTATTAGAGGATCACAAGAAGGACACAAATAAATCTCATAAAGAGTTACAGGAGACCATGAATCAACAGTTAGAAGCCCTTACAAAGGAAACACAAAAATCGCTTAGAGAAATGCGGGAGAACATGGATCAAAAGATGGAGGCGCACAAGGAGACAACACAAAAATCGCTTAACGAGATGAATCAACGGGTAGATGCACTCACAAAGGAATCACAAAATTTGCATAAAGAAATGCAGAAGAATATGGGTCAACAGACGGATGCCCATAAGGAGGCAACACAAAAATTGCTTAAAGAAATGAATCAACGGTTAGATGCCCTTACAAAGGAAACACGAGAACTGCTTAAAGAAATGCAGGAGACGATGGATCAACAGATGGAATCCCATGAGGAGGAAACACAAAAATCGCTCAGAGAAATGCAGGAGAACGTGGGTCATCAGGAAGAAATCCTGAAAGAGGCAATGCAAAAATACCTTAAAGAAATACAGGAAAATACAAACAAACAAGTGAAGGATCTCAGCAAATCCATCCAGGAACTAAAAAAGAAAGTAGAAACAACTAAGAAATCACAAAGGGAGACAACTTTGGAGATAGAAAACCTTGGGAAGAAATCAGGAGTCATAGATGCAAACATCAACAATAGAATACAAGAGATGGAAGAAAGAATCTCAGGTGCTGAAGATTCCATAGAAAGCATCGACTCAACAGTCAAAGAAAATGCAAAATGCAAAAAACGCGTAACCCAAAACATCCAGGAAATCCAGGACACAATGAGAAGACCAAACCTAAGGATTATAGGTATAGATGAGAGTGAAGATTTGCAACTTAAAGGGCCAGTAAACATCTTCAACAAAATTATGGAGGAAAACTTCCCTAACTTAAAGAGAGAGATGCCGATGAACATACAAGAAGCCTACAGAACTCCAAACAGACTGGACCAGAACAGAAATACCTCCCGTCACATAATAATCAAAACACCGAATGTTCTAAACAAAGAAAGAATACTAAATGCAGTAAGAGAAAAGGGCCAAGTAACATACAAAGGAAGACCTATCCGAATCACATCAGACTTCTCACCAGAGACTATGAAAGCCAGAAGATCCTGGGCAGATCTCATGCAGACACTAAGACAGCACAAATGCCAGCCTAGACTACTATACCCAGCAAAACTCTCAATCACCATAGATGGAGAGACCAAGATATTCCATGATAAAACCAAATTTTCACAATATCTTTCCACAAATCCAGCCCTGCAACGGATAATAGGTGGAAACCTCCAATACAGGGAGAGAAACAACACCCTGGAAAAAATGAGATAATAACCTTCTTGAATCAAACCCAAAAGTAGATAACCACTCAAACATAAAGATAGCGTCAAGAATGGCAGATGGCAATAATCACTATGCCTTAATCTCTCTTAATATCAATGGTCTCAATTCCCCAATTAAAAGACATAGACTAGCAGACTGGATACGTAAACAGGACCCAGCATTTTGCTGCATGCAGGAAACGCACCTCAGTGTCAAAGACAAACACTACCTCAGAGTAAAAGGCTGGAAAACAATTTTACAAGCAAATGGCCCCAAGAAACGAGGTGGAGTAGCCATCCTAATATCGACATAAAATTGATTTTCAACCCAAAGTCATCAAAAAAGACACAGAAGGACACTACATACTGATCAAGGGAAAAATCCACCATCAAGAACTCTCAATCCTGAATATCTATGCTCCAAATGCAAGGGCACCCTCATTCGTAAAAGAAACTTTACTAAAACTCAAAGCACACATCGCACCGCACACAATAATAGTGGGTGACTTCAACACCCCGCTCTCTGAAATGGATCGTTCAGGAAAGCAGAAACTAAACAGGGACACAGTGAATCTAATTGAAGCCTTGGACCAAATGGAACTAACTGATATATATAGAACATTTCATCCTAGAGCTAAAGAATACACCTTCTTCTCAGCTCCTCATGGTACCTTCTCCAAAATTGACCATATAATTGGTCACAAATCAGACCTCAACAGATACAAGAAGATAGAAATAATCCCATGCCTCCTATCAGATCACTATGGAATAAGGGTGGTCTTCAATGGCAACAAAAACAAAAGAAAACCCAAGTACACATGGAGGCTGAACAATGCTCTACTCAATGATAACTTGGTCAAGGTGGAAATAAAGAAAGAAATCAAAGACTTTTTGAAAGTTAATGAAAATGAAGGCACAACATACCCTAACTTATGGGACACAATGAAAGCAGTGCTAAGAGGAAAATTCATAGCCCTGAGTGCCGCCAAAAAGAAACGGGAGACAGCATACACTAACAGCTTAATGGCACACCTGAAAGCCCTGGAACAAAAAGAAGCAAATACACCAAAGAGGAGTAGAAGGCAGGAAATCATCAAACTCAGGGCTGAAATCAATCAAGTAGAAACAAATAAAACCATACAAAGAATCAACAAAACGAGGAGTTGGTTCTTTGAGAAAATCAATAAGATAGATAAGCCCTTAGCCAGACTAACCAGAGGGCACAGAGATAGTATCCAAATTAATAAAATCAGAAACGAAAAGGGAGAGATAACAACAGAAACTGAGGAAATTCAAAAAATCATCAGATCCTACTACAAAAACCTGTATTCAACACAACTAGAAAATCTTGAGGAAATGGACAATTTTCTTGACAGATACCAAGTACCAAAATTAAATCAGGATCAAATAGACCATCTAAACCGTCCTATAACCCCTGAAGAAATAGAAGTTGTCATTGGAAGTCTTCCAACCAAAAAAAGCACAGGTCCAGATGGTTTTAGTGCAGAATTCTATCAGACCTTCAAAGAAGACCTAACACCAATACTCTTCAAACTGTTCCACAAAATAGAAACAGAAGGAACAGTACCCAACTCGTTCTATGAAGCCACAATTACACTAATACCAAAAGCACACAAAGATCCGACAAAGAAAGAGAATCTCAGGCCAATCTCTCTTATGAATATCGATGCAAAAATACTCAATAAAATTCTTGCCAACCGAATCCAAGAACACATCAAAACGATCATTCACCACGATCAAGTAGGCTTCATCCCAGGGATGCAGGGATGGTTCAATATAAGGAAATCCATCAATGTAATCCACTACATAAACAATCTCAAAGAAAAAAACCACATGGTCATCTCATTAGATGCTGAGAAAGCATTTGACAAAATTCAGCATCCTTTCATGCTAAAGGTCTTGGAAAGATCAGGAATTCAAGGCCCATATCTAAACATAGTAAAAGCAATTTACAGCAAACCAGTAGCCAGCATCAATCTAAACGGAGAGAAACTTGAAGCAATCCCACTAAAATCAGGGACTAGACAAGGCTGCCCTCTCTCTCCATATCTTTTCAATATAGTACTTGAAGTTCTAGCTAGAGCAATTAGACAAGAAAAAGAGGTCAAAGGGATACAAATTGGAAAGGAAGAAGTCAAACTATCACTATTTGCAGACGATATGATAGTATACATAAGCGACCCAAAGAACTCCACCAGAGAACTCCTACAGCTGATAAACGACTTCAGCACAGTGGCCGGATATAAAATCAACTCAAGCAAGTCAGAAGCCTTCCTATACTCAAAGGATAAGCAGGCTGAGAAAGAAGTAAGAGAAATAATACCCTTTACGATAGCCACAAACCATATTAAGTATCTTGGCGTGACGCTAACCAAACAAGTGAAAGATCTGTATGACAAGAACTTCAAGTCTCTGAAGAAAGAAATTGAAGAAGACCTCGGAAGATGGAAAAATCTGCCATGCTCATGGATTGGCAGGATTAATATAGTAAAAATGAGCATCTTACCAAAAGTAATACACAGATTCAATGCAATCCCCATCAAAATCCCAACTCAATTCTTCATAGAGTTAGAAAGAGCAATTCAAAAATTCATCTGGAATAACAGAAAACCCAGAATAGCTAAAACTATTCTCAAGAGTAAAAGAACCTCTGGGGGAATCAGTATCCCAGACCTCAAGCTGTACTACAGAGCAATAGTGTTAAAAACTGCATGGTATTGGTACAGTAACAGACATGTAGATCAATGGAACAGAATTGAAGACCCAGAAATGAATCCACACTCCTATGGTTACTTGATCTTTGACAAAGGAGCTAAAACCATCCAGTGGAAAAAAGATAGCCTTTTCAACAAATGGTGCTGGCTCAGCTGGAGGTCAACATGCAGAAGAATGCAAATTGACCCATCCTTATCTCCTTGCACTAAGCTCAATTCTAAGTGGATCAAAGATCTCCACATAAAACCAGACACACTGAAACTAATAGAAGGGAAACTAGGGAAGAACCTTGAACATATGGGCACAGGGGAGAATTTCCTGAACAGAACTCCAATAGCTTATACTCTAAGATCAAGAATAGACAAATGGGACCTCATTAAATTACAAAGTTTTTGCAAGGCAAAAGACACCGTCAAAAAGACAAAGCGGCAACCAACTAACTGGGAAATGATCTTTACCAACCTTACATCCGACAGAGGGCTAATATCCAAGATATACAAAGAACTCAAGAAGTTAAACTCCAGAGAGGTAAGTAACCCTATTAAAAAATGGGGTACAGAGCTCCACAAAGAGTTCTCACCTGAAGAATATCTAATGGCTGAGAAGCACCTAAAGAGATGTTCATCATCCTTAGTCATTAGGGAAATGCAAATCAAAACAACCCTGAGATTCCATCTCACACCAGTCAGGATGGCTAAGATCAAAAACACAGGAGACAGCAGTTGTTGGCGAGGATGTGGAGAAAGAGGAACACTCCTCCACTGCTGGTGGAATTGCAGGCTGGTACAACCACTCTGGAAAGCAGTCTGGCGGCTCCTCAGAAAACTGGGCATGACACTTCCGGAGGATCCGGCTATACCACTCCTGGGCATATACCCAGAGACTTTACCTGCATGCAATAAGGACACATGCTCCACTATATTCATAGCAGCCGTATTTATAATAGCCAGAAGCTGGAAAGAACCCAGATGTCCCTCAACGGAGGAATGGATTCAGAAGATGTGGTATATTTACACAATGGAATACTACTCTGCAATTAAAAACAATGAATTCACGAAATTCCTAGGCAATGGTCAGAACTTGAAAATATCATCCTTAGTGAGGTAACCCAATCACAAAAGATCACACATGGTATGAAGTCACTGATAAGGGGATATTGACCCAGAATCTCAGAATACCCTAGACACAATCAGCATATCAATAGATTTCTAAAAAGATGGAAGGAGAGACCCCTGGTCCTGGAAAGACTGGATGTAGGGGAACGCCAGGACAGAGTAATGAGAGGGGGTTGAACGGAGAAAAGAGGGAGGGAAGGGGGCTTATGGGACTTTCGGGGAGGGAGGAAACGGGAAAGGGGAAGTGATTTGGAATGTAAATTAAAAAAATAAAATAAAATTAAATTAAAAAAAATATGTAGAAGGATTATGGATCCTGTTTTCGCATCCATTCTATTACCCTATGTCATTTTATTGGGGGAATTGAATCTAATTGTTCAGGACCCACATAAAGACCAAGATAAACATCTGCTTCTTATGTGATGGGAGGCCTAGTTCTAGCCTATATATGTACTTTGGTTGGTGGTTCAGACTCTGAGAGGCCCAAGTGTCCAGGTTAGTTGATTCTGTTGAACTCCTGTGGAATTCCTATCCCCTTTAGGCTTGAAATCCTTCCTCCTATTCTTCCAAAACTCCCCAAGCTACTTCCATTTTGTCTGTGGCTGTCTATCTCTCTGAGTCAGCTGTTTGGTGGAGCTGCTTAAGAACAATTTGGACCTTTCTGCAAGCCTAATACAGTATCTTTAATAATGTTAGGGATTATTTCTTGTTCATGGGATGGGTCTCAATTTGGCCTGGATAGTGGTTCACCATTCAATCAGTCTCTACTCCTTCCACCATGCCTACATTTTTTGTAGACAGGATAAATTTTGTGTTGAAAGATTTTTGGTTGTTTAGGTGTTTCTATAGTTACACTGTGATTCCTGTCTGGATACAGAAGGTGTCCTCTTCCGGTTTCATATTTCCAATATAGTGAATCACAACTAACATAACCTCCATTGATTCTTGGGTGTCTCCCTTATCCCAGGTCTCTGTTTTGTCCTGGAGATGCCTCCTCTACACCCTTACCCCATCAGTTAGAGATTTCCATTCATTTTTGTGGCTATTTAGCAATATCTCCTGCCCACACCTGATCCTGAATCCCCCATTCTCCCTCCATATACCCTCTTGCTCCCAGTTGCCACCATCCATTTGACTCATGACTTTATTCCCTCTTCTAAGTAAGATTCAACAGATCAACTAACCTGGACCCTTGGGACTCTCAGTCTGAACCAAAAATCAAAGAACATATAGGCGTCCTGTCATGTATAAAGTAGATGTGTATCTTGATTTTCATATGCTTCCTGAACAACTGGAATTCAGGCTATCCCAAAAGCTGTTGCTTGCATGTATGATATGTTCTTCTGGCTGGGCTGCCTTGTCTGGCCTCAGTGACAGAGGAAGCACATAGCCTGGCAGAGACTTGAAGTTCCAGTGTGGGGGATACCCAGAAGGGTCCTCACCTGCTTGGAGAAGGGGAAGGCAGTATGGGGGAAGGATTGTGTAATGGGGTGACCAAGAGGGGGCTAGGAAGTGGGATGTAAAATAAAGTAAGTAAAGTAAAAATCAATGAATCAATGAATCAATCAATAAAATTAGTAAAAAACAAACAAGAAACCACAAAAGAACCTTAAACAAAACAAACACTGATGGTTCACTGTGATTATCATGGTTGGTTTCAACAATCTGTTCTCTCACTGGTTTGCTCTCCTGAATGAAGAAATTAATCTCATTTTGGCCTAGTTCCTGCCTGTCGCATTGCCCAGCAGCTCCTTTGACCTGGGAGTTACTATGGCCTTCTCATTTTGGTTCCCTTCATTGCTCTGGTGACTGCTGATAGCCCCAAGGTCAACACACATAACTGCAGATGAGAGTTTTCACATCACTAGACCCAAGCTAGTGTCTTCTACTCCTAATTTCATGCCATGTGGCTTCCAGATTCCTCAAATAAAGATAGAGCTTTTACGCTCTCAGTTACTCTTCTGATTCCACTTATCACAAACCTGCTCCAACCAAGTAATGCTACCTACTCCGAATGCCTTCCCCTGGGTGATCTGCAGCTAAAGAGTAGTTTCCTATCACTTGCAAGGTACTGTTTAAATCCTGGTGAGTTCCTATAAATGTAGCAATTGGAAGTTCCTCTAGCAATGCTCATCAGGCAACTGTGATCTGGTTTTTACTATGCTCTTCCACAAACATGCCTGAATGTTCCAATTTCAGAGATTCCCTTTAATTGGCCATCAACCCTCTGATATTTTGATTGTCCCTGCCCCACTGAATTTCTTCTTTCCCAGTCTGCACATGACCTCTCCCACATAACTCGAGGTGTGAGCCTACTTGGATCTATTTTTTGCATCCTCACCATATGCTTGCCGTACCATAAACAAGTGTGTGTATCAATGGTTACAAAATAAAGAATATTGTGTGGAGGACACCAAGAAAGATGTCTTTCATTTTGCACCTTTGAAGCTTAACATGATGCTGGAAATCTGTGATTTGTGATAATGATCTTAAGGTCATAAAACAGTGGGGCATAGATCCATTGAACATGTAAAGTTGGAATGGCCAGAGACTGTCCAGCTGGTTGCAATTTCCAGGTTGTTAAGGGTCATTGCAGACACCAAAGTTTCAACTGCCTGGTGTAAGCTTCAATATTCCAGATGCAGAAACTGATAGAACTTTTTTTTTGGTTATCATTAGAAAGAAGGGGTCTCTGTACTCAAGATGCTACTAACTATGAGATCATATTTTAACAAACTCTCAATACCGAGAACAACATAATGTTCTAACTCACAGATTTCTTGAGTTAAATCAATTCCGTATTTTTTAAAATTGGTGTCAAATTATGTAATGATATGGATTTGTTCACTGTAATATATCACTTTGCCTATGGTGCAAATTTTCTAAATCTTTCTGAATTTAGCATCAATGTTCAAATATAATGCTTTGGCTTGGATTACAGAATTTCTCCTCTTTTTTCAGTACTTCAAAATGAGTTTCCAGAACACTTTGGGGATTTCTAAACTGTACATAAACATGTACCTCATCTATTGTTCATAGGTTAGCTCATTAAAACTTCAGCCTCATTATTTGTAAAAAATGGACTCACACATGAAATTAAGATGAAGATAATACCTTAGTAAAGGCAATTACTGAGTTTTTTTTTTTTTCAGGATAAATGATCTGGAATGTGTATAGTGTTACTATTCTGTAAATTAACAAATATAACCCAAATGTAATTCATTCCTGGGGTTATATAGGAGTGTTAAAGTACAACAGGAGGACACCAAATGATATGTAGTATTTGCACATAGGTACCACTGTCTTGGGGGTTATTGTTTGTTTGAATAAAGGGGTATTAGTACAAATTAAGAGCCATTCAGGGACACAGCCCAGTGGAAGATATCTGTCACTGAAAACTTTGAAGCCTTTCATTTATTCTTTGGTGGACTCTCTCTCACTCATTCTTGAATTCAAGAAAGATAACAGCCTGATCTGTCAGTCTGGCAAAAACTCTACATTCTGTCTGTGTGGAGCCATTATAAATTAACCTAATACATTTATAGAAGTAAGCATGGAACATTAAACACAGTCTTCCCTCTTTTAGTTAATACAAATGCAGTCTGTCTAATGCAATGATTCAAACATTCCTAATGCAACAGCAGTGTCATATAATTCAAAGTATTCTAATGCAGGCAGATTCAACTGGATACAAAGGAATGGTGTCTCAGTCCTAAGAACAGTGGAAATAACTATTTCCCTATGGTATTAAGCAACCCATGTGAGAGGGACATTTTCTGGGGACATGATCAATTATATAATACATAGAATATGCATATGTATATATTCTATGTATTATATATTATGTAATATATGTATTCACTCATTCATCTACCCATTCCAAGTGGAAACTGAAAACCATCACGTCCAATTTGTTAAAACAATGACCTTTATTGGAGTTACATACAGGACTATGGACAAGGAGTTGTTGACCAGAGCCAAAGAGACTCAAAGTAAGAAGAAATTCTGAAATATGAAAACATCATACAGTACAGGCTGTGAATCCTGGACATTGTTAGGAAACTGCTTATCTGCAGTTGCCTATATAACATCCTATCTTGGTGGCTCAATTTGTCAAATCCATTTTCAAGAAGTATAATATGCTGTGTGTAATTATTAAAAAACAATCCATGCTAATGTGGGCTATACTCCAGCAACAGGGACTCCCTTCCCCCATTGGGAGCTGTAAGTCACAGTCTTCCCTGTTTTGGTTCACCTGCTGCTGAAACACTTGTATCGTCCCAGTTTTCTGCCCCCTGTGGCTAGCTGTTACAAATCCCCATAACCCCATAAAGTCAAAACTCCAGAGGCTTGCTATTTATCAGTCAGGTTTATATCAATAAATTCTCAACCCCCAAAATGCCCACACACAAAGAACTCAAAACTCAATGGACATAAACACAAGCTACACTCTTGGGGCAAATTGCCTATATATTCTATAGCTCTTCTATAATATCCATAGCTACCTGTGATGCTTTCAACCCATGTGGATCAGCATCATCTTCCTCTTCGATAAGTTCCATCTTGCCTCTTCATCTCTGTCCTCGTTCCCTCCCTGTCTATCTCTGTCCTCACTCTAAAACTCTCAGCCCACCTTCTTTTTCTACTGCCAAACCACAGACAGGCTCTATCCTTATCTATCGCCTGCCCTCACCTGCATACAGACAGCAATCTACAATACTTTATCTGAGTTTTTCATTTGAGATAAACATACAGAATGGTATTGGTTTCATTATCTATTTTGAGAGGTGTATGACCCACCTTAGTCAGTTTCCCTTTGCAATGGATTAGTTCAGTCTCCAGGAAACTGTTACACAATTCCACATTCTTCTTGCTTCCCCATTTTGTCTTCATTATGAAATATTTGAGGATAAAGAATTAAAAGTTTGTGATGAAAATTTCATTCAATGTCACATTTTCAGTGTTTCTTTCAGCATAGCTTATAAGATTTGAATATAAAGATGCTCACAAGTTTCTTGTATTCATGATAATTCTCCATGTGGAGCCTCAAGTATTGCAAAAAATACTGCTTGGAAAAATCACATGCCAATTTTTTTTTTTGGAAAATTTTCCCACTATAAATGTCCAGATATTTTCTTAGAACTGCAATACAGGTAAAGACCTTTCATCATACATTACATTTGTGAAGTTTCTCTCCAGTGTGTATTCTCTGATATATTCTTGGTAGAGAATTTGTCTCATTCACTTCATTTGTAAACTTTCTCTACTGTATGCATTTTCTGATGCGTGCGCAGACTACTCTTGTGACTAAAGAATTTACCACATTCACTACATATGTAAGGTTTCTCTTCTGTATGAGATCTCTGATGAATACTAAGACTGCATTTGTGGGTAAAACATTTGTCACATTCATCACATTTGTAAGGTTTCTCTCCTGTATGATTCCTCTGATGACTTACAAGGTAGCCTTTGTTGGTAAAGCATTTGTCACATTCACTACACTTGTAAGGTCTCTCTCCTGTATGACTTCTCTGATGAATACTAAGACTGCATTTGTGTGTAAACGATTTTTCACATTCATTACATTTGTAAGGTTTTTCTCCTGTATGAATTCTCTGATGTCTTCTAAGATTGGATTTCTTGATAAAAGACATGTCACATTCACTACATTTGTGAGGTTTCTCTCCTGTGTGAATTCTCTGATGAACTCTAAGATCACTTTTGAGGGTGAAGCATTTGTCACATTCATTACATTTGTGAGGATTCTCTCCTGTGTGAATTCTCTGATGAAAAATAAGACTGCATTTTTGGGTAAAGCATTTGTCACATTCACTACATTTGTAAGGTTTCTCTCCTGTATGAATTCTCTGATGAATAATAAGACTGCCTTTTTGTGTAAAGTATTTTCCACATTCATTACATTTGTAAGGTTTCTCTCCTATATGAATTTTCTGATGACTTTTAAGCTCACCTTTGGTGGTAAAATGTTTGTCACATTTACTGCATTTGTAAGCTTTCTCTCCTGTATGAATTTTCTGATGACTTCTAAGCTCACTTTTGCAGGTAAAGCATTTGTCACATTTACTACATTTGTAAGGTTTCTCTCCTGTATGAATCCTCTGATGAATACGAAGACTGCATTGGTGGGTAAAGCATTGGTCACATTCACTACATTTGTAAGGTTTCTCTCCTGTATGAATTCTCTGATGTCTTCTGAGATTGCATTTCTGGGTAAAAGATTTAATACATTCACTACATTTGTAAGGTTTCTCCCCTGTATGAATTCTATGATGAATACCAAGATCACATTTCTTGGTGAAGCATTTGGCACATTCACTACATTTGTAAGGTTTCTTTCCACTATTGGTTTTTTTCAGCATGAGTTTTTGTTTAGAGTGGAAAACCTTAACAATTGCTGTACCATTGTGTTTTTTCTTTCCTATGTGGATTCCTTTATTTAGACTAATGCTAGAACACAAATTTAAAGAGTTTATACAGTTTTTAGATTGGCAAGGCTCTCTGGTGTTTTTGGTTTCATGTCTATTTCGTTTTGATGATTTAATAGATGTCTCCCCAAGGTTAGTTTTATAAGGTATACATTCAGTGGATTTATGAATGATTTTTCCAAGCTCATAACATTTATAAGATTTCCCATGGATATTCACATGCTCATCAACAACATGCTGTGTGTCTTGAACGTTTTCATATCTATGACATATGTGATGATTCTCTGAAAAAGTGTAGAGATCACAGGGATTAATGGATAAGTAAGACAATGTCTCGTGTTTGTTGACGTTTTCTAAGGTCAATTACTCATTTTCAAGGATAGAGCTTTCAAGAGACACCTTTCTTGCTTCACATTCATTAAAAGGATGATCTGAAGAACCTGAAATCTCATCTATCTGAAATGATAGCAAACATCCATAGCCTAATAATTATTATTTAAGCACTGTATTTAGTAGAAGGTAGGATGAAAGGGTGATTGAGAATTACAGAAATGAGCTCTCTGTAGGATCATATAAACAATGTTTCTCTATTCTCTTACTTATGTATTGTGACACAGTGACACTATGTAGCTTTGGATAGCTAGAAATTCATTATGTGATCCACATAGGCATGGAATTCACAATATAAAGATCATGCTGTGTCAGTACTAAATACAGAGACCACATGTCAAAAAGTAAATAAGCAATAACAACATTCTCACAAACAACAGTAATTCCTCTATTTAAAAGCCTGTGAAGTTTTCAAATTCATAACAAAGTAAAGACTTAATGCAATAGTAAATTTAAAATTAACCAATTGGAACTGCTGATTAGAATAGATAAGAGGTTTAGAGAGATCACACGAAACATAACACTGGTTCCTCTTCCAAAGAATGGAAAGAAATGTAAAGGAAAAACAATAAGAAAGTTATGTTGGTAACCAGAAATTTCCTTATTTGGGGAGTCTCTAGATATTTCAGAGAGTTTATGTAAACAGAAAATTGGTAAATTTAAAGAATGAAGCAGGAATTCTACATGAAGAGTACTCTTACCCACAAAAAATAGATTGTTGTAATTCTCCAACATCACATTCAAGTACAATCCCCTCTGAGCAGGGTCAAGACATTCCCATTCCTCCTCTGAGAAGTCAACAGCCACATCCTTGAATGTTAACAGACCCTATAATGGAAAACTACTTGTTTACCATGTGCTGTCAGACAAAAGTGTTTTCTTAGGTAAAAACAAAACAAAAACAAACAAACAAACAAAAAAACTAAGAATATGAGGTGTTTTGTGACAAAGATGAGCTATGGCAAATACTCAAAGACAAACATCCTTTAGAAGTGCTGTAGAAATGTGTCAGAAGCTAAGCACTGCTGCTCTTATATATACAATGTATAGAATTACATACTATATTGCTTACATTTATAAGGTCTCTCCTCTTCATGAATTTTCTGATGTTTTCTAAGACCTTATCAGCAGATGAAGAACTTGCCATCATAACATTATTTGAAAATTTGTCTGCAGTTTAGATTCTATAGTCCAAAGTTGTTTCCCAGCACCTGCCTAAAACTTCACAACAGATTTTTCATCGTAATTTTTGAAATCCAGTGTTTTCTTCTGAACTCTACAGGCTGGAGGAATACACAGCACACATGCATACATTCAGGGAAATGTACCAACATAAACAAAAGAAAATTCTAAGTTAATTGTAAGAAAAGATGCCATCTAAGTTAGTCATATTCTTTATTGTATTTCCTATTTCTCTGAAACAGGGTAACATAATAGAATCACATCAGTAAACCTTTACAGGATACAACATACACATTTGAGGCCCAGTTGCAGGAATGTACCTTTATGAAGTATGGCCTGCTATCAAATAGAATCCCAGTGTCATATCACATATGGTGAAACTACAATGAGTAACACTGGACTTCTAAATACTACAACTTTCAGCCTTGCTGAACTATGGACACTATATAAATCATGTCTGCAGCTGTGACTCGACACAATCCTAAAATCCTTAGCTGACTTCCTAAGGTCTAGGTATAATGCACTACGTTTTCTATAACAAAAAGGTTGAATATGAAATAAAGAACTATTGGATGAATTAAGAATCACAGCTTTTTTTTTCTTTAAACATAAAGGAAGTGTACAAGAGAACACATTCCTCACTTCAAATGACACGCAGAATCAAGTACTTTGTAAAGGTTATTTTATGAGACCATAGAAAAAAGACTATTAGCATTAAATTTAGAATTTTCTCAAAGTTAACAAATATATATTAACAATTTCTTAAATTCCATATGGTCTTTCACTACAGAATAATTAGATATGTATCTGTAAATAAATGATGTATGAGATGGTGCAATCAGATGAAGCACAACCATTTTCTTAGACCAAGACAACTTTTTAAATTGAGAGAGAATTATACTAATTGTTCAGAAAATTTTAAAACATTATTGCTTATGAGACTGACTCAATTGAAAATCAGAATCTTGTAATTTTAACTTTCTTTTCTTTCTACACCCATTGCAGCTGATTACCATGCCTGACTTCAGTTCCAAGGACTCAATACTGCACTTAGGAACTCAGGGGCATAATGTATCATTCAGAGTACACAAAAATATGCAGATGAACACACATATTTAAAAAAAATTATTGTAAAGAAACAAATTCACAACACCAGAGTTTTTACCCACATAATACATAGCTTGGGGTAGAGGAAAAGCAGTGTGGATGGAACATTCTTCAGGCTAAATAATAGAAGAGAACAAATTAAGAGGAAAATTTGGTGGCTTATACACAGTACCAAGGTAATGTTCTCCAGAAAGTTCTTATTACTACATTCCATGTATTGCTACACACAAAGGTAGAGACAGTTGTGCTTGCAATATTTATAAAACATGAAATGAAACAAAAGAGAAAAAGAAAATATTCATCTGTACATTGACAAACTAACCACACTGAGCACTGGGCATAATCTCTTCTAAGACCTATTTCATGGTGTGAACGCCCATGATCACTATGAGACATAAAATGCCGAAAAGATATACCAGATACTGTAATCTGCATCTCCTCTCAAACACATAAGTATTATAGGAAAAGAAAGCCACATATTCTTTACATAATCTCTGCCACTAGGGAACTGAAATATTTACTATTCAGATTCAAGATAGTGAGTGTGTTCTAATTCTACTCTTCCACAAATTCTGCTCTTCCATGCATTGCTCAGTGATGTCAGTATCTAGATATGTGCAAATCCACATTTACAAGGTTGTTTCTGGAAACTTGATTAATCCTGAAACTTAATTTACGTGTCACATGAGACCGTACTTTCCCACTAATATAAAAGGACACAAGTCTATCCAATGTAGAAATTAGCCATCAATATATTCTTTGAGCATCATTACAATACATTTATTTTCCTTCAGAACTGCAGGTCTTCAATCTTTGGAAATTTATGTCCTCACAGTGTTAATTCCAGTGAAAATACAATGGAACAAGGCTGGGCTTATTACATTATAATATCAAAAGATTAATTTTGATAATTGGAGAAGAACAAAGATAAAGAATCACAGAAAACACTTTAGATAGGATTACCAGAGTGAGAGAACTAAAGTTTTGAATGGTTTAAATAATAAAAGTAATTTTCAAAGAAATGTGGACAGGACACTGACCTGGGGAGCATTTACCAGAGAAGCATTCATCCTTCTTCTTGTTCTTCTTTAAATTTCTGCCTCAGGAATATAGACTGGTTTCCTTATTGAAATTTCACATCAAGGCTTCAAAAATTAAAAGCCAAAATTAATACAACTCTATTATAGACAATGCTAATTCATATGAAAAGACACAAAAATGAAAATGATACCTGAAAACTTGTCAACATTCTTGCAGACAAAAGAGCATGAAATGATATATTTAATATGGCAAGGAAAATGACTACAATATCAGGCCTTTTTCAAACCTCAGCAGCTAACAAGCACAGAGCATATATATACCTGCTGCAAAACACTAGTACTCAGGGTTATTATTGGAAAATTATCATTCAAGGACCAGAGTCAGGGGCAAATAGCTAGTGGGTACTAAAATGGATGCCTAAAAGTAAATAGAGTTTCATTAGCCATCACACTAGAATCTACTATCTGACTTTAAATGGAATGTCTTTATGATAAATGTTCTAAATGGTTCTCCACATTTTTAATTCTGTGACCTTTCAAAAAGTACCAGGATCCCATAAGTTGATGTAGCAGACCCACCTGTAGACTGATATGAGAGTGGTGTATCAGTTCCTAAAACCATCAGAAATATGTGTTTTACAGTACTATTAGGTGACCTTTGTGAAAGGGTCAATTGACCCCCTCCCCTAGAGGTCATGTCTCACAAATTGAGAACAACTGTTCTAGGCAATGTCAAGGCAGAATCATCAATAGTTGGACATGGCATAACCTCTCTGATAGCTGCTAGACATAAGAGATTATACACAGATATAAAGTGAATCATTTCAAGGTAAGCCCTTGGAATGATTCACTCATTATGTTAAATCTGTCAAAGTCATATCACCATTGAAAACATCTTCCTGAACTTGCAGATGTCTGTGCCTTGGTATTGTTTCAGGAAGTTCTCAGGTTCCAAATAAGTAATAAATGTAACTCCAGTAAGATCCTTCAGTTCATGGCTGTTATGAACTTCCTCTCTGGTAATAACCCTCATAGTTCCAATGAAAGGAAGAATGTGTAACATGGTACTCCTGTCATATATATCTATACATATATACTCACACACTGGAATACAAATATATGAATACATACACACACATACACACATATATGCATGTTTCAAAAACAAGGAGTCATTCTGAATATTGAAATACTATTGCTACACATGTTGTCATATCCATAATATTAGTATATATGCAACTCTTTTAATGTCTTATATTGATGTATATTTCCTCTCATGTCAAGTAGTTCTCCAGACATTTAAAAAAAATGCTTGGATGATCTCTTTCTATGCCACTACCCTAGTAGTTTAGTGTGATAATGGGAAATAGAAGATGGATGGATGGATGACTAAAGTCATACATACTTATTGAGAATTGAAAATGAAAAGATGATTTCTTAGAAACAAGTGAAAATAAAGCTTTTATGCCATAAAACTAGGACAGGCAAAGAGCAAGTGTGGACAGTGTCTAAGGACTGGACATACTCAGCAATGAATTCTCCAATTCTTTCAGAAAAACTATGAACTCAAGCACAAAATTATCACATAGGCTCACCATGGAAGTGCTGAAGAATATGAGAACAGAAGGAACATACCGCAGTATAATCATGATAATAGCCAACATTCTGAACCTGTTATTACAAATTTGAAGACTACTGCACTCAGAAGAAAGATAAGGATGTGCAGTATCTCCACACTATCTCATCACAGTGCATCCATGCTTACAAAGATCTAGTAAGACGTAGAAAATTTTTAATGTGTCAAATGAGAAAATGAGGAAGGCATATTTTCCCAAATTACATAATTTAGGTATACAATTCTTCAATTAAAAAACTGCATTCTACAATAATGGTCCAATCTGATAATACTCATAATAAGCTATATCAAAATACAAGAAAATATTACTTGGTTTTATACATCCCTAGAAAATATGCTGAGAAGTCAGCAGACTACTTATTGCCTAAAAATGTCTTAGAGATGCTGGTGTAGCATTCAAACTGATCAAAGGGTTACCGCACAAAAGGAATTAGCATTGGATGTCCATAGATGCTGACCTCTATTGCTGCAATACCCACCTGTTAGGTGAGGTATGTCCACCAATGCAATATTTCCAAGACTATTTTGTAAGTAACTGAAGCATTTCTGGTTTAACTGAGGTCATCCCACAAAGGAATTACATAGCTGGTATTGGAAGCTAGCCAAAAGTCAATGACTGCAAAGATCACAGGTTCAAGACGGAAACCTACGACTGATGCACTGGTACATGTGTGACTCAGTTAGGGTTTCCATTGCTGTGAAAAGACACCAAGACCAAGGCAACTTTTATAAAAGACATTAAATAGGTACAGTCTTACAGGCTCAAAGGTTTAGCCCATTATCATCATGGCAGGAAGCATAGCAGCATCCAGCCAGGCATGGTGCTAGAGGAGCTGAGAGTTCTACATCTTGTTCTGAAGGCAAACAGAAGACTGTCTCATAGGTAGCTAGGAGAAGAGTCTATATGAAGAGACACCATGAGCACTACACATCTCATTAAGGAAAACATTTCATTATAGCTGGCTTTCAGTTTCAGAGAATGCCAGGAGCTATCCCTGTCATGTTCTCTCTGGAAGGCAGTCCATTGTTGTTGAATTTCCCGCATTGGTAGGATTTCTTTCCAATATAGATTCATTTTTATCATAAGTTGTATTTAGTATCAAAGTAGTTATCAGTCTCTTCTTTTGTGCATTGTTGCCTAGGGTGGATTAATTATTGGACATTGATGTTTGAACACAAATTAAATCACTTGTCACAGTCTTTATATTCATAATGTAATCAAATATGCAAACTTTATGACTGTTTAGGTTTAGTGTGTCAATAGAGTAATATTTGTGGTTATGACATCAGTATGTATTATAATTTTCTGTAGTATCATTTGTGTCAAAAAGAAGTATACACTGTGAAGATTCATAAATCATTTCCAAAATGTGTGTAAGATTTCTCTTGGGTATTCACATGTTGATGGACAAAATGCTTTGGGCCTTTCATTCAAGACTTGCCTATATTTAGCACATATATGAAGATTCACTGGAAAATGAATACAATTAAAGCTAATAGAGATTGGCGTATTATTGAAAATATCCAAAAACCAATTTCTGGTTATATTTGTTACCATTAGTAAACTATCAATTCTTTAGAATGACACATGCAGCAGAGGCTTATTGTTGTTAATGTTGTTGATGATGATGATGAAATATCCTTTTGTAGATGATCAGAAGAATTAGCAAAAGCTTTCTGATACGTACCTTAACTGTGTACCACGTAGAAGGCAGTATAAATAGATGGTGAAACAATACTGTGTTTTGGGAAAGGTGCTCCCTAATGAATGCTGTTTTAGTTAGAGTTGATTGCTGTGAAGAGACTCCATGTCCGTGGTAACTCTGATAAAGGAAAACATTTAAATGGAATTGGCTTACATATTCAGAGGTTTAGACAATTACTATCATGGAATGAAGCATGGTGGCATGCAGACAGATGTACTGGAGAGGTAGCTCAGAGTTCTACATCTGGATTAATAAGCAGGAGGAAGAAACAGTAAGCCACTAGACTTGGCCTGAGCTCATGAAAGTTCAAAGTCAACCTGCAGTGAAAAATTGCTTCCAACAAGCCAAACATATTTCAACAAGGCCACAGCTTCTTTTTTATTTTATTTTATTTTTTTTAATTTACATTCCAAATCATTTCCCCTTTCCCGTTTCCTCCCTCCCCGAAAGTCCCATAAGCCCCATTCCCTCCCTCTTTTCTCCATTCAACCCCCTCTCGTTTCTCTGTCCTGGCGTTCCCCTACATCCAGTCTTTCCAGGACCAGGGGTCTCTCCTTCCATCTTCTTTTTTTTTTTTTTTTCACTTTGTCTCTCAGCTTTATTTTGTCCCAGAAACAGGAAAAAAAATATATGATCTAAATGTCTTGGAAATAACACATTTCTAAAATGGGGCAGAACTTGACATCACAATAACTCAACAAATGACAAATGGATTCTTCATTAGATCGCAGGTTATTTTTCTTCTTCAACCAGTTTTATAGTCTCTCAAATTCTTCCTAAAAAGCGTACATCTATTTCATGAGATTTTAATTAGATTTTTTTTTAATTTAATTTAATTTTATTTTTTTAATTTACATTCCAAATCACTTCCCCTTTCCCGTTTCCTCCCTCCCCGAAAGTCCCATAAGCCCCCTTCCCTCCCTCTTTTCTCCGTTCAACCCCCTCTCATTACTCTGTCCTGGTGTTCCCCTACATCCAGTCTTTCCAGGACCAGGGGTCTCTCCTTCCATCTTTTTAGAAATCTATTGATATGCTGATTGTGTCTAGGGTATTCTGAGATTCTGGGTCAATATCCCCTTATCAGTGACTTCATACCATGTGTGATCTTTTGTGATTGGGTTACCTCACTAAGGATGATATTTTCAAGTTCTGACCATTTGCCTAGGAATTTCGTGAATTCATTGTTTTTAATTGCAGAGTAGTATTCCATTGTGTAGATATACCACAACTTCTGAATCCATTCCTCCGTTGAGGGACATCTGGGTTCTTTCCAGCTTCTGGCTATTATAAATAAGGCTGCTATGAACATAGTGGAGCATGTGTCCTTATTGAATGCAGGGGAAGCCTCTGGGTATATGCCCAGGAGTGGTATAGCCGGATCCTCTGGGAGTGTCATGCCCAGTTTTTGGAGGAACCGCCAGACTGCTTTCCAGAGTGGTTGTACCAGCTTGCAATTCCACCAGCAGTGGAGGAGTGTTCCTCTTTCGCCACATCCTCGCCAACAACTGCTGTCTCCTGTGTTTTTGATCTTAGCCATCCTGACTGGTGTGAGATGGAATCTCAGGGTTGTTTTGATTTGCATTTCCCTAATGACTAAGGATGATGAACATCTCTTTAGGTGCTTCTCAGCCATTAGATATTCTTCAGGTGAGAACTCTTTGTGTAGCTCTATACCCCATTTTTTAATAGGGTTACTTGCCTCTTTGGAGATTAACTTCTTGAGTTCTTTGTATATATTGGATATTAGCCCTCTGTCGGATGTAAGGTGGGTAAAGATCATTTCCCAGTTAGTTGGTTGCCGCTTTGTCTTTTTGACAGTGTCTTTTGCCTTGGAAAAACTTTGTAATTTAATGAGGTCCCATTTGTCTATTCTTGATCATAGAGCATAAGCTATTGGAGTTCTGTTCAGGAAATTCTCCCCTGTGCCCATATGTTCAAGGTTCTTCCCTAGTTTTCCTTCTATTAGTTTCAGTGTGTCTGGTTTTATGTGGAGATCCTTGATCCACTTAGAATTGAGCTTAGTGCAAGGCGATAAGAATGGGTCAATTTGCATTCTTCTGCATGGTGACCTCCAGCTGAGCCAGCACCATTTGTTGAAAAGGCTATCTTTTTTCCACTGGATGGATTTAGCTCCTTTGTCAAAGATCAAGTGACCATAGGAGTGTGGATTTATTTCTGGGTCTTCAATTCTGTTCCATTGATCTACATGCCTGTCACTGTACCAATACCATGCGATTTTTAACACTATTGCTCTGTAGTACAGCTTGAGGTCCGGGATACTGATTCCCCCAGAGGTTCTTTTACTCTTGAGAATAGTTTTAGCTATTCTGGGTTTTCTGTTATTCCAGATAAATTTTTGAATTGCTCTTTCTAACTCTATGAAGAATTGAGTTGGGATTTTGATGGGGATTGCATTGAATCTGTATATTACTTTTGGTAAGATGCTCATTTTTACTATATTAATCCTGCCAATCCATGAGCATGGCAGATTTTTCCATCTTCTGAGGTCTTCTTCAATTTCTCTCTTCAGAGACTTGAAGTTCTTGTCATAAACATCTTTCATTTGTTTGGTTAGAGTCATGCCAAGATACTTTATATGGTTTGTGGCTATCGCGAAGGGTATCATTTCTCTTACTTCTTTCTCAGCCTGCTTATCCTTTGAGTATAGGAAGGCTTCTGACTTGCTTGAGTTGATTTTATATCCGGCCACTTTGCTGAAGTCGTTTATCAGCTGTAGGAGTTCTCTGGTGGAGTTCTTTGGGTCGCTTAAGTATACTATCATATCGTCTGGAAATAGTGATAGTTTGACTTCTTCCTTTCCAATTTGTATCCCTTTGACCTCTTTTTGTTGTCTAATTGCTCTAGCTAGAACTTCAAGTGCTATATTGAAAAGATATGGAGAGAGAGGGCAGCCTTGTCTAGTCCCTGATTTTAGTGGGATTGCTTCAAGTTTCTCTCCATTTAGATTGATGCTGGCTACCGGTTTGCTGTAAATTGCTTTTACTATGTTTAGATATGGGCCTTGAATTCCTGATCTTTCCAAGACCTTTAGCATGAAAGGATGCTGAATTTTGTCAAATGCTTTCTCAGCATCTAATGAGATGACCATGTGGTTTTTTTCTTTGAGATTGTTTATATAGTGGATTACATTGATGGATTTCCTTATATCGAACCATCCCTGCATCCCTGGGATGAAGCCTACTTGATCATAGTGAGTGATCGTTTTGATGTGTTCTTGGATTCAGTTGGCAAGAATTTTATTCAGTATTTTCCATCGATATTCATAAGAGAGTTTGGCCTGAGATTCTCTTTCTTTGTCGGATCTTTGTGTGCTTTTGGTATTAGTGTAATTGTGGCTTCATAGAACGAGTTGGGTACTGTTCCTTCTGTTTCTATTTTGTGGAACAGTTTGAAGAGTATTGATGCTAGGTCTTCTTTGAAGGTCTGATAGAATTCTGCACTAAAACCATCTGGACCTGTGCTTTTTATTGGTTGGAAGACTTCCAATGAGAACTTCTATTTCTTCAGGGGTTATAGAATGGTTTAGATGGTCTATTTGATCCTGATTTAATTTTGGTATTTGGTATCTGTCAAGGAAACTGTCCATTTCCTCAAGATTTTCTAGTTGTGTTGAATACTGGTTTTTGTAGTAGGATCTGATGATTTTTTGAATTTCCTCAGTTTCTGTTGTTATCTCTCCCTTTTCATTTCTGATTTTATTAATTTGGATACTGTCTCTTTGCCCTCTGGTTAGTCTGGCTAAGGGCTTATCTATCTTGTTGATTTTCTCAAAGAACCAACTCCTCGTTTTGTTGATTCTTTGTATGGTTTTATTTGTTTCTACTTGATTGATTTCAGCCCTGAGTTTGATGATTTCCTGCCTTCTACTCCTCTTTGGTGTATTTGCTTCTTTTTGTTCCAGGGCTTTCAGGTGTGCCATTAAGCTGTTAGTGTATGCTGTCTACCGTTTAATTTGGCAGCACTCAGGGCTATGAATTTTCCTCTTAGCACTGCTTTCATTGTGTCCCATAAATTAGGGTATTTTGTGCCTTCATTTTCATTAACTTTCAAAAAGTCTTTGATTTCTTTCTTTATTTCCACCTTGACCAAGTTATCATTGAGTAGAGCATTGTTCAGCCTCCATGTGTACGTGGGTTTTCTTTTGTTTTTGTTGCCATTGAAGTCCACCCTTATTCCATAGTGATCTGATAGGAGGCATGGGATTAGTTCTATCTTCTTATATCTGTTGAGGTCTGATTTGTGACCAATTATATGGTCAATTTTGGGGAAGGTACCATGAGGTGCTGAGAAGAAGGTGTATTCTTTAGCTCTAGGATGAAATGTTCTATATATATCTGTTAGTTCCATTTGGTCCAAGGCTTCAATTAGATTCACTGTGTCCCTGTTTAGTTTCTGCTTTCCTGAACGATCCATTTCAGAGAGCGGGGTGTTGAAGTCACCCACTATTATTGTGTGAGGTGCGATGTGTGATTTGAGTTTTAGCAAAGTTTCTTTTACGAATGAGGGTGCCCTTGCATTTGGAGCATAGATATTCAGAATTGAGAGTTCTTGATGGTGGATTTTTCCCTTGATCAGTATGGAGTGTCCTTCTGTGTCTTTTTTGATGACTTTAGGTTGAAAATCAATTTTATCTGATATTAGGATGGCTACTCCACCTCGTTTCTTGGGGCCATTTGCTTGTAAAATTGTTTTCCAGCCTTTTACTCTGAGGTAGTGTTTGTCTTTGACACTGAGTTGCGTTTCCTGCATGCAGCAAAATGCTGGTTCCTGTTTATGTATCCAGTCTGCTAGTCTATGTCTTTTAATTGGGGAATTGAGACCATTGATATTAAGAGAGATTAAGGCATAGTGATTATTGCCATTTGCCATTCTTGACGCTATCTTTATGTTTGAGTGGTTTTCTACTTTTGGGTTTGATTCAAGAAGTTTATTATCTCATTTTTTCCAGGGTATTGTTTCTCTCCCTGTATTGGATGTTTCCGCCTATTATCCGTTGCAGGGCTGGATTTGTGGAAAGATATTGTGAAAATTTGGTTTTATCATGGAATATCTTGGTCTCTCCATCTATGGTGATTGAGAGTTTTGCTGGGTATAGTAGTCTAGGCTGGCATTTGTGCTGTCTTAGTGTCTGCATGAGATCTGCCCAGGATCTTCTGACTTTCATAGTCTCTGGAGAGATGTCTGATGTGATTCGGATAGGTCTTCCTTTGTATGTTACTTGGCCCTTTTCTCTTACTGCTTTTAGTATTCTTTCTTTGTTTAGAACATTTGGTGTTTTGATTATTATGTGACGGGATGTATTTCTGTTCTGTTCCAGTCTGTTTGGAGTTCTGTAGGCTTCTTGTATGTTCATCGGCATCTCTGTCTTTAGGTTAGGGAAGTTTTCCTCCATAATTTTGTTGAAGATGTTTACTGGCCCTTTAAGTTGCAAATCTTCACTCTCATCTATACCTATAATCCTTAGGTTTGGTCTTCTCATTGTGTCCTGGATTTCCTGGATGTTTTGGGTTACACGTTTTTTGCATTTTGCATTTTCTTTGACTGTTGAGTCGATGCTTTCTATTGAATCTTCAGCACCTGAGATTCTTTCTTCCATCTCTTGTACTCTATTGTTGATATTTGCATCTATGACTCCTGATTTCTTCCCAAGGTTTTCTATCTCCAAAGTTGTCTCCCTTTGTGATTTCTTAGTTGTTTCTACTTCCTTTTTTAGTTCCTGGATGGATTTGCTGAGATCCTTCACTTGTTTGTTTGTATTTTCCTGTATTTCTTTAAGGTATTTTTGCATTACCTCTTTCAGGATTTCTTCCTGTTGACCCACGTTCTCCTGCATTTCTCTGAGCGATTTTTGTGTTTCCTCCTCATGGGAATCCATCTGTAGATCCATCATCTCCTGCATTTCTTTAAGCAGTTCTCGTGTTTCCTTTGTAAGGGCATCTAACCGTTGATTCATTTCTTTAAGCAATTTCTGTGTTGCCTCCTTATGGGCATCCGTCTGTTGACCCATATTCTTCTGCATTTCTTTATGCAATTTTTGTGATTCCTTTGTGAGTGCATCTACCCGTTGATTCATCTCATTAAGCGATTTTTGTGTTGTCTCCTTGTGTGCCTCCATCTTTTGATCCATGTTCTCCTGCATTTCTCTAAGCGATTTTTGTGTTTCCTTTGTAAGGGCTTCTAACCGTTGATTCATGGTCTCCTGTAATTCTTTATGAGATTTATTTGTGTCCTTTTTGTGATCCTCTAATAGCATCATGAGAAGTGATTTTAGATCCAGATCTTGTCTTTCGGGTGTGGTGGGGTATCCAGGACTTGCTGCTGTTGGAGAGTTGGGTTCGGATGGTGCCATATTACTTTGATTTTTGTTAGTAACATTCCTACGTTTGCCTTTTGCCATCTGGATACCTCTGATGTTAGTTGGTCCTGCTGTCAGTGGCTGTTGGTTGGACCTCCTGTGAGCCTGCAAAGCTATTTCTGCCTCCCCTGGCACAGATTTCTGGGGCCTGCCCTGCTCCTGAGTGACTTTGGAGCCCTGATGTGCCTTGCCCCAAGTGATGTTATATTGGGGAGTCCTTGCACATCTAAAGGCTCAGCGTAGTGGATTCCTGGAGCAGAGGTCGCCAAAGGGAGGCTGGTAGGCTCCTGCCCTGTGCAGGGGTGTGTGATCTCTCCTAGAGTGGGGGGAGGAGGGGGCATCCCTCTGCCAGGCAGAAGTCCCACAGCAGAGCTAGCAGGCTGGTTACTGCAGATCTGCCCAGCTCTTGGGAGCCATGTACACACAATCCGCCCGAGACCCAAGCGATATTATGCCTGTCTGTCTCAGAGCCTGGCAGTCCCAACTTCCCAGCCACTGGGCAAAGATGGCGGAGTGTACTCAGCACTCTCTCCGTTGCGCTGCTTACCCTGCAGAGGCGATGGCCTGCAGATCTGGCACCCAGACGACCACAGCGCTGTCCCATTCTTGGGCGCAGGCGGAAGCCCCAACAGGCCGTGTCCCAAGTGATGTTATAATGGGGAGAACCTGGGTACCTGTCTCTTCAGTGCAGTCTACCAGAACAGAGGTCGCGGAAGGGAAGCTGGTAGGCTCCCGCCCAGTGCGGGGGGGTCCCTCTGCCAGGCAGAAGTCCCACAGCAGAGCTGGCGTGCTGGTTACTGCAGATCAGCCCAGCACTTGGGAGCTGCATACACACAAGCCGCCCAAGACCCAAGCGATATTATGCCTGTCTGTCTCAGAGCCTGGCTGTCCCAAGGCCACAGCTTCTAAAAATACCATTCCCTATAATCCAATAGGGACCACTTTATTTCATATTACTAGAGATCCTACATAGAATATTTCTGCATTTTCATGTTTCCAAGGCAGATATATAAAAATAGTCTTTCTAGAATTCAATGAAAATGAATACACAATACACACAAATTTATGAGACATAATGTAAGTGGTAGTAAGAGGACAGATCATAGTAGACAGTGCCTACACCAAAAAGTTGTAGATATCTTATAATAACAACTTAACAGCACACCTATAAGAAATAATCATACACAAGAGGAATAGGTTGCAAGGAATAATCAAATTGAGGTCCAAAATAATAAAATAGAAAAAGAAAATTCAAAGAATCAATAAAAGAGTTAATTATTTGAGAAAATCACCAGGATAAACCAGTATCCAAAATAAGTAAAAAATGGAGATAGAATATACCAACTAACAATATCAGAAATGTAAAGGGAGGCATAAAAATAGATAATGAGGAAACCAAAGAAATCATTAGGTCATCGCTTAAAAACGTGTACTCCACAAAATTGGAAAATCTAAATGAAATGGATCATTTTTTCAATAGATACCATATAAAAAAGTTAAATCAAGATTGGATAAACAATTTAAATAGGCCTATACTCCTGATGAAAAAGAAAGTCACTAAAAGTATCCCAAACAAAAAAGCCAAAGGCCAGACAGTTTTAATACACAATTCTACTAGACTTTCTAAAAAGTTTTTTATGCAATACGACACAAATTATTTTACAAAAAAAGAAACAGAAAGAACACTGTCAAATTCATTTTATGAAACCACCATCACCTTAATATCCAAACCACAAAATTTTTTTAAAAGACAGAGGATTAGAAACCAGTTTCCTTAAGAATATAGATACAAAAAAATATGCAATAAAATACTTGCAAACCAACACCAAGAATACATCACAAAGATCATTTAACATGATCAAGCAGCCTTCATCACAGAAATTCAGGAACTGTTCAATTTAAGAAAATCAGTCAATGTAATCCAGTCTACAAACAAACTGAAGAAAGAAAAAAGAATCTGTATTATCACTGCATTAGAAGCCTTTGACATAATCCAAGCCATTTATGATACAAGTAAAGGGTAGATGTGGAACACAAGGAACATAATTAAAGATATTGAAAGCAATTTACAGCTAGCTTATACCTAAAAGTAATTAAGTGAAGAGAAACTTGAAGCAATTCTACTAAAATTAGGAACAAGTCAAGGCTGTCCACTCCTTACCTGTTCAATGTAGTACATTAAGTTCTAGTAAGAATAGTAATAGAACTGAATGAGGTCAAGAAAAAAGAACTTGGAAAGGAAGAAGTCAAAGTATAATTATCTCCAAAGGTATAACACACACACACACACACACAAACTAAAACTTCTACCAGGGAATTCCTATATCTGATAAATACCTTCAATGTATGTATGTATGTATGTATGTATATATGTATATATATATATATATATATATATGTTTTTATACATGCATCCATCTATCTATCTATCTATCTATCTATCTATCTATCTATCTATCTATCTATCTATCTATCTATCTATCTATCTATCTATCTATCTTTCTATCTAATCCATCCATCCATCCATCCATCCATCTATCCATCCATCCAACCATGCATCCTGCTTATATACAAATAACAAATGAACTAAAGAAATTAGGTAAACGATTCCTTTTACAATAGCTACAAACAATAAAAAATATCTTAAAGTTACACTAACAAAGCAAGTCAAAGACTTGTAAGACAAAATTCAAGCCTTGAAGAAAAAAATTTAAGAAGAATCTTTTCCAAGATTGTAAATCTAATTTATGTCTTCTTATTATCTAAGTGCAAATAGGTCATTAAACATGAAGACTTAAAATTATTTTCTGAGATTCATGCAATCTTAAATGTACCTCCCTGTAACAATCAAAAAGAAAAATGCAGATCACATATTTTTAATATACAATGGCTCAGGATATACATTACATTTCAAAAGGGTAGGTAAGGTAACATAGTGAGGAAATATTTAGCCAAAACAAGACTGAAAAACAGTTGTGCAAACACATGTAATGAATGTGACAAATCCATTATAAGTACCTCATCTATTAGAAAGCATTAGAGGGTCTGTGCCTGGAGCTGATATTGTGCCACAGAGCTTCAAAGCCAAATACCACTGGGAGAGAGCTGGTCTCCCAGGAGTGCGGACACGTCTGTGAGCACAGCTAAGGCCACGATTTCTGCTCCTACCTCTGAAAGAGGCCTAATACACAATATATACAAATAACTCAAGAAGTTAGACTCCAGAGAACCAAATAACCCTATTAAAAATGGGGAAAAGAGCTAAACAAAGAATTCTTAACTGAGGAGCCTTGAATGGCTGAGAAGGACCTAAAGAAATGTTCAACATCCTTAGTCATCAGGGAACTGCAAATCAAAACAACCCTGAGATTCTACCTCACACCAGTTAGAATGGCTAAGATTCAAAACTCAGGTGACAGCTGATGCTCATGAGGATGTGGAGAAAGAGGAACACTCCTCCATTGCTAGTAGGATTGCAAGCCGGTACAACCACTCTGTCTGACAGTTGCTCAGAAAATTGGACATAGTACTACATGAGGACCCAGCTATTCCTCTCCTGGGTAAATATCCAGAAGATGCTCCAACATGTAATAAGGACACATGCGCCACTATGTTCATAGCAGCTATATTTATAATAGCCAGAAACTGGAAAGAAACCAGATGTCCCTCAACAGAGGAATGAATACAGAAAAATGTGGTACATTTACACATGGAATGTATTACTCAGCTATTAAAAAGAATGACTTCATGAAATTCGCAGACAAATGGATGAAATTTGAAAATATCATCTTGAGTGAGGTAACTCAGTCACAAAAGAACACACAAGATATGTACTAACTGATAAGTGGATATTAGCCCAAAAGTTTGGAATAGCCAAGATTCAATTCACAGACCATTGCTGGGAGCCAGCCCCAGCAGAGAGCAGAGGTGTTTGTTCTTGGTTCTTCTTGAGACAGCAGAGGGGGTTAGAGTGTTGGCGGGGTAAGACTCTGTCTTAAGAAATTCTGTGGGTAAGACTTTGTCTTACAGAAAACTTAGAGTTGCTGTATAATAAAAAGTTTACTTATCTAAGTCTAAGTTACTATGCTAATGCAGCTGACCTGTCTTCTATAATCCTCTGAGGCCAGAAACTGCAGTTACTGGCATTTAGCACCTCTTCCTCAAACTGCTAAAGATTAGGTAAATTGCCTTTGTACTGTCTCCACAGGAACTGCTGGGCTCTAACTTTCAGCCTGCTAGTCAGAAGTCAGGGCTAAAAATAGGACACTTAGAGAAGTGATCAATGAGTTTATTACTAAGTTGTAAAAAGCTTCCTATGAAAGCTATCTAAGAGGGAAAAGCAGAAAGATCCTAAGTGGAGAAAGGGAAAAATTCTTCTAAGTGGGGAAAGGTAAAAAGTGAGAGAGAGAGGGAGAGAGAGAAAGTGAAGAGATGAGGTGAGATGAGATGTTTCTCTCTTTTGTCTTCAGTACTTACACATCTTTCAGAATACATGATAATGTGTTACAAAGTTCATCACAAGTTCACACAAAAATCAAACCATAAATTGAAATAGAAGTTTACAACAGAGAATGTTTACATGCATATCCATTAGGAGCAATTATCTAGCTAAACGTCTACCATTTGTCTTCTCTACAGGTTCATAGAAAGTTTAACACCATAACTAAGTTATAAGTGAAGTTTTGTATAGATAAACCCAGTCAATATTTTATCTTCTGTCCTAGCACCTATAATAAATCATTAGTTCCCTTTTTATGACCTTTGGTTAATTGTTTTACAGCCTCTTGGAATGTGCTCTGAGCGGGGGAGAATGGCAGCATCCAGGCAGGTATGGTTCAAGAGAAGCTAAGAGTTCTACATCTTCATCTTAAGGCTGCTAGGAGAAGACTGACTTCCAGGCAGCTAGGAAAAGGGTCTTAAAGCCCACACCCACAGTAACACACCTACTCCAACAGGGCCACATCTACTCCAAAAAGGTCATACCTCCTAATGGTGCCACTCTCTGGGACAAGAATATTCAAACCACTACAAGAGTATGTGTTATTTATATTTTCGAAGTCTCACTTGCTTTTGTGCATGGTCTTTTGTTATTTAATGACTATACTATTATTTTGCTTGCATTTTTTTAACTTCTTGGTAAAATCTGGGTACTTATGTATTCTACTGTGAAATAGATACTGTTAAACTTCCCAATTCTGTAGGCTGTTTCTTCATACTTTCAGTTATTACCATTTCTATGCAATATTGTAATTGCACACAGTCAAGTTTCAGTAATTCATTGCTTTGGACCTAGTTTCATTCTTTTATATGTGGATATTTACTTTTCCCTAGAACACTGATTGATGAAGGGTGCCTATATTGTAACATACTGTTTTTTAAATTCTATTCTTCATAGCTATTGTAAGAGTCTGCTATTTACATTGCAGTCCACCATGTCCTGAAAGCTCTCCAGTTGTAGCACAAAATGGAGGACTTCCTTTCTCAGTGGGGTTTCTTCTTCTCTGCCTATACTTATATAAAGATTATCTCAAAGCACAGGTGCCTGACCTCATCTGGAGGATGACTCTACACAGAGCTTCCTGTAAGTGCTACATGATTTAGCACATAAGTCCAGCTTAGCCCTTCTTGCCGTATAATAATAATTAGGTACTGTGTTATGATCAAATGGTCCTTTCAGCCTATAACTCCAAAAACCTTTCTATACCTTATACCTGATAATATATACCTTACTCACTGAAGTTGATTTCCAGAAGACTTTACACCATACCCACGACTGTTTAAACCTTGCTTGCTACTTTCAGCTCCCCTTTCCCTCAAACCCCAAGAAAGAGGAGACCCACAACTGGCAACTAAATAATAGGAATCCCTGAAATTCAGCAAATTTGGAGTATTCCCCTATCAAAGAGGCAGCATTTTCTCCTGAGGATCAGCCAGCCATTACCTTTTTCCTCTCTTTCCTTCCCTGTTCTAGTTCTCTCTCTCTCTCTCTCTCTCTCTCTCTCTCTCTCTCTCTCTCTCTCTCTCTCTCTCTCGTTCTCTTTCTCTCTGTCTCTTTATCTTTGTCTCTGTCTCCCTCTCTCTCTCCCCCTTCCCTTCTCTGCTTTACCTTCAGTTTGTGCCTTCAAAGTGCCAGATACAGTTTGTGGAAAAACTGACACCTCTTGATCCCAGTAACTTCCTGACATTGCCTAAAGGTACCCTGCCCAACAGCCTGACTGAGTAATGAACTTTTAGCCTCTCACAAAAAAACCTGATTGCACAGCAACCATTCAAAACTCCCTAGAACTGTTGTCAGTGTCTTAAATCAGTCAGCAGGCTCATGTCTGATAGGTCTTCTCAATAACTGAGCAGCAGAATTGCCTCATGAATGTTTTACACGAGCGGTGGCACTTCCTCTCTTTTCTATAATGGGTAGTTCCAAATCAGTTTCTTTAAAGTCTTACTTAAATCGAGAAGATTTAAAGTCTCACAAAAGAAGGGCCTGGAATTCTGGAATGAGGTGCTTCAATTCACACCATGGGTCCTGTGGGTATATATTTCCAACCTAGAAGTCTTGGCCCTCATTGAGTACCTGGTTTGTAAACAGGAAGTCTACAAAGACTATCTTTTGCTGTTCTCCTTCCTCTGCATAATAGCTGACATAGAGCAGTATTTAAGAAAATATCCGCTCTTGCCTCTTGCCTCTTGCTTCTCTTGCTTATCTCTCAGCCTCCTCTCTGCCCTCCCTTGGGCTCTCCTCCCCTCCCCCCTCTCTCCACGTGGTCATGGTTGGCCTCTACTTCTCTACCCTCTACTCTCTTGGCCTTTCTCTGCCTCTACTACCCCATTAACTCCCATCCTCTACTCTGAATAAACTCTATACTTAAAAAAAAAAAAGAAAAGAAAACATCCCAAGTGTCAGGATGACAAATTAGAGGAAGAAGGCCAGGGAGATAAAGGGGAACAATCAAATGAATAGGAAGACTCTGCGGATTTTCCACTAGCTGACTTGGCCACTTTAGAAAAAGCAATTAATCATTAGAAAGAAGTTAGTCCCTGACTCATAACATTCCTTCCCACTTATCCCCCTCTTCTCAAGTCTTCTATTGCCTATCTTCTAGTTGGTCAGGAGGTTGCATGCTAGTAGTTGGGGATGATAAAATGAGACGAGTCCCTACTGATTCCAATCATGGACTAACTAGTAGTCCATTATTATTCAAACCTAGCCTCTCCTGGCTGTCACAATAACTGCAGGTGTCCTTACTAGGACAGCAGGATAGACCACTTACCTGATTTTGTATCATCAGTTTAATTCCCAGTTCATCTAGAAGCTCCAGTAGGTGGCACAAACTGACTATGGTGGTGCTCCAAAACTGACGGGGACTATATATTCTTATAGCTGAAAAAGGTAGCCTTTGTCTCTTCCTCCAAGACGAATGCTGCTTCTATGTCAACCAATCAGATAAACAAACAAACAAACAAAAAAACCAAAAACAACAACAACAACAAAACATATACAACAACTCAGTACCTCAAACCTCTGGGCTTTTGAAAACCCCATATGGAAGTAGATATCACCCTTTCTGACCCTCCTCATTTTCTTCCTTTTCCTAATCACACTTTGTTTTATCAATTGCTTCTTTGCATTTCTCCAACAACAAATTCAAAAAAAAATCTCTAATCAAACAATTCATTGTTACAGAACTACCAACCACTAGTCCAAACAATTCATTGTTACAGAACTACCAACCACTAGTCAGTCTCTAAAGCTCACAACTACTGAGTGTGACCTGATGCGGAGGACCAACAGGGCCCCATAGATGACAATCCCTCCAGACAATAGCAAGTTGTTTACAGAGCATGGAGCCCTCATTTCATACTCAACATTACCTCCTCCTAGTTCCTCCTCTTTTATACTAAACAAAAGAGAGTAAAGTTAGCAACCAGGCATCTCTACTACCTGCTCAAGGGAGCTAGCAACAGCAGGATCTCATCACTATCTGTGAAGATGAGACTCATTTCACCTGTTGCTTATCTTCCCCCTGCACATGAGTTTCTAAAAGGCCAGTCTATCACTTTCTGCTCCCTTCTTCCCTCCACCCTCACCAAAAGGCAGCCTCTGCATATCTCCTCCCCAGTAAACTACCAACATGAAATCTGTTGCATGCTGTCTTTGTGGCATGTATCACTTTGATAATAACACCATTAGGCAAAACCTACACATCTACACTATAGATACATAAGATTACAGAGACTGATAAAGCTTTGATTCTAAACATAAACATACATTGAAATGAATTCACACTGGATAGAAACTATACCACTGCTGGAATTGTGGAAAAAACTTTAAGCCATAATCAAACCTCAGTACACATAAATCAATGCACATAGAAGAGAAACCATATAAATGTGCAGAATGTGGTAAGCCCTGTTGCATGTCATAACTCAGGAACTTGCAACTAAACAACAACATGCATTATGAAAATCCCTGACAAATGTGCAGAATCTGGTAAGTGCTCTCATCATGCATTAGACATTGAAAGACAATACAGAATCCATGCTAGAAAGAAAACTTGCAATCTTAATGAGTATAGTAAATCCTTCTTTTGCTGCTCAGGTATTAGAAAACATCAGGAATACATGCAGGGGAGAAAAATTCCAAATGTTATAAATGTTCCAAAGGATGTATCAAGAAACAAAAACGTAAGAGATATTATACAATCTACATAGGAGAAGTCTTATAAAATGCAGTGAATGTGAGAAATCCTTTACCATTAGTTCAGCTCTTAGATTGCATCAGAACATTCATATAAGTTATAAACCTTATAAATGCAATGAATTTGGCAAGAGCATTATCCAGAAAGCTGAGTAGACATTAGCCAATTTATACAGGTGAGAAGCCTTTTAAATGTATTGAATGTGAGAAGTCCTTTCAGTTGCTTCAGGTCTTAGAAGCCATGAGAGAATACATGCAGGAGAAAAATCCTAGAAATGCAATAAATATGAGAAATTCTTTACCAATCCATTGTCTCTTAAAACAGATCAGATAATTGATACAGGAGGGAAACCTTACAAATATAGAGAACATGAGAAATCCTTTACCACTGCCTCGTATCTTAGATTGCATCAGAAAATTCAAAGAGGTGAGAAGTCTTTCATATGTATGGCATATGATAAAGTCTTTACCTACCATCCATGTCTATGAAAATATCAGAAAATTCATACAATAGAGCAAAGAGTAAATAGTAAATAATGTGGCATGGGCTTTATCCTTATGGACAATTAGAGGCATCACACTAGAGTGTCATTGTGAACATAAGGAATTTGTGAAACCCATTAAGGGCTGATCAAATCTTAGAAAATATCAATAGTTTACACTGTGAAAAGTTCTAAAAATGGAATATACCATAGAGGAGGAGCTTCAGTGGGCAAGTGAGCTTCTTGGCAGACAGCTGACTCTATTGAACAATGTTTTTATAGATCAGTATGAAGGTGAACTTTAATAAAACAATATTGTTGATATGAATGTCATAACTTTTCCAATGTCAAATATTTCATGATGAATACAAAAGGGAGAAAGAAGCTCAAGAATGTGCTGTTGTATAATCATTTTCTAGAGACTGAAACACTCCATACTGATAGGAAGCTGATTAAGACAGGAAATAAACACTAAAAATACTATCAAGAAAATCTCTCAATCTGACAGGATTCACTGTGTTTTACTCCCATGAAGAAACCCACACCAATCATGCTGCTTAGAAACTGTGGGTATGACTACAGGTGTGTAGTATGCTGCAGGTGTCTACTGTGCATAAGCTATATCCACTGCTAGGTTAGAGTTTTGTGAGAGTAATTATCTTTGAGTCCCTTTTGTTGTTGTACATGGCTCCTTCCCCATAATACTCTTAACTAACCCCAGTAAAGCTCATTGGTTTGACAAGATGGACTTAATGGCATCCATATTTGGTTGTATTCTCAGTTTCCATTTTGGATAAGTAAACGCATATGCATTTTGCATCTCCCAGGAAATGACCCTCAGGCAACATGATGTGACCCCATTTATTTCTTCCAAATTTCATGTACATCAGAAAATTTGTATTAGACAAAATATGAGTTAACTAAATTAGGGAAGATTGTTGTTTTTCACTGTTCCAGGTTTACTGCCATAGTAGTACCTGGTCTTGTAAAAAGGGCTCAAAACAAGCAATGCATCGGCTTAGGGAGCCTTGGAGAGGAGCCTGCATTCTTTGCTGCATTCAGGGAGGAGAGAGAGAGAGAGAGAGAGAGAGAGAGAGAGAGAGAGAGAGCGAGCAGACTACAGGAAGATGAATGAAATTGTGTCTACAAAACTGTCATTGACAGACATCACCCAAACTGGGCTATGCCTACACATGCCTCAGAACAAAGGCTTAGACCCAATTATGCAGTCAAGTTCCACTGAACTGCTGCCCATGGGCAAATACTGAACACTTTATGATGTCCTTATGGCTTTTTTTACATCAGAAATTCCACTCTAAAAGTCCCTCAGTAAAATTCTGTTTGAAATCATGGTTAAATTCTTTAAACAATGCTAGAATTAGATGTACCCAAAAATTCATCATGAAATCAAACTGAAGCAAATGTTTTAAGAAATACCTTCAGCTTAATTTCATGTGAGCTAATCCATACAAATATTATGAAACTTTAAAGAGATAACTTTGGAACAAGATAATGTATGCATGCTCATGTACAACTTAGACCTACCCATGAATGTGCATGAAGATCACTGTAAAATACTGAAAAATGTTCAGGAAATATTTATTCAACTCACACATTTGACAAGTGATACAAAAGTAGTGAGACTCAGAAATTTTAGACCTTAGACAAGGCAGTGTGCTACAGTGAATGAAACCATACCAATATAAAACTGCTTCAGGGATTTCATTGCAAGAGAACATTCATATACAACAAATAGGAAAATGGGATCACCCACACATCTTATCAACTGGCTATGAAAGTGTATCACTGTGCTCTCAATTGTTATGTGCTGTTGTTGGTGCCAGGCTTGCAGGATGTGTAAATGTTTGTTCATTCTTCACTTGCCCCCCCCCACTACCAAAAATGCACTCTACCATGGAGGAGGAATCTCTCCAAGTATCATGATTTGTATGAGAAGTGTGGCATTGTAGAAAAAAAGGTTATAGGGTGAAGCTGGGGAAGGCAGGAGGAGAGAAAGAGTGAGGGAGAGTTGGGAATGACTGCTCAGACTTTTAATGTCTGCACTGTGGTGGCAGAGGCAAGTAGCTCTCTAATTTCAACAACAGCATGATCTATATACTGATATCCAGCAAAGGCAGGGCTGTGCTAAAAGACATTGTCTCAAAAGATAAGAAATGAACAAAAACTAACATGAATACTTCATTTAGAAAATAGAGTGTATACATCTCAAATGAAAAATTAATGGTAACATTTTACAATTATGTGTAAAGTTATGTGTAATTTAATGCTTACAACCATATCTGTGGAGTTGCTAAAAGTACATGTGGTGACTTAATGACATCTTTAGTAGATCTCATGAAATTAATTATAAACAGGCTTTTTTAGGAAGAGAATCCACAGACTCTAAATGCCATCTTCTTCAATAAGTTTGTCTTAGAACACAGAAGTTGGAAAGGATACCTTAACTTAAATTAGAAAAGCTTTGTTGTATCTAAAACAGAAAAAAAAATCTGTTTGAAACATCAATACATATATTTAAGGCAGAGATATATGTTTAACATAATATTCTGTCAAACAAGTGAATAAAATAATTAAGATAAACCCTAGTTCATAAGACCTAAAACTTACCTACAATGTAAGATAACCATGGCAAAAATGTGAGTGCCATCAACTATGAGAAACAGAAAATTGCTCACAATCCCGCTCCATTTCTCCATGTCTACCAGTCCTGCAGCTCCCCAGAGCTAGGAAGTTCTAGGGCCACAGCTCTGCAGTTATCATCTCTGCACTGATGGCTGGTGACTTTTCCAGGACATGGCACACAGCTCCTACAGCAGAGGAGAGTTTACAAGTCTTTGTAAGACACAGGGCATGCTTGCTCAGCCCCTGATTTCAAAGCATGAGGATACTGAAGGTCCCTCAGGAAAGGTCTTTTTTCAGTCTCTCAGGGATTTGAGTCCTTAGGGCCTCCAAGAGTCACTTCTACAATGATTGATTTGGCTTCAGGTTATACTTCAGCTCTAACTTTGCCCAGGCTAGACACTTCCTATAACTCTATTCAATTTTCCACCCCACCTCCTCAACTATCCCTCCCACATCAGATTTCAGGCAGATTGCCACATAGCTAGCTACCAGTCTACCCTGTACTTGCTAAACACAGCCATACTCATCTCACAGTCTTTTTACTTGCCTAGACCAGAGTTGTATCTAGTAGGATACTGTACCCCAGTACCTCCCCTATCCTAGATTCTTAACCCTTAAGCATAACATCATATAGCGGACTGGCTGGAACCAAAGAAATATGACAAGCACTGATAGAATAGCCCCACCCCAAATCACTAGTACAATACCAGTTCTACCTTTGACATTCAATGTGAATGATTCATGACACACAACTCAAAATAAAATCCATGTCAAAGAACAGAAAGAGGAAACAAGCTCCTGAACTCAGAGGACAGGAACAAGCTGATTGAAGGACAAGAGAGCTCTGGAAAATGGCTGAGGAAATAATGAAGATATGGCAGGATGTGAACATCAGTAGAAATCTAAGGAATCCTCAAGCTGAAATCAAACAAGAAATGAAGAGCTTTGTGAGCCTGATAGTAATTCAATAGAGAGCCTGTCCACCACAATATAACACAGAGAAGTCAAACATCAGAGGTTTTAACATAAGGTGAAGGAGCTGGATCACTCAGAGATATCATAGGTGAAACAAATGGGCAAGATTCTTGCTGCATTAAAGCAGAAATATTAAAAAATAAAAGTGAAATTCTAGGCAAACACAGTAAGTTAATAAGTCTTTCATCCCAGCATTCAGGTTGCTCAGGTAGGTAGTGAGTTGGAAGCTAGTCTCCATATCATGGTGCAGGTCAATCATGGCTACAGAAATAACAAACAGAAAAGCCAAACAAAAGATAAAAGCTATGTTTTCTACATTGATAGTAAAAACACTCTAAAATTTACCTTTTGGCACATTATAGCATGAATATTAGAAGACTGATTATATTGGTTTGAATGAGATCATCTACCAGGGGTTTATGTATTTGAAGTTAAGCTTCCAGTTGGTCACAATTTTTTGTGATGTTTACTGGAACATTATTGAATAAAGCATGATACTGGAGGTAGGCTTTGAGAAACAAAAATAGCACCAAGCCAGCTTAGTTCTCTCTCTCCCCAATTAGTGACTGTGGTTTTGGATGCGATCTCAGCTTTCTATCTCCTCAACATGCTGCTTTTGTCAGCCACCCCTGCCATGGTAGACTCATCATCTGGAAGCATTAGCCAAAGTAACCTCTTTCTTTTATAAGTTGCCTTGGTCATGGTGCTTGATGAGAACAGCAGACAAAAACAATTGCATTAACCATTTTCTGACTGGATTTAGGTTTCTTTTCAGAGAGAATTCATATCACATTTTGAAACATAATCAAGAACAAGGAGTAAGATAGCTCATGTGCATTAAGGGGGACCATTACTATTGTTTTCCTAAAAGGTCCCAAAGATATACTTCCTTTTAAATTGTTGCTTACGTTCAAAATAAAATGCTGTGATCATACTTCATTAGTCAGTCTTCTTGTTGCTGTGCATTTCTCTGATACTGTCTCATGTTAATTTTTATGACAAACTGTTTATAAGATGCTGTATTTGCTAATAACTGTGCAAGTTACTGAATGGTGGTGGCACATGACTTAAATCCTAGCACTCAGGAGGCAGAGGCAGATGGATCTGTGAGTTCAAGGCCAGCTTGGACCACAACCCAAGTTGCAGGACAGCCAGAGCTGTAACACAGAAAAACCCTATTACAAAAACAGCATAAAAAGAAACATAAACCTTGCATGACATAAGACATAACTTGTGCAAGGTCTCCTGCCATCTTTTCTATCTTCTTTATTCTGATCCAAGACAAAAGAACATCCTAAAACAACACAGTGAGAAAATGGAAGACCTAGAGCAAGAGGATGGAGAATATACGGTAAAAAAAAAATCTTCTGAACCTGATTTCTCTATGTTCATCAGCAAAAAACCTCAAAAGATTGAGTCCATCAGCATTTCATCAAGGCTGAGAGGGGCTCTGAGGTGGGGATCCTAATTATCTGTTTATAGGCAGTTCAGAGCAGACAATGAAGGGGCATCCCCATCAGAGGTGTAGTCATTTAAGGGTTTCAAGGAACAAGTAAGCAACCTCCCAATCATGCTCAGATATGTATGTTTAGTTAAATTTAACGAAAAGGACATGAGAGGAGTAGAAACAATTTCATTTCTGCAACTGTCTTCTGCATTATCTGTATGAAAACTATTCATTGAATCAGGATAGGGTCTGGAATTGAAGGGTTTCACAGGTGCCCTCCTGATACCAGGTTCCCTGATGCTGCTCCATAGAGTTGACAGCCCACACATTCAGCCTTCCAATCATACATGTGAAATTCTTTCAACTGTTCAATGCATTTGTCTCCACATTTGCTCAATAACCACACACATTTCATTTTACAAGGAACATAATGGAATTAGAGATGCTGATGAACTATATGTGACACTCAAGGTGTTACAGGTAGTCAGTGAGCATCTTCCAAGCTGACACCTATCTTGTGCTTCATTCTGAAACCAATCTTCTGTTTGGAATCTTCATGCCACCCATTTTTAGTAACGAACAAAATTCTCAACTAATGTGCATTAAGATCTCCTCTCTACCTGGTCAGTTTACTCAAGGTTCTCTAGTAACTAATCAGACAAAGCTCTTTGAAGGACAGAGTCAGTGGGGATCCAACTTCCTGTAGTTACCATGCAGGTCAGTATGTGGTTTCTTCTACAACGAATCAAACAAGGAATTCAAGTAAGTTTCAAATATCACAGGTGGTTTTGTATAAAATGGCTTCTTATTGTACAATCTTGCATTCATTGATTAATACTCATTGATCAAATGAGAATTCAACAGTAACAGGAAATCAAAACAGAACTTACATACATGACAGGTGATCAATGAGTGAGACAAGGGTAGCATATTCTCATTCCAACACAAATACACAATCAACAAGAAGGTTTCTGTTTTCTAAAGATTCCAAGCAATTTGTTTTTGAACAAAGTAATCCTAACTACACTTGGAATTTTGAAAAAGCACAGAGCATTCAAGACCTGCCAAACATTAAACTGAGATTTCCAAAGCAACTAAAATTATTACAGTGGAAACTATTTAAAAAACCACAGGAGAACTGGGAAGACAATATAGACAGTTTAAAAGTCTGCAGAGATACTAAACAATTCTTATCAAGGTCCTGCTGTCATTATATCAGGGGAAACTGACCACAAAAGGAAAAAATATAAAGAAACTACTGAAGCCTTCACAGTTAAAAGATCAGGAAACAAATTTTGAAGCAATAATGATTAAATGAAGGCAATGAAATCTAGCTATTATTGCTATGTACACAAAAAAAGTGATACTAATGGAATAAGGATAGAATGATACACACGCACAGTCAAATAAATTATGTTTCTACTATTATTAATCATTACCAAGGAAGTCAGGATTGAGTATAATAGCTTAATCAAGAGATGACAAATGGTAGAATATTCTAGAAAAATTTCTATATAAACTAAATGGGACAAAATCAATCTTGTGTCCCATTTGGTCTCATTTTAGCGTTTGGGTAGTAGTGTTACGCACCATGTATGTATGAGCTCTGTGTTTGTGCATGGTGCCTACTGAGCTCCAAAGAAGCCATCAGATTTCCTGGAACTGAAACCATCATGAGGCACTGAGAAATAATTCACGTCATTTTAAGACAAACAAGTGAAATTCACTACTGGAACATTTCTTTCATGCCTTTCCCCATTCCATTTCCACTGTCACTTGAAATGCTCACTAATCTTATTTCAATTCCTCCAAAATATTCAATGACCACTTTGCTATAGATTTTTCTCTCCCCCTTATTGGATTCTTTCTTCTGCTTCATGGGGAAGAGGTTTGGTTTATGAGTTAAACAGACAAATTACAAAACAAAAAAAATCATCAGAATTCATCTGGATTTCTAAGACATTACAGTTCAGTAGACAAAGAGGATTCTACAAATGATTCCCCAACTGTCCTGTAGTGTAAGAATACTGAAAGTGCTTTGCAAGGATCCTGGCGGCAATAGATGACACACAGGCCTTGGAGGGGTCTTATTGATTGGCCTGCTTCACATGGCTTGTACCAGCATACCACCTGAGCTCTCTTCATTGCTCATATCACTGCTGTATCTAGTGTGGTTACAAAGTATTGCTGTCCTTAGGGAGAAAATAAAAGAGCTGGAGAGAACATTCAGAATATAACACTGGTCACACTTCCAGAAACCACAAAAGAAAAATGTAAAGGAAGCACCATGATAGGATTCTGTTGATAACCAGAATATCCCTCATTTCTGGGGGTCTTTAGACAGAACAGAGAGTTTACATATATACAAAACAGGTAAGTATAAAGGATGTATCAGACATTCTATAAGAAGAGCATCCTTACCCACAAAAAAATAGATGGCTATAATTCTCCAACATCACATATATATGCAATGTCCTCTGAGCACAGTCTAAATATTCCCATTCCTCCTGTAAGCTTTCCACAGCCACATTCATGAATATTAACAGAACCTGCAATTGATGATTACTCATTTATTATATGCTGTGGGACAAAATACTTGGTGAGGTAAAAAAAAAGATCAAAGATATTAGGGACACTTTTGTGATATAGGTGAGGTATGGCAGTGTTTCAAAGACGAAAGTTTTCCAAAAGTGCTACAGAGAAATCTCAGCAGTTAGGCACCGTAGTCCTTCAATACACAATGTACACAATGTCTTACTATATGACATACATTCAGAAGGTCTTTGTCCACCATGAATTTTTAGATTTCTCTCCAGTTCATATTATGTAATGTCTTTTCAAGTTCAGTTGGGGCCAGAGAGATGATTCACTGGTTAAGAGCACTGTCTGCTTTTCCAGAAGTCCAGAGTTCAATTCCCACCAACTACATGGTGGATCATAACCATGCACAATATGATCTGATGTCCTCTTCTTGCATGCAGGTATGCAGGTATACATGCAGAGAGAGTAGTCTTATATATAAAATAAATCATTTTTAAAAAGTAAAAATAAAAATAAAAAATAATAAAGTCAAGTACAGTTCCTAATACCTACTTGGTACTACAAAACAGATTATTATAATTGTTGTTATTGTTATTATTATCATTGTTATTTATTATTATTATTATTTTGGTTGATCAAGATAAGGTTGGATGAACACTGATATACTAAAATAACATTTTAAAAAAATAAATGTAAGTCTGTTCATTATAAACTCTCTACAGAATAACTATATAAAAATAGTTTAGGGAAGGAAAATATGGAGTAGGGCAGCCTTCCTTCTCCAAATGATAAGAGTTAAGTCATTAAAAGAGACATTGGGTAGTACATAGAAAATGGTTTATGCATAGCATCCAGTCAATAGCTTTAGAAAACGATATGATCCATATGATACAATATAAAAGTAGGGCTAGGACTGCTTATACCAAGTAAGAAAAATGCTGTCAGTATTTCTACACACAGAAGAGATTTCACTTCATTCTACCTGGCATATACATTACATGTATTTCCTATGTCTGTTGTGCTGTCTTGGAGACCAGACACATCATGCAATGGCTTACTCTATATGGCAAATACCATGTTTTTTTTTTTTTTCAATACGGTAAACTTGTCATCAGATCAAGATATAGACATTCTATCATTGTCTACTGTATACTGTTCTCTGAGGGAAAGTGTGCCTTCCCAACTCATTCCTCGTTCAGGATGGACTTTTTTCTGCTTCACTGAATGCTGAAAATATCTTTGTGTGATATATTTATCACTTGAAGCCCAGGTGAACTTACTTAAAAGGTAGAATATTACAATACAACTCATAAAGTATGTTTAAAATCTCATAGGAGTGTCAAATTGTAGGCAACATTACTACTGAATCATCAAGTTAGAGGCATGGCAGCATCCAGCTAGTTAGTGTGAGAATGTTGAGCAACCAACCAGGATAATGGTCACCAACCCTCCCTGAAGTTCAGCTTTTTGACCTTAAAACTTCATCTTTGAACTCAGTCAGGGTCACTCCATTTCAATCTTGGGGATCCTTGCATGTAAGTTTACTAAAAAATGTATTTTGCTTTTGCATACTATTTGAGTCTGATTCTTCAATGATTCACAGACCTTATCAACTTAACTAGCTACTGTGATTCACAGACCCTAACAACTTAACTAGCTACTGTGGAGACTTAAATCAAATAACAGTGAAAAAGAACTCATGGAGTACCAAGAACAGTTTTTTTACAGTGTCAGAGTGAGTGCCAGATCAGGAAAGACAATCACACAGAAGTGTGGAGACAAAGATATATTGACAAGTTCTGCAGCAAGAAACACTGGTTGAAAAAAAATATTTGTCATAATTATGTACCTGAGGGCTTGAATACATTAAAATCAACAATCTGAAGTAGTATTTAGAAAGATATTACTAAGATTATATACAAATTAATAAAATAGATTGAACAAAAAGCATTGTTCACCTAATCGAAACTACGATAGTTGACTCTCTATGCATTAGAACTAGGGCTAAAAACAGGACACAGCAATGTATGGCAATGATGTCAGCACTACTTTAAACAGTGCTGTAAAAAGTCATACGCAAATAAGAATTGAAGAGTTCCTAGAAATAAGTGAATAAATCAATCTCCTACATTATAAAACTAGAACACACACATCAAGAAAGTGCTCAGACTAAAGCAGTAAGGGTTTCCTCTAATAATGTTGGAGGACTGGACAGATTAGTATGAAATTCTCCTTTCCTTAGACAAACCTTACACTAAAGCCTAAACATAAAGAAGAGGAACATTAGACAGTCATCATGCAATGTTGGCTTTACCTAGACACACAAAGCAAGTGAGCCCAAACAAATACATGTAAAGACAATTCACAGACCAGTTACCCAGATCTCTCCAGACACAGATACTATTTCTAAATTATAGGGAAATGGAAGGAAAGCTGAGTTCATACCAAGAATGCAAGACTGTTTCAACACTTACAAACTAATCAATAAAAGGCACCAAATATGTAGAAAAAGGGAGAGAGGGAAAATGACTATGTCAATAGATACAAGAAAGCCCTGTGGTACAATATGATGTTTCCTTAGTACAACAGCTCTCAAGAATGTGAAAGCAGGCTAGAGAGATGGCTCAGAGGTTAAGAATACTGACTACTCTTCCAGAGGTCCTGAGTTCAATTCCAAGCACCCACATGATGCCCTCTTAAGACAGCAGCAGTTTACTCCTACATAATACTCATATACATTAAATAAATAAATCTTTAAAAAGAAGAATATGAGAATGGAAGAAGCATACCTCAGAATAAGAAAGACAGAGACATAAGCTAAAGCAAACACTACAAGAAAGGGAAACTAATTATTCTACTCTAACTAGGATTAACACAACACAGTGCATCACTTTGTACAGAACTCAAGAAAAGAGAAAAAAATTAAACAGTGACAATATAGGGTGGTCAGAGAGCAGTGAAATTTCTTGAGAATAAAAAACATCTCAAATCAGACTACTTACACTGTCTACAAATATCTAAGACTCCTTGTTTGTAGCATTCATAGTCTCAAAAAAAATTCTATAAAGACTGGGGCAGAGGTATCAATCAATGTCCATACCCTGTCAAAATCTAGTGCATTAGGGTCCCTGGGCGGGTCCCAGCAATCGGGACACAGGGGATGCAGAGTAATGTGAACCACTGCATTCTTTATTGAATTCTTCAGCATCTTTTATAGACAAGAAGAATACAGATTTCTCACAACTTCCAATTCTCATTAGTTTCTATTTCTCAAACAGTAGTTTATCTGAGTTCAAGGTGACCTAAACCTCCTTACAGACTTAGAAATCTGTCTGAGGTCCAACTCTTCTAAATGTTGCTTAGTTTAACTAAAACAAAAGATTTTTCTCATGAGAAAATTAGCATGAAGGCCACTTCCTCAGGCATGCAGCTTACATGACAGAACATCAGGATTCCGTGATGAGAAAGTATGCTTTCTCTTTGTTGCAGTGTTCTAGGATTTTCAAATATCTTCAAGTGACCTTGAAGCTAGCAGGCTGGGAGCATTCACCTCATGTCATCTCTCTACAATTCCCAGATTTGGATCCTGTGTGCTCCAATCCCAATCTGCCATGCAAGGCCTGATCAATAGTGCCATAGTGGCAAGATTATTTTTGGGTAACAGAATGTTTTCTGGTTCAATCTGAGGCCAGCTGCACAGAAAAAAAACAAAACAAAACAAAACTGCACAGTCACACTGGTAACAAGGCCAAAAGCCAACAATAAGAAAGATCACAGGCCTTAGAAGGGAATCCACTACTAACATTAGCTACATGTTCAAATGTCTTAGTTTACATCCACAGCCTGGTGCTGCTTTCAGTCTGGGTCAAACAAACTTTATTTTCAATGGGCGATAGTCATTTCAAAGACTCAAAATTAACCAAAAACTTTGATGCCTAATAGCTTACTGTACAGTCTATAACTGAATCCATATTACCACATATGATATTACTCTCAGTGAAATTTTCTAGAATCATTGATTAAAGAGAAATGGGAAGATCCAATTCCATGCCCTCTTTCTATTGTCACTTGAGCTCCTCTTCACTCTTTGCTCAGTTCCTCTAACATACCTGGATCCTTAGCTACAGTCTCCTCTGTCTTCACCATCCAGGGCTCTTAGTTCTCATTCACAGGTGAGCAGAATTGGCTGAGCAGTGGGAGACCTGCATGTGAGAAAAAGATATGTCAGGAAGTACCAGGAACTTTTCATGAAAGAAACTCACATCTGCCAAAAGGATAAACATGAAGGAAAGAGAAAATACCATGACAAATGTCTCTTTTTCTCTAAGGATTTCACTTCCTTCTATGAGATGTGAGACTCAATCAGACAGAATTCACACACATGCAGACTTGTTTTCCCGGTAACTCTGAGGAGCAAAGAAGACGGCAAGAAAACTATGCTGACCCACAGAATCCAGACTGCTGCACTTCTCCAAAAGAGGGTCTCTGAAAAAAAAAGTCCTGACTGCAGGGTCTAGAGATTCTCACTCCTGCAAGGATTCCATAGCAACAGAACTGTCAACAATCCATGAAATAAGAACACAGCAGTTTGACCACATGTGCATGAGCTGAGCAGAGCGCTTTTCTTGAACCAAAGATTTTTTTTTTATGTAAGTGAGCAATCATATTATTCAAAAAGTGCTTTCTAATTTTGTTTTAATAAATAATGATTTTTCTAGCTATAAAGATAGGTTGGCCAGGTATCATCCTCTCACAGCATGTATAGTGGCCTGGCCAAGATCTTGTTAGATCTCAAGGAAACTCAGTGGATTTGGGGCTGTCTTGAAGAATTAAGTTATGCCATGCTCACAAACAAATGGAAAGAGAACAACTTTATTGCATTAAAAATGGGTTAAGACAAGAAAACAAACTAAACCTTCAGAGATGTCATCCTAGCACCTGAGCAGCACAATCACACACAAAAAAGTAATCAAACCCAAGAAATAGTATAGATAGCAGAAAATAATCAAAGTCAAGGCTGAAATCAATGAAATAGAAACATAGAGAACAATACAAGGAATCAATGAAACAAAGAGTTGCTTCTTTGACAAAGTCAACAAGATTGACAAACCCTTATACAAACTAATTAAAAGGTTGAGAGAAAACATCTAAATACCCAAAATCATAAACAAAAACAGAAGCTGAGGAAATCCAGAGAATCATAAAATATTAAAAACTCCTACTCAACCAAAATGAAAAACCATGTAAAAGAAATGGATTATTTTATCAATAGGTACCACATTCCAAAGTGACATCAACATCATATAAGCAAATAGACGTATCTAACCCCTAGTGAAATAGATGGAGTCATTAAAAGTCTCCCAGCCACCACCACCAACAAAAGCCAAGGGTAGGATGGTTTTAGCCCAGAATTATACTACTTTCAAAGAACAAAGAAGAGTTAAAATTAATACTCCTCAAACTATTCCACAAGAAACAGTGGAATATTTTATCAGGCCACATTTATCCTGATACCCAAACCACATAAAGATGCAACAAAAACCACATAAAGATGCAATTAAAAAGGAGAATCACAGATCAGTTTCCTCTATGAACATATATGCAAAAATACTCATGGAATACTTGCAAAGAGAATCCAAGAACGCATGAGGAAGGTAACCAACCATGATCAACGAGGCTTTGTAATAGAGATGAAAGAATACTTCAGTATACAAAAATCAATAAATATAATCTCCCATACAAAACTGGAAAAAAAAAGACATATCAATATGTACAGAAAAGGACTTTGAAAAAAATCCAACACCATTTCACCATAAACATCCTGTAGAAAAAATATACAAGGGACATACTTAAATATCATAAAGGCAGCTTACAGCAAGCCTAGAGTCAAAATCAAATTAAATGGAGAGAAACCCAAAGCAATTCCACTAAAATCAGGAACAAACTAGGCTGCTTATTCTCTCCAAGTCTATTTAAAATAATACATTAATTCTTAGCTAGAGCAATAAGATATTAGATTACAAGGAAGAGGTCAAAATATTTTTATTTGCAAATGATATGACAGTATATATAAGTGACCCAAAAAATTCCACCAGGGAACTTCTACAACTGATAAAAACTTTCCCCAAAATAGCTGAAAACAAAATCAATGCACAAAAATCAATAATCTCCACATGTAAAAGTCACAAACTGATCTAAAAATTAAAAGTCAGGAAAAATAACACAGTTTACAAAGGCCTCAAATAATATACAATATGTTGATGGTAACTCTGTGCAAACAAGTGAAAAACTAGTATAATATAAGATTCAAGGCTTTGAAAAACTTGAAGAAGATATTAGAAGATGGAAAGATCTCCCATGCTTATGGATCAAGAGGATTAAGATATTAATCCTACAACAAGAAATCTATAGATTCAAGGAGTTCCTCATCCAAATTCCAACACAACTCTTCACAGATTTTAAATTGGTAAATTCATATTTATATAAATAAGCAAAAAAATGTAAAATAGCTAAAACAATCATGAACAATAAAAGAACTTCTAGTGTTCTCACCATTCCCAATTTCAAGTTTTCTATAAAACTGCAGTATAAGAACCTCAAAATATTGGCAGAAAAGCAGACACATTGATCAATGAAAATGAATTGAAGACCTAGACATAAATACATATGGCCACCTAATTTTTAATAAAAAAAGCCAGGAATACAAACTGAAAAAAAGATACCATCTTCAAAAGATAATGCTGGTCTGACTGGATGTCTGCATCTAGAATAATCTTATCACCTAGCACAAAAGTCAAGTGCAAGTATTAAGGATTAAGGACCTCAGTATAAAACCAAACACAATGAATGTAACAGAAAATAGAGTAGGGAAGAAAAGTGAACATATTGTCACAGGAGACTACTTTTTTTTTTTTTTTTTTTTTTTGGTTTTTCGAGACAGGGTTTCTCTGTGTAGCCCTGGCTGTCCTGGAACTCACTTTGTAGACCAGGCTGGCCTCGAACTCAGAAATCCTCCTGCCTCTGCCTCCCAAGTGCTGGGATTAAAGGCGTGCGCCACCACTGCCCAGCTTACTTTTTTTTTTTTAAGGAAAAGAATAAAACATCAATAGCATAAGCACACAGAGCACCAACTAATAAATGGGACCTCATGAAACTGGAAAGCTTCTATAAGGCAAAGGACACCATCATTTGGACAAAACAGCAGCCTACCGTGTGGGAAAAGAGCTTACCAATTCCACATCCAATAGAGAACTAATATCCAAAATATAGAAGAACTCCATAAACTAGATGTCAAAAACCACAAATAATCTAATCAAAAATGGGTTATAATTCTAAACAGGAAATTTTAAATAGAGAAACCTCAAATGGTCAAGAAACACCTAAAAAAATTTTCAACACCCTTAGCCTTCAGGGAATTGTAAATCAAAATTACTTTGAGATCCCATCTTATAACTGTCAAAATAGCTAAGGTCAATAACACAAGTGAGAGCTCATGCTGAAGAGGATGTGGAGCAACAGAAATATTCCTGCTGCTGGTAGGAGTGCAAACTTGTACAGCCACTGAGGAAGTCATTGTGGCCATCCCTCAAATTGATGAGAATCAAACTACTTCAGGATCCACCCATACCACTCTAGGGTATCTATCCAAAGAACACTCCAACCTTCCTACCCCAAGGACCCTTGCTTAACCATGTTCATTGCAACTTTGTGCAAAATAGACAGGAATTAGCATGAACCTAGATGACCCTCGACAGAAGAATAAAGAAAATGTGGTACCTTTACACAATGGAATATTATTCAGGTATTAAAAATACTGACATAATGGTCCATGTATTCAGAGCCACCAATGCCTCTGAAGCTGGCCCATTACAAAGTCACCAACTTTCTTAAAAACATAAAAAAGAATAAAAACTACTACAACTCAAGGAAATTTTTTAAGGATTTCCAACCAAGATGGTTGGTTACAATTTCAGCAGGTAAGAGGAAAAGAAAAATCTATCAACTTATAAAGCAAAGACTATTAACAAATGATCAAATGGTATAATTTCATAAAACTATATGATCAACATGAATGTAGTACACAAAATAGTGTTCAAGCACATGAAGCAACCAATCACAGAAGTTTAGAAAGCAGAAAGGCAGTGATGCAGGTAAGCTTCAAAGTCCATCATTGAGAGTCTCTGATGTCCACAGCTGCTCTGTTGGACAGTTGCACTGTCGGCCTCCTTCCTGCCATGATGATAATGGACTAAACCTCAGAAACTGGGGAACAAAAATGAGTCAACTGAAGGGAATCCTGGAATCTCAATGGTGTTACCAGGTTCTTTAAATCATCCGTGATCAGTTCCCTGAGATATTTGCTTCAGGATCAGCCTGGTGAAGAGCCAGCTTGACCAACACTGTGGCTGCAGCACACACGGGGAAACAAACCCTAATCACTTGTTCAAGGGTGTGATCACATTTAGAGGCCAGGCCTCAAAATGTAGTTTGCCCATGGGATGCCCCTTTGACTACTTGGCTTTTCTCTGGCAGATTGTGTATCACCTGAGAGCACAGGTGAGACTACCACTTCTGTTCAAATTCCTGGCACAAGAGAGACCCACCTAGAGCCATCTGGACACAGGAACTGAGGAACAGCTAGGGACAGGATTGTTTCGGTTTCAGTCTGCACTCTGGAGCTGACCTTGTGCCACAGCTCTCCATATCCAAATTCCACCTGAAGAGAGGTGGTCTCCCAGGAGTGCTGACACACTGGCTTACAGGAGGGACAAGCCACAGTCAGAAACAGCAAGAGATAATCAGATGGTGAGAGGCAAGTGCAAGAACATAAGCAACAGAAACCAAAGCTACTTGGCATCATCAGAACCCAGTTTTCCCACCATAGCAAGCCCTGGATACCACAACACACCAGAAAAGCAAGACTGATTTAAAATCATATCTCAGAATGATGATAGAGGACTTTAAGAAGGACATAAATAACTCCCCTAAAGAAATACAGGAGAACACATGTAAACAGCTAGAAGCCCTTAAAGAGGAAATGCAAAAATCCCTTAAAGAATTACAGGAAAACAGAACCAAACAGGTGACGGAATTGAAGAATACCATTCAGGATCTAAAAATGGAAATGGAAACAATAAAGAAACCACAAAGGGAGACAACCCTGGAAATAAAAAACTTAGGAAAGCGATCAGGAGTCATAGATGCCAGCATCAACAACAGAATACAAGAGATAAAAGAGAGAATCTCAGGTGCAGAACATACCATAGAAAACATTGACACAACAGTCAAAGAAAATGCAAAAGGCAAAAAGCTCTTAACCCAAAACATCCAGGAATCCAGGACACAATGAGAAGACCAAACCTAAGGATAATAGGTATAAAAGAGAGTGAAGATTCCCAACTTAAAGGGCCAGTAGATATCTTCAACAAAATTATAGAAGAAAACTTCCCTAACCTAAAGAAAGACATACCCATACACATACACATACAAGAAGCCTACAGAACTCCAAATAGATTGGTCCAGAAAAAATATTATTTATGCAACATAGTAGTCAAAATATCAAATGCACAAAACAAAGAAAGAATATTAAAAGCAGTAAGGGAAAAATGTTAAGTAACATATAAAGGTGGACCAATAAGAATTAAACCAGACTTCTCAACAGAGACTATGAAAGTTAGAAGATCCTAGGTAGATGTTGTGCAGACCCAGAGAACATAAATGCCAGCCCAGGCTACTATACCCAGCAAAACTTTTTTTTCTTTCATTTTTCTTTTTATTTATTGGCACACAATTCTTTCTTTCTTTCTTTCTTTCTTTTGGAATAATACCTCTCTATTCTTATCTTTTTCAATTTTATTTTTTATTAGATATTTGTTTTATTTACATTTCAAATGATATCCCCTTTCTTTCTTTCCCATCTGAAAACCCCCTATCGCATGCCCCCTCCCCCTGCTCACCATCACCCCCACGCCCACTTTCCTGACCTGGCATTCCCCTACACCAGGACATCGAGCCTTCACGGGACCAATGGTCTCTCCTCTCATTGATGTCTGAAAAGGCCATCCTCTGCTACATATGTAGCTGGAGTCATGGGTCCCTCCATGTGTACTCTTTGGTTGGTGGCTTAGTCCCTGGGAGCTCTGAGGGTACTGGATGGTTCATACTGTTGTTCCTCCTATGGGGCTGCAAGTTTCTTCAGTTCTTTGGGTCCTTTCTCTAGTTCCTCCATTGGGGACCCTATGCTCAGTCCATTGGTTGGCTGTGAGCATCAAAGTCTGTATTTGTCAGGCACTGGCAGAGCCTCTCAGGAGACAGCTATATCAGGCTCCTCTCAGCTAGCATTTGTTGGCATCCTCAATAGTGTCTGGGTTTGGTAACTATATGGGATGGATCCCCCTACCCCCGAGCAAGACTTCCAATTACCATAGATGGAGAAACCAAGATATTCCATAACAAAACCAAATTTACACAATATCTCTCCACAAATCCAACCCTACAAAGGATAATAGATGAAAAATTCTAACAGAAGGAGGGAAACTACACCCTAGAAAAGGCAAGAAAGTAATCTTCTTTCAACAACCCCAATAGAAGATAGCCACACAAACATAATTCCACCTTTAAAAACAAAAATAACAGGAAGCAACAATCACTATTCCTCAATAGAAGCACCTAAAGAAATGTTCAACATCCTTACCTCATCAGGGAAATGCAAATCAAAATGACCCTGAGATTCCACCTCATACCAGTCAAATGGCTAAGATCAAAACCTCAGGTGACCATATCCAGAGGTTAGGCAGATTCTGGGGAGGATGTGGAAAAAGAGGAACACACCTCCATTTCTGGTTGGATTGCAAGCTGGTACAACTACTCTGGAAATCAGTCTGGCGGTTCCTCAGAAAATTGGACATAGTATTACCTAAGGACCTAGCTATACCACTTCTGGGCATATACCCAGAAGGTGCTCCAACATGGAATAAGGACACATGCTCTACTATGCTCATAGCAGCCATATTTACAATAGCCAGAAACTGGAAACAACCCAGATGTTCCTCACCAGAGGAATAGATACAGAAAATGTAGTACATTCACATAATGGAGTACTACTCAGCTATTAACAACAATGACTTCATGAAATTCACAGGCAAATAGATGGAGCTAGAAAAGCCATCCAGAGACTGCCCTATCTGGGAATCCATCCCACCTGCAAAAAACAAACCCAGACACTGTTGCTGATGCCAAGAAGTGCTTACTGACAGGAGCCTGACACCGCGGTCTCCTGACAGGCTCTACCAGATCCTGACCAATACAGATGCAGATGCTTGCAGTCAACCATCCGACTGAGCACAGAGACCCCAGTGGTGCAGTTAGGGGAAGGACTGAAGGAGCTGAAGGGGCTTTATCTGGCATCAATGGAAGGGAGGCCCTTGGTCCTGTGAAGGCTAGATGCCCCAGTGTAGGGCGGTGAGGTGGGAGTCGGTAGGATGGTGGGTTGGGGAGCACTCTCATAGAAGCAGGGTAAAGGGGGATGGGATGGGGGGTTATAGAAGGAAACCAGGAAAGGGGATATCATTTGAAATGTAAACAAATTATCCAATATAAAAAAAGGAAAAAATAGAGTAAAAAATGAAAAGAAAATATATAAATAAATAAATAAACAAAGTAAACCATTGAGAAAGACTGTGAATAGCACAAAAAGCCAGTAATGAGTAGGATGCCACCAGAAAACCAGTCATATAACAGCAGAAGAAGTACAATCTTCTCAAATGTCATGCACCGCTCTCCACCATGGCCATGAAAGAAGAAGTCACCCTGGGATGGTGATGCAAGCCTTCTATTCCAGCAGCACTCAACACACTGGAGCAACATATCTCTATGTTCAAGAGAAGCCATATCTACAAAGAGGTTCAGAACTGCCAAGACTGCCTAGACAATATGTCTAAAAAAATCAACAGTAAGAACAATATAAAAGTCTTCAAACCTAGTAAAGATTACAGTTTAAAAAATGTCTTCCCTAAGAACCTGGAATGCTGACATCAGTAGAAGACAGAAGAACACATAAAACACATAAATACTGAGTCACTGCTAGCATGTTCTCACTCAAACATGTGAAGAAATATAAAAGGATGTTTTTAAAATCCTAAATATCAAAACCTTACTGACATGTTGAAATACAGAGAAACCAAAAAGGATTTTAAAAATGAGGAGAAAAGCAACAAACCAAAGGGTAACTTCAAAATATATTAAAATTACAGCAGTGCAAAACATTGAGAGTTGATAGGGAGACAGACAAAAGTCGATATCAATGGGAAGGTAAGATAGAGTTTAATACTATGCAGAGATATTAAGCAAACAAATATTATTAACATTTATGAGCATTATATTAGGAAATGAGAAATTAAGCATAAAAGATAGAGAACATAAAGGAAATGCAAAATGCTATAAAACTCTAAGAGCAGGAAAAACTAAAAGTCATCCATTGTTCTGACTAAACAGTATATTAAAATTATAATAAAGAAAACATTTAATATTAGTAAGAAGATATGATCAGTGATGTGAATGGGAGAAGATAGCACCCCTCACATATAAAACCAATTAAATTATATTTGGCTCTGTGTATTAATTCTCACAAAGAGAGTCTTCTAATACCTACCATGGGAATATTCTGACATTATTCTTAGTATACTTATCTAGAAACATTTGGAATGAAGTAGAATCTGGTCAAACCAATTTCATGTCTTCTGTCTACTGTGACTTGAGCCCCTCAACATCCCTTCCTCAATCCCTCTAACCTACCTGGATCCTTCGCTACCGTTTCCTCTCTTCACCATCCAGAGCTCTTAGTTCAGACTCACAGGTGAGCAGGACTGCCTGAGGAGTGTGACCCCTGTATATGGGAAAGAGATTCTTCAGAAAGGACCCAGAACTTTTCATAGAAGGAAAATACATGACACTTCCAAAAGGATAAACGTGAAGGAAAGAGAAAATATCACAAATAAAAATGTCTCTTTTCCTGTAAGGATTTTACTGTACTCTGTGAGATGTGAGTCTCATATACACAAGGCTCAGACACATGCAGAGAAATACCAGGAATTCTGGGGAGGATCTGGGGAGACTGCAAGAAAACCATTGTCACCCACAGAAACCAGACTGTTGCACTTGTCAAAAAGGAGGTCTGCAAAAAGTGCTGTCAGCAGAGTTTAGGCATTGAGAGTTGCACCCACTCCTCCTACAAGAAGTCCACAGTCACAGCACTAAATGTTAACAAACCCTGAAATTAAAAAAAAAAACAAAAAAAACAAAAAAAACCTGCTTGGCACATGTGTAAGGGCAGAATACTTTTCTTCAACCAAGGAGACTAATTTCTTATAATGGTGAAAGTTCATAATTACTCAAAAGATGCTTTCTAACACTTTATTTTAATCCATAGAGGGTTTTCTACTTAAATAGTGTGGTCTGATATATTCACACAGCAATACTGGGCTTGCCTGGACCTAAGGTGCAACATAAAAAGTCAGCCTATGAAGATGCATTTCCGAATGCTTTACTTACATCCTAAACTGCATACAACCCAGATAAAAATATCATGGCCACTAAAAAAGTCTGCCTATAAATGTTAATGTTTACAACAATAACCGTTGCACTCAATGAAGTACATTTTCTGGTTCAATAAAAACTGCACTATTTCCTCATATAATTATTGTACACAAAGGTATCTATGTGGATACATCTTACTGGGGCCAAAGGCACTCTCTTGAATAAGCAATTAGTATAAGAAAGGAGTTAGAAAGCATGAATGAATTTATGTTTCAGGAGTTTTATAACTGACACAATAGCAAATAGCAGAGAATGCAACTACTCTACCAGATTTTTAACGAGTTATTTTATCACTTAATATTATGGTAAGTGTATGGTTAAATGAAAAGAAGACTATAAACTGCAGTTCATAAGAGCCCAAACTGCCCGGCAACTATAAGATATCCTCAGTAGAATCATTGAAAGCAGCATCCTTAAGAACAGCTGCGGAAAACACACCCCTGCTCTACTCCTGCCCTTTTTCCAGCCCCGCAGCAACTCTGACCTGGGAGGTTCCAGAGCCTCCGGGCTGCAGTTCGGGACTCTGCGCTGCTGACTGCTGCCTCTCCCAGGCCCACAGCCAGGAAACCGGCTGAGGAGAGTTTTCCGTGGTCCAGAGAAATCTAGGACACCGGTTCTCTCTGGGAAACCAGTCCACGGGTACGGACAATGGAACTCATTCAAGTAGGAAGGGGAATGGAGTATCCTCCTGTCACTCTAGGCTGGATCTTTGGAGCAGCTCTCGTAGTCCCGCCCACCACACCCTAGTTCCGGTGACGTAGCTACACTAAAGACTATCAGCACTTAATTGATTTTGTAGGGTTCACCCAGCTTCTTTCTATTTGCAGTCACTTTCCGGGTCCTTCAAGTAGCCTCGCATTCCCGCGATCCCCGCGCGCGCGCCCCGCCCCACCTCGCCCCGCCCCGCCTCGCCCCCCATCCTCCCTCCCCGCCCGGGGATTGTGGTCCCTTCCACTTTGTCTCAGGCTTCCAGCCGCACTGCTCCAGCTGTCAGGCTGTACAGGAAGGATGTTGCACGCTAATATCTGATAGCGAACTCTAAACCTCTCAGGTAATAGATAGGCAACCTCACTTGTTAGCTTGGAATACAAACCTCCTGGGCTAGAAAACGCACAGCAAAATATAACCAATACCCTAAATTCCATTTTCTTTTGTTCCATTTGCAACACAAAATACTAAAAATAAATCAAAAAGCCTGGCTTCCTCCCAAAACCTGACTCAAAATACACATGAGTGTGGATAAGAAAGTTTGGAATAGAGAATAATGAGAAGAGAGCTGTGGAGCTCCAGGGACAAAGGTGACTCTAGAAAGTGCAACCAATAGAACAGGAGAGTGGGGGAAGCATGAGTAAAATTAAACTCCAGAACCATTGTCCTGGCCACAATAGCAAAGAGAATAGATAATGCAAATAGTTTTTCAAGAATATTTTTGTGCAAATAGTCTAACAATCATAATGAGAATGAAAACATCAGCATAAGTCCCAGTTCATGTAAGAGAAAATAGAGTGATAGCACAACAGAAATCTTGATAGCCAGGAAAAAATAAAATTTAGTCATAAGTTTACAATCTGTAAAATTCTATGCACAGGGGATTCAGGGTCAGGATCAGAATGGAAAGGAAAATGGGCATAGAACTGCACGAATTTTCAAGGGAAAGGGCACTTGTGCCTGGCACATCACTTTACTTTGTAAAATATTGGCTGGAATTTGGATAAAGAATGCATTGAATGTATAGATTTCTTTTGGTAGGATGAACATTTTTTACTATATTAATCCTGATCCATGAGCATGAGAGATCTCTTCTAGTTCAACTATCTTCTTCAATTTCTTTCTTCAAAGACTTGTTTATCATGCAAGTCTTTCAGTTGCTTGCATTGTGTTATGCAAAATATTTAATCCCAACCTTAGTCTTTACCCAGGCTTTGATTATTCACTTCCCAGATAAACTTCCCAGATAAAAGAACACATAATCTTTTTTTTTATTGGATATTTTCTTATTTACATTTCAAATGTTATCCCCTTTCCTGGTTTCCCCTCCTAAAACACCCTATCCCATCCTCCCCTCCCCCTGCTCACCAACCCACCCACTCCTGCTTCCCTGTCCTGGTATTCCCTTATACTGGGACATTCAGCCTTCTCAGGACTAAGGGCCTCTCCTCCCTTTGATGTCCAACAAGGCCATCCTCTGCTACATAAGCACTTGGAGCCATGGGTCCCTCCATGTGTACTCTTTGGTTGGTAGTTTAGTCCCTGGGAGCTCTGGGGGTACTGGATGGTTCATATTGTTGTTCCTCCTATGCGACTGCAAGCTCCTTCAGTTTATGTATACTATCATATTATTTAGAAATAAGGGTATTTTGACTTCTTCCTTTCCAATCCAATATGTATCTTTTTGATCTACTGTAATCTTACTGCTCTAGCTAAGACTTCAATTATTTTATTAAATAGATATAGAGAGAGTGGATATCCTCAGAGTGGAATTGCTTTGAGTTTCTCTCCATTTAATTTGATCTTGGTTCTAGGCTTGCTGCAAGATTCCTGTATTATGTTTAGGTATTTCCCTTATATCTTTTGTCTGTATAGGACTTTTATGGAGAAGGAATGTTCAATATTGTTGAAGGCCTAGTCAGCATGTAATGAGATGATCATGCCTTATTTTCAGTTTTTTGTATGGTAGATTATATTTATTGAGTTTTGTATCTTGTATGATCCCTTCATCTCTGATCCAAAGCCTACTTGATCATGTTTGCTGATCTTTTCCATGTGTTCTTATATTCTCTTTGCAAATATTTTATTAGTATTTTTCCATGTTTTCTCATAAGGGCATTTGATCTGTAATACTTTTTTTGTACCTTTTTATGGTTTGGACATTAGGGTAACTGTTGCCTAAAAAAAACGAATTAGGCAATGTGATGGTTTGTATATTCTTGGCCCAGGGAATGGTACTATTAGGAAGTGTGGCCTTGTTGGAGTAGATGTGTTACTGTGGGCATGGACTTAAGACTCTCTTCCTAGCTACCTGGAAGTCAGTATTCCACTAGCAGTCTTCATATGAAGATATAGAACTCTCAGCTCTGCCTGCACCATGCCTGCCAGGATACTGCCATGCTCCAACCTTAATGATAATGAACCGAACCTCTGAACCTATAAGCCAGTCCCAATTAAATGTTGTCCTTTATAAGACTTGCATTGGTCATTGTGTCTGTTCACAGCAGTAAAACCCTAACTAAGACAGAAATTGGTAGCAGGGACTGAGGTATAGGCTATACTGTGATAGGCCTGACCATGCTTTTGTTTGGAAGAATGTGGATTTTAGGACTTTGGCTTTGGAAAGTGGTGGAATACTTTAAATGGGGCTTTTAATGGGATGGATATTCTAGTAGGACTATGGAAGACTTTGTTACTTGAATTATGCGGACCTGGCCCAAGAAATTTCAGTGAAGAATTTCAATATGTGGTCTAGAGACTGTTTTTGGGATATTTTGGTGAAGAATGTGGTTATGTTTTACTCTTCAGTCTGCCCGAGACTAGAGTGAAGAGACTCCAATAAATTGCATTGACAAATGAAGTCTCAGAAATCCCCATCATGGGCTTTGTTCTCTGGTTAAGTCTTATGAAGAGCATTTTAAACAAACATAACAAACTAAGAAAGGAGAAATATAAAATATATGGTTTGAGAATTAAAGGGACACCAAGAAGTGAAATGGACCCTAATCTTGTGTTCTAGGCAATAGTAGATTAAGAGAGTAGGACTTTGGGGCCAGATCCTACTCAGCAGGCCTGGTGGTACACACCTTTAATCCCACAAGAAAGGCATGTATATCTTTGAGTGCAAAGTCAGTCTACAGAGCAAGTTCCAGGATAGCTAAACTTAGGCAATGAAGGGGTTTGAAAACAGGAAGCTGGTGATAATGTAATATAAAAAGGACGGGGCAAGTTCCAGCTCCAGGAAACAGCAGAACTCAGCAGCTTTGGTCATTTGGCTCTCTTATAGTCAAGAAGAGAAGGAGACTACTGGGACAATTGAGGCTGGTTATCTGGAGCTAAGAAATTAGCGGTGACTAAGAAGAGACCAGCATCATTTTGGTGAAATCTTCTGGGAAGTACTTTCTGAGAGCAAAAAGAAGCTGTGTTCCAGAGATAGCCAAGGTTGTACCTCCTGCTGCAGCTGTACTTGGTAATGTATAAAAGTCACCCAGGCATGAAGGGGTCATGAAGAGCAGCTGAGGCTTGGCCCTATGAGAGGCCATGAAAGGCCATTGGTGAAGGTACAGCCTCAGTTGCAGTTGATGGCCCAGTACTGAAGGGATCATGCAAAGGAGTTGAGGCTTGGCACAATGTAGAGAGCCTTCATGAGACTATTGGTGAACCCTAGTTACAGTAGAAGACTCCAGCATATTTGAGATGCAAGTACCATGGGATGATCAGTAAGAACGGCAGCAGCAGTGAAGAGGATCAACATGAACTTACAGTGCTACAGAAAGCAGAGGTGGAGAAGTGATGCCAGCCTTTTGGAGGATCCCAGAAGATCAAGTGTGGATCCCAGACATTGAAACAAGAAACTCAACAAGACAACATTGAAGTTGTCTTGGAGACCCCAAGATGTGTGAGATGGCAGGGCCATGGGCTATTTACTGATAATAGGAAGTGGAATCAGCCCAGGAAAAGAAGTTTGTGCAGTCAACAAAGATGAAAATGGGGTTGGAGATCTGAAGATAACTTTGACATCAAACATGGAGATGCAGAGTTTGTAGTTTGCCCAGCTAGTTACCTGTCTTGTTTTGGGGATTAGACTTAAGTGATTGGATGAATCTCAGAAGAAACTTTGTTTTGTTTTGTTAACTTTTTAATTTTATTTTCTATATTATTTATTTACATTCCAAATGATTTTCCCTTTCCCAGTTCCCCCCTCCCCGAAAGGCCCATAAGCCCTCTTCCCTCCCCCTGTTCCCCATTTACCTAAGAATTTCATGAATTCATTGTTTTTAATTGCTGAGTAGTATTCCATTGTGTAAATATACATGGAAAATATCTCTGATAAACTTGAAGAAATATATAGAAAAACACATTAAGATTGACTATTTCATGGAAAAATTATACAGATAAAATGGTAGGCATAAAAATATTCCTAAATTGATTGAAAGTAGAATTATAAACATTTTCTGATAAAATTGAAAATCTACAAGGAAAATATTTCTGATAAAACTCAAGAAATATATAGAAAAACACATTAAAACTATTTCATGAAAAATTATACAGATAAGATAGTAGGAATAAAAATATTCCTAAATTGATTGAAAGTAGAAGTAAAAACATTTTCTGATAAAATTGAATATTTACATGGAAAATATCTCTGATAAATTGAAGAAATTTATACAGATAAATTGGTAGGAATTAAAATATTCATAAGTTGATTGAAAGTAGAATTATAAACATTTTCTGATAAAATTGAAGATTTACATGGAAAATATTTCTGATAAAATTGGAAAAAAACATATGGAAAAACATTAAAATTGATAATTCCATTATCATGGAAAATTATGCAGATAAAATGGTAGGCATAAAAATATTTCTAAGTTGATTGAAAGTGAAATTATAAACATTTTATGATAAAATTGAAGATTTACCTGGAAAATATCTCTGATAAAATTGAAGAAATATATAAAAAATGTGTTAAGATTGACTATTTCATGGAAAAAATATACAGATAAAATAGTAGGCATAAAAAATATTTCTATGTTTTTTGAAAGTGGAATTATAAACACTTTCTGGTAAAATTGAAAGACTACAAAGAAAATATTCCTGAAAAAATTCAAGAACTATATAGAGAAACATGTTAAAACTGACTATTACATGGACAATTATACAGATAAAATGGAAGGTATAAAAATGTTCCTAAGTTGATTGAAAGTAAAATTATAGACATTGTCTGATAAAACTGAAGATCCACATGGAAAATACTTCTGACAAAACTGAAGAAAAATACAGAGAAACGTTAAAACTGAAGATTATCATGGCCAATTATACTGACAAAATGGTAGGCACAAAAACATTCCTAAATTGATTGAAAGTGGAACTACAAACATCCCCCTCCCCGACAAAACCAAAGATCTACATGAAAAACACCTTCAACAAAATCGAAGAAATACACAGAAAAAAATGTTAAAATTAAAGATTATCATGGAAAATAATACAGTCAAAATGGTAGAAACAAAAAGCATTACTGAATTGAAAGAGGAGTCATAAACATTTTCTGATAAAATTGAAGATTCACATGAAAAACATCTCTGTTAGACTATGTGTTTTGTTGGGGAAATGAGTCTATTGACATTATAAGATATTAAGGAATAGTGATTGTTGCTTCCTGTTATTTTTGATGTTCTTTTTATGTTTGTGTGGTTACTTTCTTTTGGGTTTGTTGGAAAAAGATTACTTTCTTGATTTTTCTAGTGTGTAGTTTCCCTCCCCATGTTGGCGTTTTCCATCTATTATCCTTTGTAGAGCTGGATTTGTGGAAAGATATTGTGTAAATTTGGTTTTATCATGGAATATCTTGGTTTCTCCATCTATAGTAATTGAGAGTTTTGCTGGGTTTAGTAGTTTGGGCTGGCATTTGTGTTCTCTTAGGGTTTGTATGAGATCTGCCCAGGATCTTCTTGCTTTCATGGTTTGTGGTGAGAAGTCTGGTGTAATTCTGTTAGGCCTGCCTTTATAGGTCACTTGACCTTTTTCTCTTACTGCTTTTAATATTCTTTCTTTGTTTAGTGCATTTGGTGTTTTGATTATTATGTGCTGGGAGGACTTTCTGGTCTGGTCCAGTGTGTTTGGAGTTCTGTAGGCTTCTTGTATGTTCATGGGAATCTCTTTCTTTAGGTTAGGGAAGTTTTCTTCTATAATTTTGTTGAAGATATTTACTGGACCTTTAAGTTGGAAATCTTCACTCTCTTCTATATCCATAATCCTTAGGTTTGTTCTTCTCATTGTGTCCTGGATTTCCTGGATGTTTTGGCTCAGGAGCTTTTTGCATTTTGCATTTTCTTTAACTGTTGTGTCAATGTTTTATATGGTATCTTCAGCCCCTAAGATTCTTTCTTCTATCTCTTGTATTCTGTTATTGATGCTTGCATCTATGACTCCTGAATTCTTTCCAAGATTTTCTATCTCCAGAGATGTATCACTTTGTGATTTCTTTATTGTTTCTACTTTCATTTTTAGATCCTGGATGGTTTTGTTCAGTTCCTTCACTTGTTTGTTTGTGTTGTCCTGTAATTCTTTCAGGGATTTATGTGTTTCCTCTTTAAGGGCTTCTACCTGTTCACCCATGCTACCCTGTATTTCTTTCAGGGATTTTTGTGTTTCCTCTTTAAGGGCCTTTACCATTTGACCCATGTTCTCCTGTATTTCTTTAAGGGAGTTATTTATGTCCTTCTTGATGTCCTCTAACAGCATGGTGAGAAGAGGCTTTAAATCCAACTCTTGCTTTTCCGGTGAGCTGGGGCATCCGGGACTTGCTGTGGTGGGAGAACTGGGCTCTGATGTTGCCAAGTAGCCTTGGTTTCTGTTGGTAGGGTTCTTGTGCTTACCTTTCGCTATTTGGTTATTTCTGGTGTTAGTTGGTCTTGTTGTCTCTGGCTGGAGCTTGCCCCTCCTATGGGCCTCTAAACCTGTGTCTGTACTCCTGGGAGACCAACTCTTTTCTGGCAGGGGCTGTGCACAGAAGGCTGTGGAGCTGTCTGGTTCCCTGCAGCAAATGGCGGCCAGAAGGGAGGACTCCTGTCCTTGCTGCTCCACTGATCGTCTGCCCAGTGTGCTCCTAGCTGTACCCCTCCAGAGAGAAGGTGGAGATCTCACCTCCACATTCAGAAGTGAAATCGCTGATGGGAGATCACTCTCTTCTGGTGGGCTAAGCACAGAATGCTGTGGAGCTGCCTGGTTCTCTGCTGTAAATGGGGAATGGAAGGGAAGACTCCTGTCCCCGCTGCTCCACTGATCATATGCCCAGTGCGCTCCTAGCTGTACCCCTCCAGAGAAAAGCAGAATCTTTTGTAGAATCCTCTATTTAGCTTTCTCCTTATCAACTGTGCAGGGTACAGTTAGAAATCTAAGTGCTTTCTGAAGAAAATTCTTCCAAATTTTTCTAACTCTATGAAGAATTGAGTTGGAATTTTGATGGGGATTGCATTGAGTCTGTAGATTGCTTTTGGCAAGATGGCCATTTATAATATATTAATCCTGCCAATCCATTAGCATGGGGGATCTTTCCATCTTCTGAGATCTTGATTTTCTTTTTTCAGAGACGTGAAGTTCTTGTCATATAAATCTTTCACTTGCTTGGTTAGAGTCACACCGAGGTATTTTATATGATTTGTGACTATTGTGAAGGGTGTCTTTTTGCTAATTTCTTTCTCCGCCTGCTTATCCTTTGAGCAGAGGAAGACTACTGATTTGTTTGAATTAATTTTATATCCAATTACTTTGCTGAAGTTGTTTATAAGGTTTAGGAGGTCTCTGGTGGAATTTTTGGGGTCACTTATGTATACTAACATATCATCTGCAAATTGTGATATTTTGACTTCTTCCTTTCAAATATGTATCCCTTTGACCTTCTTTTGTTGTCTAATTGCTCTATCTTGAACTTCAAGTATATTAACTATATCGGGAAAGACTGGCCAGCTTTCTCTAGTCCCTGATTTTGGTGGGATTGTTTCAAGTTTCTTTCCATTTAGTTTGATCTTGGCTACTGGTTTGCCTTTTATTGCTTTTACTATGTTTAGGTATGGGCCATGAATTCCTGATCTTTCCAAGACTTTTAACAGGAAGGGTGTTGAATTTTGTCAAATGCTTTTCATCATGATCATGTGTTTTTTTTTCCCCTTTGAATTTGTTTATGTAGTGAATTACATTGATGGATATCTGTGTATTGAACCATCCCTGCATCCCTGGGATGAAGTCTACTTAATTGTGGTGAACTATGGTTTTGATGTGTTCTTGGATTTGGCTTGGGAGAATTTTATTGAGTATTTTTGCATTGATGTTCATAAAGGAAATTGGTCTAAAACTTTATTTCTTTTTTGGGTCTTTGTGTGGTTTAGGTATAAGTGTAATTGTGGCTTCATAGAACAAATTGGGTAGTGATACTCCCATTTCTATTTTGTGGAATAGTTTGAAGAGTATTGCTATTAAGTCTTTTTTGAAGGTCTGATAGAACTCTGCACTAAACCCATCTGGTTCTGGGTTTAGGTGTTTTTGGGGGGTTTTTTGTTTTGTTTTGTTTTTGGTTGAGAGACTTTTCATGACTGCTTCTGTTTCTTTGAGGTTTATGGGACAGTTTAGAGAAGAAGGTATATTCTTTTGTTTTAGGATGAAATATTCTATAAATATCTGTTAAATCCATTTGGTTCCTAACTTGTTAATTTCACTGTGTCTCTGTTTAGTTTCTGTTTCCATGATCTGCCCATTGCTGAAAGTGGGGTTTTGAAGTCACACTACTATTTTGTGAGGTACAATGTGTGCTATACAGACCCTAATAGAACATAAATGCCAGCCCAGGCTATTATATCCAGCAAAATTCTCAATTACAATAGGTGGAGAAACCAAGATATTCTATGACAAAACCAAATTTACACAATATCTTTCCACAAATCCAGCCCTACAAAGGATAATAGATCAAAAACTCTAACAATAGGAAGAAAAAACACCCTGAAAAAAGCAAGAAAGTAGTCTTTCAACAAACCCAAAATATAATAGCCACACAAACATAATTCTACCACTACCAACAAAAATAACAGGAAGCAATAATCACTTTTCCTTAATATTTCTTAATATCAATGTACTCAATTCCCCAATAAAAAGACATAGAGTAACAGACTGGATACAAAAACAGGACCCAGCATTTTGCTGAATACAGGAAACACACCTCAGTGACGAAGACAGACACTACCTCAGAGTAAAAGGCTGGAAATCAATTTTCCAAGCAAATGGCTCCAAGAAACAAGCCCGAATAGCCATTCTCATATTGAATAAAATTGACTTTCAACCAAAAGTTATTAAAAAAAAGATAAGGAAGGATACTTTATACTCCATCAAAAGAAAAATCTACCAAGATGAACTCTGAGTTCTAAACATCTATGCTCCAAATTCAAGGGCATCCACATTCATAAAAGAAACTTTACTGAAGAAACACTCTTAAATGGTGACCTCATTGATAAGCCAGATCTGCACATTTGTGAATCCTACATTGCCGATATATATATATATATATATCGGCAAAAATGACATAGAGTGGGATTGAGGAGCTGTGTCTCACCTCCTAAGACGATCAGAAATAGATGTTTTTCAATGGTCTTAGGCATCCCCTTTTGGGCTTATTACCGATAGTTTGAGAACTGATGGTCCATAACTTCAGTTCAGAGATTTGAAAAGAAACTAGGGAAACAACAACCTTCACCACAGCCACAAATAATATCAAATACCTTGTCATAAGTCTAACAAAGCAACTGAAATATCTTTATGACAAGAACTTCAAGTCCCCGAGAAAATAAATTGAAGAAGGCATACTAAGATGGAAATAACTTCTATGATCATGGATCCATAGGATTAACATACTGAAAATGGCCATCTAACCAAGAGGAATTTACACATGCTAAGCAATATTCATTTAATTCCACACATTTTTATGGACCTTGAAAGAGCAATTCTTAACTTCTTATGAAAAAGAAAAAGGCTTAGGATAGGTAAAAAAAATGCTGAACAGTATTAGAACTTCTAGAGGTATCACCATCCTTGATCTTGAGTTGTACCACAGAGCAATAGTCATAAAAAACTGCATGGTATTTGGATAGAAGCAGACAGGTTGATCAACAGAATATTATCAAAGACCCCAGAAATGAACTCACACACCTATGGATAATTGATGTTTTGACACACAAGCCAAAACTATACAATTGAATAAAAGAAAACTTCTTTAATACATGATTTTGGACTAACTGATGTCTGCATGCAGAAGAATACACATAGATCTATATTTATAGATAAAATATATCAAGATAAAACTGGATATAGTAAATCTAATAGAAAAGAAAGTGGAAATACCCTTGAATGCATTGGTATAGGAGAAAATCTCCTACCAATGTCTCAGATTCTAAGATCAAAAATTGATAAAGGGGACCACACAAAACTGAAAGGATTCTGTAACACATAGAACACTGTCAATACTACAAAACAGGAGCCTATAAATTGGGAATAGATCCTCACAAACCCTACATCAGACAAAGGATTAATATTCAAAATATATAAAGAAACAACTCGGCCCTGTAGCAGAGCTTGCACTTCAAACCTCCTCCCACAACCACAAACAACTTGACTTCCAGAAGGTCTGTCACAACCAGTCTCACAGGCTCACAGAAGGGACAGGATCCAGTTAGAGACAGTAAGACCAGTTAAAACCTGAGATAACCAGATGATGAGAGACAAGTGCAAGAACATAAGCACCATAAACCAAAGCCACTCAGCACCATCAGAACCGAGGTCTCCCAACACAGCATGCCCTAGATACCCTAACACGCCTGAAAAGCAAGACACTGACCTAAAATCCCATCTCATGAAGATGAGAGAGAATCTTAAGGAGGACATAAACAACTCCATTAAAGACCTACAGGAGAACATAAATAAACAGGCCCTTAAAGAGGAAACACATAAATCTCCTTAAAGAAATATAGGAAAACACAAACAGGTGAAGCAATTGAACAAAACCTTACAGGATCTAAAAATGGAAAGAGAAACCATAAAGAAATCACAAACGGAGGCAACCCTGGAGATGGAAAACCTAGGAGATCAGGAGTTAAAACACCAATAGAATAGAAGAGATAGAAGAGAGAATCTCAGGCATGGAAGAAAGCATAGAAAATATTGACACAACAGTCAAAGAAAATACAAAGTGCAAAGAGCTTCTAACCCCCAAACATTCAGGAGATCCAGGCAACAATGAAAATAATAGGAATAGAAGAGAGAGAAGATCGCCAATACAAAGGGCCTGAAAATGTCTTCAAGAAAATCATAGATGGAAACTTCCCTAACCTAAAGAAGGAGAGGGTTATAAATGTACAAGCCTAAGGAAAACCAAACAGATTTGACCAGAAAAGAAATTCCTCCCATCACATAATAATCAAAACACTAAATGTGGCAACTGAGCCTAGGATAAGGTCATGTGCTTCCCCCTCCCAACCTGTGCACCAGAGACACCCAGAGAGAGCTTGACTCCCAGGAGTTCTGACACAGCCAGGCTCACAGATCAGGCTCTCCTATACACAGAGAAAGCCTGATCCAAGGAGGCCCAACACTACCAGGGTCAGAGGAGGGACAGGCTCCAGTCAGAGACAGCAATGCCAGTTAATACCAGAGATGTTAACTGAATGAAAATAGAAACGATAAATAAATCACAGAGGGAGGCAACCCTGGAGATGAAAAACCTAGGAAAGAGATCAGGAGTTACAATACCAATAGAATATAAGAGATAGAAGAGAGGATCTCAGGCATAGAAGATACCATAGAAGACATTGACACAAAAGTCAAAGAAAATAGAAAAAGCAAAAACTTCCTAACCCAAAACATCCAGGAAATTCAGGACACAATGAAGATACCAAACCTAAAAATAATAGGAATAGAAGAGAGAGATTTCCAACTCAATGGGCAAGTAAACATCTTCAACAAAATTATAGAAGAAAACTTCACTAACTAAAGAAAAAGATGCCAATAAACATACAAAAAGAATGCAGAACACCAAATAGATTAGACCAGAAAAGAAATTTTTCCTGTTCACATAATAATAAAAACACCAAATACTCAGAATGAAGAATGAATATTAAAAGTGGTAAGGGAAAAGAGCAAGTAACATATAAAGGCAGACCTATCAGAATTACATCAGACTTATCAACAGAGACTCTAAAATCCAGAAGATCTTGGCCAGATGTTATACAGACCACAAGAGAACACAAATGCCAGCCCAGACTATTATACCAAGCAAAACTCTCAATTATCAAAGATGGGGAAAGCAAGATATTTCATGACAAAACCAAATTTAAACAATATCTTTCCATTAATCCAGCCCTACAGAGGAAAATGGAAGGAAAACTTCAATACAAGGAGGGAAACTACACCCAAGAAAAAGCAGAAATTAATCTTCTCACAGCAAACTCAAAAGAAGATACCCACACAAACATAATCACACCTCAAACAAAAAAAAAGAGGAAGCATCAATCATTGATCCTTAATATCTCTCAACATCAATGGACTCAATTCCACAATAAAAAGATATAGGCTAACAAACTGGTTACATAAGGAGCCAGCAATTTGATGCATACAGGAACCACATCTCAGTGACTAAGACAGACACTAAAAGCATGGAAACTTTTTCTGAGCAAATGATCCCAATAAACAAGCTGGAGTTTCCATTCTAATATCCAATAAAATAGGCTTTCAATAAAAGCTATCAAAAAAGATGGAAAGGACACTTCACACTCATCAACAAAAAATCCACCAAGATGAACTGTCAATTCTGAACATCTATGCTCCAAAAGCAAGTGTACCCACATTTGTAAAAGAAATGTTATGAATGCTCAAAGTACACATTGACCCTCACACAATAAGAGTGGGAGACTTCAACACCTACTCTCACCAATGGACAGACCAGTGAAAGAGAAACTAAACAGAGGCACAGGGAAACTAACAGAAGTTATGAAGCAAATGGACTTAACAGACATCCACAGAATATTTTACCCTAAAACAAAAGAATATACCTTTTTCTCAGCACCTCATGGTACCTTCTCCAAAACTGATCATAAAATCATACACAAAACAAGTCTCAACCAACACAAGAGGATTGAATTAATCCTATGTATTCTATTGGATCAATGTGGACTATGGCTGGTCTTCAATAACAACAAAAACAATAACAAACACACATACACATAGCAGTTGAACAACTCTCTACTCAGCAATAACTTCATCAGGGAAGAAATAAAGAAAGAAATTAAAGACTTTTTAGAATTTAACAAAAAGAAAGGCACAACATACCTAAAATTAATGGGCACAATGAAAATCAGAGCTAAGGTGGAAAACTAATAAATAGCTATGAGTACCTCCATAAAGAAATTGGAGAAAACATACACTAGCAGCTTAATGGCACACCTGAAAGCTCTAGAACAAAAAGAAACAAATACACCCTAGAGGAGTAGATGGCAGGCAATAATCACACTCAGGACTGAAATCAACCAAGTAGAAACCAAGTGAACTATACAAAAAATCAACAAAACTAGGAGCTGGTTCTTTAAGAAAATCAACAAGATATATAAACCCTTAGCCAGAATAACCAGAGGGCACAGAGACAAAATTCAAATTACCAAAATCAGAAATTAAAAAGGAAAGAAAATATCAGAAACTGAGGAAATTAAAAAAATCATTAGTCCTATTACAAAAGCCTATACTCAATAAAACTGGAAAATCTGGATGAAATGGATGATTTTCTAGAAAGATACCAGGTACAAAAGTTAAATCAGGATCAGATAAACAATATAATCAGTCCCATAACCCCCAAGGAAGTAGAATCAGTCATTAAAAGTCTCCAAAACATAAAAAGCTCAGGGCCAGAAGGGATTAGTGCAGAAATCTATCAGACCTTTAAGGAAGACCTAATACCCAATATTTCCCAAAGTACTCACAAAATAGAAGCAGAAGGAACACTACTCAATTTGTTCTATGAAGCCACAGTTAAGCTGATACCTAGGCTACACAAAGACCAAATAAAGGAAGAGAACTTCAGACCATTTTCTCATTCGAACATCGATCAAAAAATATTCAACAAAATTCTTGCAAAATGCATCCAATAACATATCAAAACCATCATTCATCATGATCAAGTAGACTTCATGCCAAAGATGCAGGGATAGTTCAATATATGAAAATCCATCAATGTAATCCACTCTCTAAAAAAAATAAAAAAAATCCACAGTAACATCTCATGTGATGCTAAAATCCTTTGACAAAATAAAACACCCCTTCATTGCAAAAATATTGGAAATATCAGGAATTCAAGGCACATACCTAAACATAATAAAAGCAATATACAGTAAACAATAGTCAACATCAATCTATATGGAGAGAAACTTGAAGGAATCCCACTAAAATCAGGAACAAGAAAAGGCTACTTACTCTGCCCCTATCTATTCACTATCATATTCAAAGTTCTCGCCAGAGCAATTAGAAAACAAAAGGTCAAAGGGATACATATTGGAAAGGAAGAAGTCGAGGTATCACTGTTTGCAGATGATATGATAGTATACTTAAATGACCCCAAAATTCCACTAAACAATTTCAGTAAAGTGACTAGGTATAAAATTAGCTCAAACAAATCAGTAGGCTGCCTGTACTCAAAGGATAGACAGGTGGAGAAAGAAATTAGTAAAAAGACACCCTTCACAATAATCACAAATAATCTAAAATACCTTGGTGTGACTCTAGCCAAGCAAGTGAAAAATCTGTAACAAGAACTTCAAGTCTCTGAAGAAAGAAATCACGGATGACCTCAAGAAGACAGAAAGATCTCCCATGTTCATGGATTGGCAGGATTAACATCATAAAAATGGCCGTCTTGCCAAAAGCAATCTTCAGTCATAAAGAGTATTTGATAGTAGGTAGCTACAAATACCTTATGACCTGTATAAGTGTGCTGTGGCATAAGTGAACCCATAATATGATAAATAAATACATGTAATAACTGCTTTTAAAATAGTGTTTTTTCACTCCCTCCTCCACTCAGGACTAGGAATTGTCTGCATGTCCTTTTAGAACTTAGGCAAGTGCTGTCTGTGGTGCTCATAGTGTATTTTGATGAATTCTCCATTAGATTTTGAATTAAGTGCTTATTTCCTATGGATCACAAGACTAGGTTTTGTTAATTCCACCTGCCAGAATAAGACCACTGCCATATTTACGAGTCAAATTTAAAGCAAGCTTGATGTTTATTAGGGACCAACCAAGAGATGGCCAGCAACTGAATTGGGCTAAAGAGAATAATGCACATCCATTTCTTAGGTCCTTTTTTTAAATTTTTTTTATTGAATATATTCTTCATTTACATTTCAAATGTTATACCCTTTCCTGGTTCCCCCCCATCCTAGAAAACCCCCAACCCATTCTCCCACCCCCTGATAAGTAAAATCACAAGTAGTTTCAAAGCATGTTTACAGATGAGAGACAATGGAACAATAAGGAAGTACATAAAAATCTTAACACCATGTGGGTTTTCAATTTTTTTTTCAAAATTATTAAGAAGGGTGATTTGAGAGGATAGGATCTTTTCAAAATCAAGTCAAGTTCATGCATTGGGGGAGATCAGGCCCCAGGAAACAGACTTAGCAACACTTAACAAACAAACAAACAACAAAACACTTACAGTAACTAGAAACTTATTTTTAGCAATACAATATAATGGTTTCTACCTTCAAAATTGAGTTAGTCATGTTCCTTATTACCCAAATTGACTTGTGTGTTTCTAATTTTTGATACGGGACCATCTTTAATATCATTGAGTAACAATGTTTCTAGATTTTGTTTCTTTTTGTTTTTGTGATGAATGATCAAGTTAGTAACACATAAGGGTATGTAACTGGTAGGTGTCCAGGAGGTGCTCCAGGAAAGCGGAAGGAAATTCATCTGGGCCCTGTTTCACACCTGCTACCTTAGATATGTTAGTAGGCTTTCATACTGCCTGTTTCATCCCTTCTAACAGAACTTGGTGGTACTTACTGTGTGATCTTCTACTGCTCTCTGTGTTGTAGTCCCATTTGTGGTCTCGATCTTGGCAGAGTGCAATCAATTGCCTCTACCCTCTGGCCATAAGCCACTCAAGCTATTACTGGGAGTCCTTCAATTGCTTTTGCAGGAATCTGTTCCCTTTCTTTGATAGGGAAAAGGGTAGAGTGAATCTGCTGATAGTTGCTCCCACATGAGGAAATGATTTTAAACACTGGAATCAATTAGAGAAATCAAGGAATCTGAATTAGTGCTAAAATGGGTGTTGCAGATATCTATAGAGGAGAAAATAACACCATCTTACTTGGGGCTTTATTGATGTGAAAAGACACCATAACCAAGGGCAACTCTTATATGAACAACATTTAATTGAGTCTGGTTTACACTTTCAGAGGTTCAGTCCATTATCTTCATGGAAGGAAGCATGGTACAATCCAAGAGGACATGGTACTGGTACTGAGAGTTTTACATCTTGATAGAAAGGCAGCCAGGAGGACTCTCTTCCAGGCCACAAGGAGGAGGGTCTCAAAGCCCAGGGATACAATTCCTACAACAAGGTCCCACCTATTCCAACATGGCCACACTTTCTAATCCTGGACCAAGAATATTCATACCACCACAGACATATAGGTAATGATTGCCAGAAAATGTCTGCAAGGGAGCAAGAACAGAAGGACATGTTATCCTAGTTCAAGGATCTGAGGAAAGGATGGAGCCCAGATCCCCTGGTAGATGTGGGGTTTTGAAAAGACAGTGAGTAGTAGGAAAGAGATGGTAGGTTGATAAAATAGGAGAGATAGAGAAGAGCTAGGGGGTGACAGGGGTGGAGACTTGAGAAAAGAGTGAAGTTGGGACTGGGCTGGCAAATATGGAGGTTGAGGTGAGGAAGGGAGTGTAGGGTAGGTTTATATATTTATATGGAAGGAGGAATTATTAGTTCTTCTGTGAGTCCTACAAAAGTTTTCAGAGGGGGGTTCTGAGTATCTGCTACAGGTCCTTGAAGAGCCCATCTGCTAACAATTTGCATGGTCACTGTACCTGTATTGGACAGACTTTCATCAGGGGTTAGTAGCTGAAACTGCTTCAGGCTAAGGCAAAATATTTCAAAACTTATCTGGGTGGCCAAGCTTACCAAGGATGACATTTATCACTGCCCAGATTACATGATAATCAAAGATGCCCTGGAAAGGTAAGTCAAATCTAAATGTAGCCCATTGAATTTCACAGAACGCTCATAGATTGTGGTGATTGGATAATCATAATCCTCCTTGACTAAAATGAGGGTGACGTTTGTCAAAACTTTTAGAATAGGTTAGAAAGCTAATAGGCTTGATAGACTTATTACTCCTTCTATCTGCCCCAAGTCTAAGATAATCTAATTAACAGAGAAAGTGCAAAAAAGCAAAACTCAAAACTCAAACAAACAAACAAATAAAAACTAACCAACCAGTCATAAAAAAAAACAGAACAGAGAGAATAAAAATGAAGCTAAAGACAAGATAAATCAGACATAAAACTAGATAAAGACCATCAGTTGTACAGTGTGAAATCTCTTTTGCACTGAGTGGGAGAGTATTTGGCATCCATTGAACACAACCCCTCACCAAACACACACACACACACACACACACACACACACACACACACACACCACATACATCCCTGATCAGTATTACAACAGACCAGACTATGGCTTACCATGGAGGCCTTCACAGATGTTTGCTGCTTTTCTCATCACAGTTTACTCTGATAGTCCCAGAAAAATGAAAGCATACCTTAGAGCCTTGGAAATTCTGAAGGTGTACACCTTCTGAGGTAGCACTTCAGCCCTGGGGTCCCAGAGTGAAGGTCTATACTTAGAATATGAAATGGGGGTGTGATCTTTCTGGGCCCTCCAGAAGATGTTAATGTCACTGGATGAGAATAAGACCACTACCACAATTTTGAGTCAAATTTGAAGCTTGATACTTATTGGAGTGTACTCAGGAGCTAGTAAAAGACTTTCTCCTAATTCAGATTAGAAAGAGCAATGGGATCCATTTCTTCATCTCCTTTTCAGGAGTAATAGAAGAGACAAAGGAGCAATAATAAAATACCAAAAAACCCCAAACAAACAAACAAAAAACCCAAAACCAAAACTCAAAACACCATGTGATCTCCATGCTATTATTATTACGAAGGGTGTGGTTGTTTGAATATGCTTGTCCCATGGGAAGTGGCACTATTAGGAGGTGTGGCCTTGCTGGAGGAAGTGTGTTCCCGTGTAGGTGGGCTTGGAGGGCTCCTAGTGCTCAACTCCACCCTGTACAGAAGAGAAAGTCTTTTCTTGTCTACGTTTGAATCAAGATGTAGAACTCTCAGTTCCTTCTCCAGCACCATGTCTACCTAAATGTGACCATGCTTCCTACAATGATGATAATGAACTCAATCTCTGAAACTATAAGCTAGCCTCAAATATTTTCATTTATAAGAGTTGCCTGACTCATGGTGTCTCTTCATAGCAATAGAAATCCTAAGGCAGAGAGTGATTAAGGAGGGTAGAGCATTCTCAAAAAGAAGTCAAATTCATGGGTTGTTGTGGTTAGACTTTGGAAAACAGACCTAGCAACAGCAATACAATTCTTACAGTAAATGGAAACTTTTTTTTTCCACTTTAAAAAAAAATTATTCACTTTACATATCAGTATCAGCTCCCCTTCTCATCCCAGCACTCCTTCCCACAAATCCTCCCCTCATTTCCCCTTCCCTTTTCCACTGAGACAGGGTTGGCCACCCTGGGTATCACAGCCCCAACCTGGCATATCCAGTCACTATAGGACTAGGTGCATACTCTCTCACTGAGGTCACTGAGGTAACGTGGCCCAGTCAGGGGAAACAGAATCCATAGGGAGGTAACAGGCTCAGGGACAGTGCCCACTCCGGTTCTTGGGGAAGTGACATGAAGACTACGTTGTACTTTTGCTACATATGGGGAGGGGGGCTAGGTCCAGTCCTAGCTCAATCTCTGGCTGGTAATTCAGTTTCTGGAAGCCCCCAAGGGTCCAGTTTATTTGATTCTGTTGGTCTATCTGCAGAGTTCCTGCTATCTTCAGGAATCTTGGTCATTCCCATAACTCTTCCACAAGATTCCTCAAGCTCCATCTCATATTTGGCTGTGAGTCTCTGCATATGTTTAAATGGCATTATTTTTGACAATATGGCATAATAGCTTCTGACTTCAAAATAGAGTTGAACAGTTTCTTCAGTCTCCATGAGGTGGCATAGCAAATTAAGATCTTCATGAAATAGGTGTCCTGACATAGTGAGAAGTCATTTGCAGCTTGGGTTTTCCCACAGCTCCAAGTGACTGGTCTCTTGGGAATCAAAACTGAGAGCTTACAAGTATAAATTGAAGTCAGTTCAGTTACCCAGAAAACACATCTGCTATTCCTGTAATAGCGGAGCCAAACCTCAACAGAAGCCAAGCTATCACCACAGCGGAGATCCCAGTCCTCCTGCCTGGGAAATAGTGAATAGGCTAAAAGTAGAAGTTGTCACCCAAAAAATGTAGTTATAGGCATGGTCTTTTAAAATTATTATTAATTTTCTCAATATAGGGTTTCTCTGCGTAGCCACAGTTGTCCTGGAACTCTGTCTATAGTCCATGCTGGACTTGAACTGAGAGGCTTGTTTTTAGTGAAGGAGCAACAATAATTGGAAAGAGATGAGGAAGAAAATCAAGATGGCTAACAGACAATCAAGATGCACAGCCTGATATGGAGAGCTGGGGAACAAGGCTGTCAAGGGATGTCAATTTCCAGGTTTCCAGCACAAAGCAGCACTCAGAATCTGTCCTATCAGAAAAGATGAACTAATGAGCATGGTCATTCACACTTTTAATACCCATTCTTGGGAAGGAGGCAGAGTCAGGCAGATCTCAGTTTAGGGAATCACTCAGGTTACATAGGGGCTTACAGGGAATCTGGGGCTTGAGGTACCCTGTATCAAAATTAGGAAACAGAAGTTGCACCCATAAAGACAACACCTTCAGGAGGTGTGACTGAAGGGCGAGTAGTAGGTGAGGGCTATATACAGAGCAGAACTGAGAAACTGTGGCTGGAACTTCAGTGTGGGAAAGCTTCAGAGTAGGTAGAGAGGGCCCAACAATCAGAGGTGATTCAAGCTCAAGTAACCGAGAAGTGGAAACTTAAGGGTCCTTTGCAAAGTTGGTTGGATGAGGCACACACTTGAAGGAATTGTTTAGCTAATGTGGAAACAGGTCAAAGACTAAATCAGACTTGTGAAGGAACGTTATGCTAAAGCAAACACAGTAGAGAGGATGTTTTGCTAAAGCAAGCACATGGAAGGGCATGTGATAACTTGCACCAAAAAACTTCTGGTGGTGTGCTGCAGTTTCTTGTTGCTTCCTCAGACTTGAGCTGATTTGCAGTGACATCAGCTGAAGCAAGACCAGTGGAGGACATGTGATCTTTGGAGGGTATAAATAGGACTAGATGGACAGTGATGTATGGAGTTAGGCTTGCTTATAGAGCTAGCTGTGCAATGTGTGTTGGTTTCATGTCTTCTCTGATCTTCGCTTCACTGAGAGAGGCACAGCTGAAGCTGAGGCCTGGCTGTCTCTGCTAGGTAGGTGCCACTGCTTCTGATTTGTGTCTGCTATCCTGACTCTACTGAACTGGACTGCTGGTGTATCCATTAAGGGTTTGCAAGTATATTGAGCTAACCACTGAACTGAACTGTCCATTTCCAGAGAGGGGAGTTTCTCTACAGAACCTTTCTAAATAGGTCTACTTCCCCAGTATCCTTTCTTTTCCACTACCTCTGGTGGGTGGGCTACAAGCAAGGTTAAAATGTTTAAGAACCATCATTAAATATAAGGTTTGGAAAATTAAAGTTACAGAACAGAGGGTGTCAAGATGCAGGGGCCTATGTATTTTCCAGGTGAGGCGAGGCCTGGAGAAGCTGATGGATACCGTAAGTGGTGTGGGGCAATTGTCCTTGCTTGGGGAGGAAGGAACCTGGGAGAGGGAGAACAGATTTTGGCAGCAGCCTGACAGTTCCAGAGTAAGGTATTTCCACAGCCACAGTCTCTTGGGGTTAAGGGTCCTGAATTAAAACAGAAAAGGTTTGCAGGTTCAATTTTAAAATGTCAACACTGAAGATTTTGTGTATACTGAGACTGGGACAGGTATGTTGAAGTCCTGGTGTGAGCAATGGTGCTTATTCTTAGGCTATGCTCTAAGCACTCCTGCCAAGATACAACCCTAAACCCTCTGCTGTGTATAAAGTTAAAAATAATTGATAGGAAGGATTGAGGAGCAGTCACTGGGAACTGTAGGGAAACTCCAATCTATTTTATTTCTTCTCCCAAGCTTTCCAACGATGGATGTTTCCACAATGATTGCAAGTACACATTGGTTCTCTGGAACTCCAGTGCCTCTTGGTCTCCATATGCCTCCAAGCCCTCTAATGCCCCATTGTCTCCAATTGCCTCAAAGCCCTCCATTACTTTCAGATCTATAGGTGCCTCCAGGACTCCCAGTTAATACAGGCTTTCAGGTTTTCCCTCCTCTCTCAGATCCACTATGTCTCCCAGTTCTGGCTTCCCAAGTCCTTCCCAGGCCACAAGCTCCCTTTAAGGATTCTAGCAGGGAGAAGAGTGCATTAAGAACACAAAGGAGTGATCTGGAAACAAAGGAGTTAATAGTGTGCAAGTATACTGCTTTCAAGTAATTGTGGAGCTGATACAAAAGATTCAAATGGATTTCCAGTTCTGGTTCTATCCCCTTCATGGCACCTCCCTCCCCAAGGCAGAATAGCCACTGCATTATCTCTATCAAAACTCTTAATTGAATCAGTATCATTGCTAGCATTAAAGGGTAATACCTCTGTCTTTTCTAAAGTAAGTTCCCTAATGCTGCTCCATAGAGTTAACACCCCACACATTTACTCTTTCTATAAATTATGGGGATTTTTTCTCACCTATTTAATATGTGTTACCACTTTTTCTCAATAACTACACCTTATATCCTTTTTGTGATAATTTGTGAAATGAAAGATGCTATCCCACTGTCTACCATTCAGGGTTCCTGCCAAACAGTGTGTAGCTCTCATAATTGTTTGCAAGTATCTTGTGTTTCATAGAGAGTCTTTCTGAAAATCAGTCTTCTTTCTGGAATTGTCTTGCTACACACCATTTGTCATGAGCAAAATTCCCAACTAATATATACCAAGATTCATTTTTTTGGCTATTCAGTGTCTATACTAATAATATTCAAAACCACTAAATTGTATAAGTAACACAACAGAATGAACTGATAGTATCAGTGGAAATCCAACTTGCTCCAGCTACCACAAAAGTGGTTATGCTGCTTCTTTAAAGACCAAAACCCAAAAAATTCACATAAGGTTTAGGTATACCACATGTGTTTTTATCTGAAATGATTAATAAAATGGTATATCATTTTAATAATTAATAAATACTGACTTAACAGTATGCATATAAATAGCAACAGAAAACAGAAAGCTGCATATGAGACATGAACACTGATACATGCCTAGCATATTTTCATTCAAACATGACAAAAAAAGAGTTTTTTCTTTCCTAAAGATTGGAAGCAATTTTATTTTTCAGGAGGAATGTGCAATTTCTGCAGAAGAAACAAAACAATGGGGATGTGAAAATTTGAGAAAGCTCCAAGAGTTCAAAAACTTTCAAAATATTAAACCACGATTCAAAATCCATTAAAGTTATTCAATAAAATCTATTGTATAATGGGACAAAGACAGACAACAGGAAAATCAACAAGAAGACAAAAGAGTTCAATACTCTGTAGAGATACTAAGAAATTGTTATAAAAATCCTGCTGGTATTATATTAGCAAAGGGGAAAATTGACCCTCCCATACAATGACATAAATTATATTTTCCTATAGTATTAATACTTATGTTAAAATCAGTAATATATATTAAGATAATTGAGATTATACTAAATATAGTAGAATATTTTAGTATCATTTCTAGAGAAACAGAATATGGAAAACTCAAAGTCATTTCCCATCTACATCATAGTTCATATGTATTAGTATTTTGCAGCACATATGTATGTGTGCATGTGTACATGTGTGCAAGTGTGTACAGTATATTTGAAGATGATGCCTGCTGAAGTCAGAAGGAGGCATCTAATCTTCTGGAATTCAAGTCATGAATGATTGTTTACCACGATACTGATACCAATGCTGGGAATAGATTCTATATCCTCTTTAATGTTAATAAGTTGTTATTAAATTAAATATCTCTTCAGTTCCCATTCTATTTCCAATGTAAACTGAACCCCTCAACATTCCTACCTCAATCCCCCCAAATACCTGTTATATTTTCTACTGTTCGCTTTCTCAATACCATTCTAGTCTCTTTGTTCTGCTTCACAGGTAAGCTGGTCTGGTGTATCCATCACAGATAATTGGTAGTAAAGCTGACAACCAAAAGTAGCTATCATAAGCTACAATAAGAGTCCTGTTGTCTAGTCTACAAATGATTACATGTTAATGTGCATCAAATGTCGGTACATCAGGGCTGATGATCCTAAGATAGATGTCAGGGAATTTACGTAGTTTGAGAATGGTCATTAATCACCTGGGGACTCCAAATGTCTGTACAGAGACTCCTGTTGGAAAGTTTATTTGCTCCCCCACCCCCAACCAAAGAACTTTTGTTGCTACTTCCTAAGTATTGTTTGCTGTGGTTATGAATTTTAAATAAGTACTTGGTAGGCAGTTGGTCTTTGATGATCTTTGTGAAAGCATTGATTAATGCCCATATATTGAGTACTGCTCCTAGAGCTGCAAGAGTTACCCTTCAGATTTGATTATCAACGAACAAGAGGGCTAATATCCTATATATACAAAGAACTCAAGTTATACTCCAGAGAGCCAAATAACCCTATTAAAAATGGGGAACAGAGCTAAACAAAGAATTTTCACCTGAGGATATTCGAATGGCTGAGAAGCACCTAAAGAAATAATCAACATCCGTAGTCATCAGGGAAATGCAAATCAAAACAACCCTGAGATTTCACCTCACACCAGTCAGAATGGTTAAGATCAAAAACTCAGGAGACAGCAAGTGCTGGTGAGGATGTGGAGAAAGAGGAACATTCCTCTACTGCTGGTGGGATTGCAGGCTGGAAATCAGTCTGGCGGTTCCTCAGAAAACTGGTCATGACACTTCTGGAGGACCCTATTATACCATTCCTGGGCATATACCCAGAGAATTCTACAGCAAGTAATAAGGACACATGCCTCACTATGTTCATAGCAGCCCTATTTATAATAGCCAGAAGTTGGAAAGAACCTAGATGTCCCTCAACGGAGGAATGGATACAGAAAATGTGGTATATTTACACAATGGAATTACTACTCAGCTATTAAAAACAATGAATTCATGAAATTCTTAGACAAATGGGTAGAACTGGAAAACGTCATCCTAAGTGTGGTAACCCAATCACAAAAGAAGACACATGGTATGCACTCACTGATAAGTGGATATTATCCCAGAAGCTTGGAATACCCAAGACACAATTCACAGATCAAATGATGCCCAAGAAGAAGGAAGAACAAAGTATGGATACTCTGGTCCTTCTTAGAAGGGGGAACAAAATACCCACAGGAGATAGAGACAAAGTATGGAGCAGAGTCTGAGAGAAAGACTATCCAGAGACTACCCCATCTAGTGATCCATCCCAGATAGTTACAAAACCCAGACACTCTTATCCATACCCACAATTACTTGCTGACTGAAGCAGGATATAGCTATCACATGCAAGGCTCTGCTAGTGCATGACAAATACAGAGGGTACACTCTCAGTCAGCCATTGAACTAAGCACAGGGTCCCCAGTGGGGTAGCTAGAGAAAGGACCCAAGGAGCTGAAGGGGTTTGCAGTGCCAACAAAGATATGGGCACCTGTTTTCTGAGGAACAAAGATATGAGCACCTAGTACTCCCAGAGCTCCCAGGGACAAAAACATCAACCAGATAGTACACATGGCGATATACATGGCTCCAGACACATAGGCAGGAGAGGATGGCCTTGTTGGACATCAAAGGGAGGAGAGGCCCCTGGTCCCCGGAAGATTGGATGCAGCAGTGTAGAATACCAGGACAGAGAGGCTAGAGGGGGTTGATTGGGGAACAGGGGAAGGGGAGATGGTTTATAGGACTTTCGGGGGGGGGGGAACCAGGAAAGGGGAAATCATTTGAAATGTAAATAAAGAATAAAAAAGTTTTTGAAGATGAGTGGGTATCATCTCTATCTACAGGAGGTCTTATCAATTTATGAAAAATTTATTGCCTTAAACTTACTGTGAACTCATTAGAATGTAAAAGTTTTTAGAAAATCATAATCAATTATCCTGCTATAATGATTTTACTTGATATTTGTATGAGGTAATTTTTTAGAGACAGTATACATATTGATAACAGAAATAAAAGAAGTTGGAGCTTTTCTTTATCTCAGCAACAAAGTTTTCTGAGAGTCTCTTTTTCTGATCCATCTAGAGTGAGTGTTTTTCTTATATGTGTGACTTTCTTCCTTTTCTTTTTTTCTGGCTCACAAAGAGTTAGTCTGAGCCTCCCAAGTGAGCAGAGAGGGGTCCACAAGTCAAAGAACAAAGAACCCAAGGAACCAACTTCTTTACTTAATTTCCTGCTGCTAAAAGTAGGAGTTAATTGCTATAAGTCAGTAGCTTTTGGCCACAGAAGAGAGTATAACTCAAGATTCCTCTCGACCTTGTCACTGTCCATACTAACTATACTAAAAAATAATCACTTCTGCAGAAAATGAAAGAACTGAGACACACACTATCAACTTACTGCAGTCACCATACAAGTCAGTGTGTAACTTCAAAAATCAAACAGGCAAAAATTCACACAAAATTAACTTTATTATACATATGCTGTTGTAAGATCTGACTAATTATAGTAGATTTTTGCACTGAGTAGTTATTCACTGATCCCCTGCACATAAATAGCAACAAAACAAGAAAAATAAATGTATAACATGTCAACACTTAGAAACTCCTACCAAATTCTCATTAAAATATGGGAACACAATCAGCAAGAGTTTTCACTTCCTTAAAGTTTGTAATCAAATTGTTTCAAGAGGAATGGACAATTACTGCAAAATGAACAAATCAATACTAAAAAAAAATATCAAAATTTGAGAAAGCTGCAAGAGTTCAAAAACCTTCAGAAGATTGAACCAAGATCCAAAATCCCTTACAATTATTACAAAAGATACCATAGAGTAATGGTGTGAAGAGAGAAAACAAGAGATATCAATGGGAAGACAGTACAGACAAAGTATAATACTGTGCAAACATACTAAGCAATTTTAATCAAAGTCCTGTTGGTACAATATTAGGAAATGAAAAAAAAAAAACTGACCACAAAAGAAATAGACATTAAAGGAACAGAAACAATCAACATTAGATTAGGGGGATAAAGTTAGAGGCAGACATATTCCTAGTTTTACAAGTATCCTAAAATGAAAGCAATGAAATTCATATAATAGATACATATGAATACATGGGATACATGCAGCCAAATAAATTGTATTTTCCCAATTATGCTTACATAAAAAGTCAGTAACATATACAATAGGATAATCTTGTCATTACAGTATATTCTAGATTAATTTCTAGAGAAACAGAATATAGCAAATCAAAATTTCATTTCTCATTTGCACATTTTTGTCCTTAAAATGTTTATTAATTACTTTAGATTCTGTTTATCAATGTTTGCTAGATGTATGCATGTAGTTTGCTTGTGGCGGGTACATGCTAAGGCCAGAAAGAAAGCACCTGATCTACTGTAATAAAAATTATGAAGATTGTCAGCCACTGTGCTGTGGTGGTGGGAATTGTACCCATGTCCTCTTCAAGAAAATCAAGTGTTATCTGCTGCTGAGTCAACTGGTTTCTCCAATCTATTTCCAATGTCATTTGAATCTTCTATTACTCCTACCTCAATTTCCTGCAGAATATCTGGTATCATTTATACTCTCTCGGTTCTGTATACATTCCAGGCCTCTTTGTTTCAATCAGCTCAAGCTATGGGAAAGAGACTTTTCAAAACATCTAGGATTTCTATCACAGTACTGTGCTCTGTAAATAGACTAAATAGAAGATATTCTACAAAAGACTCAAGTATAATGCAATGTCACGGTAATAACTCATTAGAGAAAGATTAAGGTAGCTTAGCTTGGTTCCCACCACTCTTACTAACAGATTAATTGAAAGTCAAGAACTTGCATGCAGCAGAATGATCGGGATCACTATTTTACACTACTGAGCTTCTTATCACAAAACAAAAATAAAAGAAGCCTTATAAGTACCCAAAGTACCAACATGAAGAAAAGAAAGTACCATGCAATATTTATTTCTACTCTGAAGTTTTTCTTTTTCTCTGTGACATGTGTGAATCATTCCCAGAGAAATCATAAACTTGATGTTTTCACTAGAACCCCGAGGCTCAATACAGAGTGCAGCATGCTATTTGCATTCACACAAACCAGACTACTGCAATTCCTCAACATCCAAGCTACGTCTATGTACAAAGCACAGTAATCAGGGTCTAGGCATTACCATTCCTGCTGAATAAAGTGCACAATAATAAGGATTGTCACCAAATCCTGTAGAGTGCTTTAATTCTAGCATCCAGGAGTCAGAGAGAGGTAGATGCCATATAAGTCCAGGCTTGGTCTACATCAGGAGTTCTGACACAGACAGGGCAGCACACTGAAATATATACCCAGCAAAAAGAAACAAGACCAAGGTAATCTAGCAATTCATCAGTGTGAATAGTGCTTTGGTTAAGCCTAGGAGACATAAAAAAAATTAGAGTAAATTTTTCGAACACAATTGACCAATCAGAATTGTTTAAAAGATGGGTTTTGAATTATGCCCAAATGTATACTGAATTTTTCATCTGTAAATAAAATATAGCCTTATATTCTCAGAGCATACATAGTGCAGTTTTTTTAACACCATAAGGTTATACTACAAAAAACAATAACTACATAACAATGTAGCATATAATTACACATTTCTGAATACATTATTTACATCCTACACATATACATCTCAGATGGAAAAATTAATGAATAATAATTCATTTAGGAAATGCATTCTATTTTGGTGTCATTTTGTCAAATCCTCTTTTAAGAGATATAATTTGTCTGGATTTCATCCTCAGACTTAAGCAGACAATGCTGTCACTTTCAGGGATTTCTTGAAGCTGTTTTGCTGTATGTATTTGCTGCCTTAATCACAATTCCTTCAGAATGGATCATTTCAGTCTGCAGAAAACTGTTACACAATACCATATCCCTCTGGCTTCTCCATTATGAATTATTTGAAGATGAATAAGTTTAATAAAGTTTGAGAAAAGACTGAATAAAAGTCAAAGTATGAAGTTTAACAAGTAAAAAGCTTGAATAAAAAATTTCCTATATTGCCACATTTCAGATTTTCCCTCAGCATAAACTCTTGGTATTTTCTAAGATTTGAACATTACTCAAGGTTTTCACATGTTTCTTATGTTCATAATTCTCTAGTGTGGAGGCTTAAGTGTCACAAAGGATAGAGCTTTCATAAAAGACATGACTTCTTAAGGATACTTTCTCCCACTGTGAATTTTTAGATGTTTTCTAAGACAGGAGACATGGGTAAAGATTTCTCATACATTCCATCTGTAAAGCGTCTCTCTTGTATGAATTCTCTGATGTATTCTAATAGATTTGCCAAGTTAAGGATTTGTATATTCACCAAATTTGTAAAGTTTCTTTCCGTGTTCTTTGACAAGGTCTAAGATAGTTTGTCCTGGTAAAGGATTTGTCACATTTACTGCATTTAAAAGTTTCTTTCTTGAATGAAGTCTCTGATAAATTCTAAGACAGCCTTTCTGGATAAAAATTTTATCAAATTCTATACATTTGTATGTTTTATTTCCTGTATGAAATTTCTGATTAGTTCTAAGACAGTTTTTCCTGTGAAGGGATTTGTCATATTCCCTACATTTAAGGTTTTCCTCCTATATGAATTTTCTGATAAGTTCCACAAGTTAGGGTATCTGGGTAAAGGAATTTTCACATTTACTACCTTTGTAAGGTTTTTCTCCTTTATGAATTCTCTGATGCATCCTAAGATAGCCTTTCTGAGTAAAGGGTTTGTCACATTCACTACATTTATAAGGTTTCTCACCTATATGAATTCTCTGATGTATTCTAAGATATGAGCCACTTGTAAAAGATCTGTCACAATTACCACATTTGTAAGGTTTCTCTCCTGTGTGACTTCTCTGGTGAATCCTGAGACTACATTTCTGGGTAAAGCATTTATCACATTCATCACATTTATAAGGTTTGTCTCCTGTATGAATTCTTTGGTGCATTCTAAGATATGAGCCACTAGTGAAGGATTTATCACACTCACTACATTTGTAAGGTTTCTCTCCTGAATGAATTCTCTGATGTATTCTAACATATGAGCTGCTAGTAAAGAATTTGTTACATTCACTGCATTTGAAAAGTTTCTTTCCTGAATGAAGCCTCTGATGAATTCTAAGAGAGCCATTCTGGGTAAGGGAGTTTCCAAATTCCCTACAATTGTAGGTATTTTCTCCTGCATGAATTCTCTCATGAGTTCTAAGATGGTTTCTCCGGTTAAAGGACTTGTCACATACACTACATTTGTAAGTCTTGTTTCCTGTATGAATTTTTTGATGAATTCTTAGATTGATTTTCTGGATAAAGGATTCATCACATTCACTACATTTGTAAATTCTCTCTCCTGTATGAAATCTCTGATGAGTTCTAAGATGGTATTTACGGTTAAAGGATTTGTCACATTCACTACATTTGTAAGGTTTCTCTCCTGTATGAATTATCTGATGAATTATAAGACAGTCTTTCTTGGTAAAAGATTTATCACATTTACTACATTTGTAAGGTTTCTCTCCTGTATGAATTCTCTGATGAATTCTAACACTGCCTTTCTGGGTAAAGCATTTGCCACATTCACTACATTTGTAAGGTTTCTCTCCTGTATGAATTCTCAGATGAATTCTAAGATGGTCTTTCCGGTTAAAGGATTTGTCACATTCACTACATTTATAAGGTTTCTTTCCTGAATGAATTCTCTGATGGCTTCTAAGATATGAGCCACCAGCAAAGGCTTTGCCACATTCATTACATTTGTAAGGTTTTTCTCCTGAATGAGTTCTTTGATGAATTCTAAGAAGGCATTTCTGGGTAAAGCATTTGTTACATTCATTACATTTGTAAGTATTCTCTCCTGTATGAATTTTCTGATGCATTCTAAGATTGCTCTTCTGGGTAAAAGATTTGTCACAGTCATTACATTTGTAAGGTTTCTCTCCTGTATGAATTCTCTGATGTATTTTAAGTCCTGAGGCTGTGGAAAGGGATTTGCCACATTCTTTACATCTGTAACATTTCTCTCTTATATCAGCCTTGTGATGGTATTCAGGGTAGGAAAATGTACAGAATGACCTAGTAGCTTGGTTACATTTAAAAAGCCTCTCTCGTTCATGAATGTTCTGATGTTTTCTAAGACCTGAGCAGCAGATAAAGGATTTGCCACAAAAACTGCATTTGTAAGTATTCTCTCCAGTGTGGATTCTGTAATGTCTTTCAAAGTCTGATACATGATAAAAGCACTTACCACATTCTGTACATTTGTAGGGATATCCTCCATAATGAATTTTATAATGTAGTTTGAGGTGTGACAAATGCAAAAAGGATTTACTACATTTTGTACATTTATAGTGCTTCTCTCTAGAATGAGCTCTCTGATGCCTACTCAGACTTGAGTACATCTTGAAGATTTTTCCAGACTTCCTGCACTTGTATGGTTTCATTCCACTATTGCTTCCTTTTAGCAAGAGTTTATATTTAGAGAGAAAAACTTTATGATACTGTGTTTTGTTGTATTCTTTCATTTCTAAGTGCACTGTTTGATTTTGACTAGTGATGGAATACAAATTTAAGCTGTTCACACAGTCTTTATATTTGCATGGTTCCCTCGCATTCTCAGTTTTATGTCTGTTTGGTGATTCAATGGAGGCACCTCTGTTGTTAGCTTGATAAGGTGTACTTTTGGAGGATTCATGAATTATTTTGCCACATTCATTCCATTTATTAGACTTCTCTTGAATATTCACATGCTCAGGGACACTATACTTTGTGCCTTGATCCAAGATTTCATTATGTTTGACACATACATGATTATTCTCTGAAAAAAAATGAAATTAGGGAAAACAGTGATTAATGCATGAGTAAAAGATTCAATAATGGATGTTTCTTGTACGTTTTCTAAGAAAGGTAAATTAGCAATTCTCAAAGGATAAAGCTTTCAACAGAGTTATTTTGTGTTTCAAAATCATTAAATGAATGCTCAGAAGAAACTCAAATCTGATCTATATCAAATGAATGGAAATACTAATTCTTATTTAAACATTGTACCTTACAAGAGATATAACAAATAAATGATCATGCAGTGAAGAACTTTGAGAAAGGAGCTTTTGGAAGGATCATATAAGTAATGTTTCTCTACTTTCTTGTTTATGTTTTAAGAGAGAGGATAGTTTTGGTCACTTAGGAATTCACTATGTAACTCACATTGTCATGGTACCTACCCTATATCCTTGCTTCTGGATCTGAAATTTTGGGATAAAGACCTTACTGTACCAGTACCAAACATACAGTTCATATGGAAAAAGTAAATACATTAGCAAAAATTTAATTCTCCCAACCAACAGTTCTTTCTCTACTTAAAATCTGCATTTTAAAAAACCATAAATAAGAATCATAGAGATTAGCATCCATCAGGGACCAGCACCTGTCCTGTCCCTTCCCTGCCCTCCATTCCCTGGGCCATAGCTCTGCCTGTATCTCTGGAGGCCTCCTATAACTTGGAACAACCAGGTGAGATCCCCATATCTCAAGTCCCTGCCCACTGCAATCCCTGGCAAGCCCAGCAGTGGTGAGAACCTCCCCACCTCCACTGTGTTCTATCCTCCAGTCCACACCTCTATCTGCAACTCCAGAGGCCTGCAACCATCTCTGTCTGCATCCCTGAAGACCTGCTATCATCTGGGACAACCAGGTCTATGTGCAACCCAAGAAGGTATGCTGTTATCTGGGACTACCACCTCGGCTTCATCTCCAAAGGTGTGTTGCCATCTGGGACTAAGAGCTCTTTCTGCAGTTCCAGATTCTGGTGCAACCAGGCCCTACTAGGCCTGTCAACACCAGGGACAATATAATGGTGAAAAGCTAGTGTAAGGACATAATCAACAGAAGTTGGGGCTATATGGTACCACCAGAACCCAGCTATCCTACTAGAGCAAGCCCTGGATATTCTACCACACCTTAAGTGCAAGAAATGACCTTAAATCAATCTTATAAAAATAGAGGAGTTTAAAAAGGAAATAAATCTGTCCAAGAAATTCAGAAAAATACAATTAAACAGGTAGAGGCCTTCAGAAAAGAAGTGAATAAATACAAAGAAATACAGGAAAATACAATAAAAAGGTGAAAGAAATGAATAAAACGGTTCAAGAGTTGACAATGAAAATAGAACCAATAAAGAAAACACCATATGAGGGAATCTAGGAGGTGAAAAACCTAGGAAAGATAACATGAATTAAAGACACAAGCATATAAGAAATTGAAGGGACCATCTAAGGTGTAGAAGATATAATAGAAGAAACTGATTCATCGGTCAAAGAGAATGATAAAAATAAAAAAATGGTCAGAACTTGAAAATATCATCCCTAGTGAGGTAACCCAATCACAAAAGAACACACATAGTATGCAGTCACTGATAAGGGGATATTAACCCAGAATCTCAGAATACCCTAGACACAATTCGCATATCAATAGATTTCCAAGAAGATGGAAGGAGAGACCCCTGGTCCTGGAAAGACTGGATGTAGGGGAACGCCAGGACAGAGAAACGAGAGGGGGTTGAATGGGGAAAAGAGGGAGGGAAGGGGGCTTATGGGACTTTCGGGGAGGGAGGAAACGGGAAAGGGGAAATGATTTTGAATGTAAATAAAAAAAAACCTTAGAAAATAAAATTAAAAAAAATAAATAAAAGTATCATGACACAAAACATTCAAGAAATCTATGAAAAGACCAAACCTAAAAATATAATAGAAGAAAAAGAAAATTTAAACAATATCTTTCTAATAATCAAGCCCTATAGAGGATACTAGAAGGAAAACTACAACATACAGAAGGTAACTACACCCAAGAAAAGAAATAAATAACTATGCATCAGCATAACCAAAAGAAGAGAAACACACCACACCACCCTACCCCCACCATCCCCCCCCACACACACAAACGTTCACATCTGCATGCACTCACACACATACACACGCTACTACCATCTACATCAATACAACAGAAACTCTCACTGGTCATTAGTATCTCTCAACATTAATGGAATCACTTCCCCAATAAAAAGACACAGGCTAACACAATGGATATGAAAGCAGGATCCATTATTCTGCTGCATACAAGAAACACACCTCAGCAACAAAAGTAGACAGTACCTCAGAGTAAAGGACTAGAAAAAGGTTTTTCAAGCAAACAACCTAAAGAAACAAGCTGGGGTAGCCATTCTAATATCTAATAAAATAGACTTTCAACCAAAAGTAATGAAAAAAGATGGAGAAGTATACTTCATACTGATAAAAGGGAAAAGCAACTAAGATGACATCTCAATTTTGGTCTTACTTTAAAAGCCTGTACTCCACATAATTAAAAACTCGAAAAGAAATAAGACTATTTTCTAGACAGATTTCATTTACTAAAGTTAGACCAAATAAAAATTTTAAGCAGTCATATAACCCATAAGGAAATAAAAGTAGTCATTTTCAGTCTCCCCCTGAAAAAGACTAAGGCCAGCTTGCAATTCCACCAGCAGTGGAGGAGTGTTCCTCTTTCTCCACATCCTCGCCAACAACTGCTGTCTCTTGTGTTTTTGATCTTAGCCATTATGACTTGTGTCAACTTTTTTTTATTTAGCTGGGAAATGATCTTTACCAACCCTACATCCAACAGAGGGCTAATATCCAATATATACAAAGAACTCAAGAAGTTAAACTCCAGAGAGGCAAGTAACTCTATTAAAAAATGGGGTAGAGAGCTAAACAAAGAGTTCTCACCTGAAGAATATCTAATGGCTGAGAAGCACCTAAAGAGATGTTCATCATCCTTAGTCATTAGGGAAATTCAAATCAAAACAACCCTGAGATTCCATCTCACACCAGTCAGGATGGCTAAGATCAAAAACACAGGAGACAGCAGTTGTTGGCGAGGATGTGGAGAAAGAGGAACACTCCTCCACTGCTGGTGGAATTGCAGGCTGGTACAACCACTCTGGAAAGCAGTCTGGCGGTTCCTCAGAAAACTGGGCATGACACTCCCGGAGGATCCGGCTATACCACTCCTGGGCATATACCCAGAGACTTTACCTGCATGCAATAAGGACACATGCTCCACTATGTTCATAGCAGCCTTATTTATAATAGCCAGAAGCTGGAAAGAACCCAGATGTCCCTCAACGGAGGAATGGATTCAGAAGATGTGGTATATCTACACAATGGAATACTACTCTGCAATTAAAAACAATGAATTCACGAAATTCCTAGGCAAATGGTCAGATCTTGAAAATATCATCCTTAGTGAGGTAACCCAATCACAAAAGAACACACATGGTATGCAGTCACTGATAAGGGGATATTGACCCAGAATCTCGGAATACCCTAGACACAATCCGCATATCAATAGATTTCTAAGAAGATGGAAGGAGAGACCCCGGGTCCTGGAAAGACTGGATGTAGGGGAACGCCAGGACAAAGTAACGAGAGGGGGTTGAATGGAGAAAAGAGGGAGGGAATGGGGCTTATGGGACTTTCGGGGAGGGAGGAAACGGGAAAGGGGAAGTGATTTGGAATGTAAATTAAAAAAATAAAATAAAAAAAATAAAATAAAAAAAAATCTCCAATACTCCTCAAACTATTATACAAAAGAAACAGAAGCAACATTGCCAAACTGATTCTGTGAGGCCACAGTCACCTTGATACCTAAACCACATGAAGTCCCCAAAAAGAAAGAGAATTTTACTTATGACCACTGGTACAAAAATATTTGCAAAGCAAATCCAAGAACACATTAAAAACATCATCTACCATGATCAAGTAGGCTTCATCTCAGGGATACAGTTCAATATATGTAAATCCATCAACATAAGAAAAAAATCACATGATCATAATTAGATGCTGAAAGAACCTTTAACAAAATCCATCAACCCTCATGTTAAAAGGCTTGGAGAGCCAAGGGATATAATGCAGATACATAAACACAATAAATGTAAACCAATAGCAAATATCATATTAAATGGAGAGAAACTTAAAGCAATCCCACTAATTCTAGGGACAAGACAAGGCTGTCCATTCTTTCCCTATCTATTCAATATGTACTTGAAGTTCTAATTAGAGTAGTAAGAAAACTAAAGAAGATTGAGGAAATACATATTGGAAAAGAAGGTGTCCAAGTATTCCTATTTGCAGATGATACGATAGCACACTCAAGTTTTACAAAATAATCTCCCAGATAACTCCTACAGTATATAAACACCTTCAGCAAATTGGGTGCATACAAACCTAACTCAAAGAAATTAGTAGTCCTCCTTTATATAAACTATAAGTAGACTGAGAAAGCAATCAGGGAAACAATACCCTTTAAAATAGTGACAAATAATATAAAATATCTTGGTGTAACTGTAACCAAATAGGTAAAAGACCTGTATGTCAGGAACTTCAAGTCTTTGAAGACAAACATTGAAGAAGATATCAGAAAATGTAAGGTCTCCAATACCAATGGATTGGTAAGATTAACATAGTAAAAACAGTTACCTTACTAAGAGCAATCTAGAGATTCAATACAATTCCCATCAAAATTCCAATACAATTCTTTATAGACCTGGAAAAAACAACTCTGAATTTCATATGGAATAGAATTCACATCAAAATTCCAACATAAGATTCTTCACAGAACTTGAAAAAAACATTTGTAAACTTCATATTGAAAAGCAAAAATATCCAGGCGAACTAAAACAATCCTGTTCAACAAAAGAATATCTAGAGGTATCACAATCCCTAGTTTCAAGCTGTGCTACAGAGTAACAGTAATAACAAGTGCATAGTGTTAGTATACAAACAAACAGGCTGATAGACAGAGTCAAATTGAAGATCCAGAAATAAGCCCATACATCTACAGATGCTTGCTTGTTTGCTTGTTTTGCTTTTTGAGCAAGGAAGCCAAAACTATACAATGGGAGAAAAAGCATCTTCAACAAATGGTGCTGATCTAACTGGATGTCTGCATGTAGAAAAGTGCAAGTAGATACAAATTTATCACCCCGCACAACACTCAAGTCCAAGTGAATCAATGACCTCAACATAAAATTGGATACACTAGATCTAATAGAAAAGAAAGTGGAGAATAGCCTTGAACTCATCTGTACAGAAGACAACTCCCTGAACAGGACACCCATAGACCAGGCATTAAGATCAACAATTAATAAATGGGACCTCATGAAACAGAAAAGCTTCTGTAAGACAAAGGACACTGTCAATAGGACAAAACATCAGCCTGAAGAATGGGAAAAGATCTTTAACAACCCGACATCTGACAGAAGACCATTAATCAGGCAGGACTCTCAGTGGAAGGACAAAAGCAATAATATAGCCACAAAACCTTTGACCCAAAATCTGCCCTGCCTGCAAGAAGTGTAGGGACAAAGATGGAACAGAGTTTGAGAAAATAGCGAACCAATAACTGACCCAAGGTGAGACACATCCCATGGGCAAGAAGTAATTCCTAACACTATTAATAACTCACTTTTATGCTTGCAGACATGAGCCTACCATAACTGTCCTCTGAGAGACTTCCATGTAGCAACTGATAGAAACTGAGGCAGAGAACAACAGCCAAACATTAGACAAAGCTGAGGGAGTATTGCAGAGAGTTTGGGGAAAGATTGAGGGACCCAGAGGGGATAGGGACTCCATGAACATATCAACAGAATCAACTACCCTGGAACTCTGGAGGCTCCCAGAGATGAAAAACCACCAGCCAGTGAGCATATGTGGGCTGGATGGTACACACTTCATATTTAGCAGATATGAAGCCTGGTTTTCATGCCAGAACACCCCAACAACTGGAAGGAGGGCTGACCCTGACTTTGTTATCTGCATGTGGATCCTGTTTTCCCCTAACTGTGCTTCACTGTCTTCGAGAGGATATGCTGTCCTGTAGTAACTTGATGTGTCAGGGTGGGTTGGTCACGCGGAGGGGGGGGGCACCGCCCTTCTCAGAGGATAGTGTACTGTTTGAAGGAGGAAATGGGAAGAGGGGAAAAGTAGGTGATTGGGATGTAAAGTAAATAAAAAACTTAAAACCTAAATTTAAAAAAAACCTTAAATAAGTGAAGACTTTAATGCAATAGTAAATTTGAAATATTTCCATTATTATATATACAGTAATGTATTTCCATGCACTGAACATTCAATCTTTGAACTCTGAAGTTTTGATTAAAAGCTAGATAAGAGATTACACAGAACATAGTATTGGTTACTCTTCCAGAGAATGGAGAGAAATGTAAAGGAAACACCATGAAAAAGTTATGTTGGAAGGTAGAATTTCTCTTATTCTGGGAGTCTCTTGACATTTCAGCGAGTTTACATGTTCACAAAGTAGGAAAATTCAAAGGATGAAATTGGAATTCTACAGGAAGGGTTAAAGTATTCTTACCCACAAAGAGTAGATTGTTGTAATTCTCCAACATCACATCCATGTACAATGCCCTCTGAGCACAGTCAAGCCATTCCCATTCCTGCTGTGAGAAGTCCACAGCCACATCCTTGAATGTTAACGGATCCTATAATAAAAAATTACCTATTTACTATGTGGTGCTGGACAAAAATGCTTTTCTAGGTTAAAAAAAGATCTAAAGAACAAGATATTTTGTGATACCAATGAATAATGGCAAACATTCAAGAACAAAAGTTTTCTAGACATCCTGCAGAGATGTGTCATAAGTTAAGCATTGCGACTCTTCTACAAACAATATATGTAATGACTTATTGTTGTTCACATTCACAAGGTCTCTCTACTTCATAAATTTTCTGATGATTCCTAAGACCTGAGTAGCAGATAAAGATTTTGCCACAATCACTGTATTTGAAAAATTTATCTCTAGTTAGGATTCTATAATGTCTTTAAAGTCATTTAAAATGTAGTTAAGTTCCAAGCACCCTCAAAGGGACTAAACAGATAAATCCAGTTCCATGTGATCCAGTCCTCTCTTCTGAAATCTACAGGCTGGAGGCCTTCATAGCATACATGCACACATTTGGATAAATATACTGAAATACATGAAATTAAATTACAATTTATTTGTGATGAAAGATAAGTTTCTAAAATTCTCATAGTCTTTTTCTATCTCTTTGAAAACAGGAGGGCATGATAGTCTTAAAATCAGCAAATGTTTAGGGAATATAACAAACACATTTGAGGTCTAGATGCAGGAATGTACCTTTATGAAATATGAGCTGACATCAAACAGCATTATAATGTCAGTTACCAATGGTAAAGTTATGGGTGAGCAAAACAATGTTTCCAAATTCTATCAGTGTCAAATCTGGTCAAATATGGACACTAGAACAATACTGTTTGCAGCTGGGTCTCACATGACTCTATTCTAAAATGCTCTGTTGACATCTTGAGGCCTAGGTATGATGCTGCAACCTTTCTAGAACAAAAAAGACTGAATATGAATGTAGAATGTTTGGTGAATTAAGTCAGAGTTTTCTTTTTTAAACAGTAAAGAATGTAACATCAGTACACATATCCAATATTATAAACAACACATAGAATCAACTACTTTGTGAATTTATTTTATGAGAATACATCACAACCACAAAGTAAATAGAAAAATCAGCATTAGGCAGCATTAAAATTATTCACATTTTTCTAAATGTTGACATAAAAATACAGATATTGACAATTTCATAAATTCTATATGATCTTTCACTACAGAATTATTAGCTATGTATCTGTAAATAAGTGGTATATGTGACAATAGATGCAGATAAGTTATTTTTGATCAAAGCAAGTTTTAAATTGAGGGAGAATCTTGTATGAATTTTTAATACATTTTGGTTTTTGCTCATGAAATCAATTGAATTGAAATTTGAATCTTCCAATTCAACTTTATTTTCTTTTCTTCAGTATTTGAGCTCATTCATCTAACAGGATTGTTAAGTTACATAGATATTAACTATAATTCTTCCTTTGCTTTTTAAAAACTAGAACACACTAAGTTTTATAGTGCCTCTGTGACAAATGTGCATCAGAATGTAAACCGGCCCTGGAGAAATGATTTAGAGGCAAAGGTACTTGCTGTTTCTCCATAGAAACTTGATTCAATTCTCTCTACACACATTGCAAGTCGCTACAATGCTTGACTTCAGTTCTAATAGTTTGGTGCTGAATACAGAGAACTAAGGGCATGATAATACATCATGCAGTGTACATAAAAAATGCAGATGAACACTCATACTTAAATAAAATATTATTGTTAAGAAAAATAGAAATCTCATTACTTTGCTTAGAGTTTTCTTCTATATAATATACAGATTGTAAAAGAGGGAGTATCCTTCCTCTTAAAGAAATTAAGAGAATAAATTAAGAAGATCATTAGTTTATGCTTGAAAATTGATGGCTTATGCACAGCACCAAGTCAATACTCTCTAGAAAATTCTTACTAATATAGACCTCATGATATCATGTAAATTTGGAGACAGTAGTGCTTATACCAATTCTGAAACATAAAACAAAGTTAAATAGAGAGAATAATCATCTGTCTATTAAAAACATACTATTGAGCATTGAGCAGAACCTCTCCTGAGACAAATAGATTTCTAGTGCGAACCCACCTATGATCACTGAGCAACATAAAATGCTAAAGAAAGACAAAATAATACTGCAACCTTCATCACCACATAGACAAATCAATGTCATGGAAGAGCAATCAAAATATTCTATCATTTGTGCCTCTAAGGAGCTCAAGTATTTACTATTAGGATTAAAGACAGAGAGTCATACTTATTATTCTATTCATCCATATATTGTTTAATGATGTCCATATATTTGCACATCATTCATATACCTGTTTCTCAAAACATGACCATTCCTGAAAAGAAATTTATGTGGTACAGGAGATATTACTTCTTCAATAATATCCAAGGATACAAGTGTATCTTATGTAGAAATTGCCCATCAATATATTCTTTGAGCATCATTTAGAATAGACAATTTTCAGAATTCCAGGATTCAAGTCCATGGAAATTATACCCCTCACAGTATAAAATTCAGTTTAAATATAGTGGGAAAAGGCTGTGCTATGTAAGTGAAAGATCAAAAGACATAATTTTGACTATCAGGAAAAAAGGAAAATAAATCATAGAAAATACACCTTAAATAACATTACCAGATGTAGAGAATTAAAGTCTTGAATGGGTTCAATAATAAAAACGACTTTCAAAGAAAGGAGGAAAGGACACTGACCTGGGGAGTATTTACCAAAGAAGCATTCATTCTTCTTATTGCTCTTTTCCAAGTTTCTGTCTCAGGAACAAACACAGGAGTTCTCCTTAAAATTTTATATCAAAGTGTCAAAAATACAAAGCTAAAATTAATGCTACTCTGCTATGAACAATGCCAAGCATAGATGCAAGAACCAAAATGCTAACAGAAAGCTTGACTACAACTTGCGTTTTTTTCTAATTTCAGCTGCCACCAGGCTAATACAGAATATGTATATCTGGTGCAAAACACTATTACTGAGAGTTATTACTGGGAACTTATCTTCCAGGGAATGAAGTCATAGCCAAATGGCTGGCGCATACCTAGGATAAAATGGAGTTTCATTAGCCATCATACTAGAAAACAGCATCTGATTTTTCAGTCACAGTTCATTTCATTCTACCTTGTAGATATAGTACATTTCTTTTCCATGTGTTCCCTGTTGTCTTAGAGATTAGGAACAGATCCTTTATTTGCCAAATACCATGATTTTTTCAAAATATAACTGTTATAAGACCTAGTTACAGCAATTTTCATAATCATCTACAAAGGCTTTATATTTATAATGAGGTAAGTGTATCTATCCAATTTATTCATCCAATCCATGTGGATCTGTTTTCTAAGTCACATGCACATCTTTGTGTGACAATATCGATTACCTAAAATCCACGTCAATGCATTGATAGATAGACTATTACAATTCAAACCGCACATGTCTTTAAATGGAATGATTATGTGCTAAATGTTTTAAGCCAGTGGTTTTCCATCTTTCTAATGTTGTGACTTTTTAACACAGTTATAGGTACTCATAAATGTATGTATTTTTTAACAAGCATTTGTTTTAGTTTTTATTAGATATTTTCTTTATTTACATTTCAAATGTTATCTTCTTTCCTCATTTCCCCTTTGAAAACCCCTATCCTACCTCCCTCCCCCTGCTCACCAACCCACCCACTCCCGCTTCCTGTCCTGGTATTCCCCTACACTGGGGCATTGAGCCTTCATAGGACCAATGGCCTCTCCTCACTTTGATGTCTAACAAGGCCATCCTCTGCTACATATGCAGCTGGAGCCATGGGTCCCTTCATGTGTACTCTTTGGTTGGTGGTTTAGTCCCTGGGAGCTCTGGGGTTACTGGTTGGTTCATATTGTTGTTCCTCCTATGGGGCTGCAAAACCCTTCAGCTCCTTGGGTCCTTACTCTAGCTCCTCCACTGGGGACCCTGTGCTCAGTTCAATGGTTGGCCAAGAGTGTCTACCTCTGTATTTGTCAGGCACTGGCAGAGCCTCTCAGGAGACAGCTATATCAGGCTCCTGTTAGTAAGTACTTGTTGGCATCTACAATAGAGTCTGGGTTTGATAACTGTATATGGGATGGATCCCCAGGTGTTCCAATGTGTAATAAGGACACATGCTCCACTATGTTCATAGCAGCCTTATTTATAATAGCCAGAAACTGGAAAGAACCCAGATGTCCCTCAACAGAGTAATGGATACAGAAAATGTGGTACATTTACATAATGGAGTACTACTCAGCTATTAAAAACAATGAATTCATGAAATTCTTAGGCAAATGGATGGAACTAGAAAATATCATCCTGAGTGAGGTAACCCAATTACAAAAGAACACACATGGTATGCACTCACTGATAAGTGAATATTAGCCTGGAAGTTCGGAATACCCAAGATACAATTCACAGACCATACGAAGCTCAAGAAGGAAGACCAAGTGTGGATACTTTGGTCCTTCTTAGAAGGGGGAACAAAACACCCATGGAAAGAGATACGGAGACAAAGGGAGCAGAGACTGAAGGAAATGTATCTGCATGAAAGCTGATCTACCTGGAGATTGATAAAAGAGTGGAGCATCAGTTCCTGAAATCATAAGAATACTTGTTTTATGATGGCTTTAGACAAGGGTCAATTTACCACCATTGGATCATAACCCACAAGTTTAAAACAACTAGTCTAGGCAATGTCAAGGCAGAATCATGAAGGAGGCGTGGAAGAAACGACGTCATAGCTGCCAGGGGAAGGAGAATGTATAGAAAAATATTGTGAATCATTTAAAAGCTCTGATCAATTTGGGAAACATATTCCTGGACATGCATACAGCTGTGTCTTGGTATTGTTCCGAGCAGTTCTTAGGTTACCAATAAGTAATAAACATGACTCCATTTGATACCTCTCAGTTCCTGGCTATTACGGATTTCTTCTCTGGTAGTGACATTTGTAGTTCCATAAGAAAGTAATAGTGTATAACATGGGTATTATAAAGACAATAGAGACTATACTTCTGAAAAGTACAATATGAGAAAATAGTATAGAAATCCTCAACACAGAGGAAGGAAAAAGGCATCACTCAACAGCTCCACTAATCCTACCCAGCAGGAACCAGAGTAAATAGGAATGGATCTGTCCTTTCTGAAAGGCATTCCATGAGTAGGTCAGTGGAAGTCACAGGAACAACATGTAACTCGACAGCAGTGTAGAGATGAAAATGAAATTGCAACAAACTTAAAAGCTCCCAGTGAATACAGCACATGCAGCCAACTTTCATCAGAGAGTATGTATGACCTTCAGGACCTTTAAAACTCAACTGCAAACCGCAGCACTGGAGTGTGACAATGATTATGTTCGGTTTCAATGCATTTGACATATAAACAGCAAAGAAGAGTTTGCTGGTTGTGGATTAGGAGAAAATTAACATGCAGCAATTAGCTGAATTTATTTTACTACTGTACATGCCCAATCCTGTTTGCACATCATGAACTATTTAGAGTGGGAGCAGGTCCTTTCTACATCAAGCCTGACTGATCAGTGAGGAGGTTTGAGATCTGTAGGCCTGTGGTTATACCTTAGAATAAGAAAAATATGCCATTTGATACAATTCACTTTCCTTCCATAGTAAACTTCTTTGCTGATGGGATGATGGACAACAGTACTTTCCTTTATTACATGTTTTTCCACAATTAGGGTGGATCTTCATAAAAATTACTGTATATATCTAACTACATACTAATATGAAAAGTCTTTTGCCGTATTACTTTGGGCACAATACGTTCTCCACCTCTGGGCTCCATTAATACAAACAGCTTTATCACACAGAGGGATCACCTAACTGTTCCAATGTTGACATGAGGTGTCAGTATATTCAGGCTCCATATTGTACTAGAAGTGGCATGTCTATATTCTTTCTTGTACTGTTATCTTGACTTCTTAAGCAATACCTTTAGATTATTTCTAGTGTCTTGTTTTAAAAATAAGGTTTATTTCTTTAAATTTTATTGGAGGGGGTATTTTTGCCTGCATGTACATCTGTGTACATCATACACTCAAAGACTACAGCAGCCTCATGAGCCACAGATACTCCAGAACCTGAGCTCTGGAAGAACGCAAATTCCCTGGGCAGTTACAGAAAACTGATCCTGGAAACTGCAACAGCAACAAATGCCCTTAACTGCTGAGCCACATCTCCTGCCCTTTAACTGTTCCTTAATTAGCTACTTTGGAGATATAAATTGATGATCAGTGAGACAGAATTCATGGAGCACCCACTTTTTTGGAGCTCAGAAAAGATGATCATACAGAAATGGGGTTACAAAGATACATTGAAAAGGTTGGCAGCAAGAGTACATGCCCAATCCTGTTTGCACATCATGAACTATTTAGAGTGGGAGCATGTCCTTTCTACATCAAGCCGGATTGATCAGTGAGGAGGTTTAAGATTTGCAGGCCTGTGGTTATACCTGAGAATAAGGCTGTGAAAGACTTTTCCCAATAATCATGTGCCTAAGTGCTTACAAGGGTGACACAAGTCAATCAGAAATAGGATGTACAAAGATATTAGTAACACCATGAAGAAATTAATAAAATTAGAGACTGAAATATAATTAAATGATTCAACGTAACAGAATTGTTTCTGTGCAAAGACTAAAGTACTTACAAAGCACTGTTCACTTAATCGAAACTAAAAGAGTGAATCTATATGTATTAGAACTAGACACAAAAAGGGGGCACTACAATGTATGACAATGATGGGGCAGGGGGCAGACCATGTCTAGATACAGATTTTGTGTGCTACAGTCTTAATCTGCCAGGTAAGGCATAGGTGTCATAGTGGCAAGACTATTTTGTGGGTAACAGAAGACACTCTGATTCAATCTGAGGCCAACTCCAAAGAGGGAAAAACACACTGGTTACACTGGAAACCTGGCTAAAACCAACAATAAGAAAAGTCACAAGTCCTATAAGGGAATCCTCTACTGACATTTGCTCCATGTGCAAATGGTTCAGTTTACACCTGTAGCCTGGTGCTGCTTTCAGTTTGGATCAAAGCGACATGGTTTTCAATAGGCAACACTTATTTTAGAGACAGAAAATTATCAAATACTGAGAACAATTGATGGCTCACTGTACACACTATAAAGGGAAATCATATTACCACATGTATGTTATTCTCAGTGAAATTTTCCAAAATCATTAATGAAATACGACTCTGGAAAAACAAATCACCCCACCCTTTGCTCAATCCCTCTAACACCTTTTGTTACAGTGTCCTCTGTCTTCACTACCCAGGGTTCTTAGTTGATTCACTGGTGAGCAGATTTGGCTGAGCAGGAGGAAACCTGCATATGGAAATGAGATTCTTCAGAAAGCACCTGGAACTTTTCATGGAATAAAATGAAAGATGCTAAAACCTGTCAAACGGATAAACATGGAAGAAAGAGTAAGTATGATGAAACTGTCCTTTTCTTTGAAGATTTCACTTTCCTCTATGAGATTTGAGATTCATTCAATCACAGTTCACACACATGCAGAGTCATTTTCCCAGAACCCTGAGGAGGAGCAAGGAATATTGAACAAAACCCACAGAATCCAGACTACTGCACTTCTCCAAAAGAGGTCTCAGAATAAAAGCCCTGAGTACTGGCTCTAGGCATTCCCACACCTGCAAGAAATCCACAGTCACAGAACTCAATGTCAACAAACCAGGAAATAGAAAACAAAATGAAACAAAAAAACAAAACAAACAAACCAAAACACAAAGCACAAAAACCTCACTTCAATTTGGGCACAGTGCTTTTCTTCAAGCAAGGAGACATTTTATCTGATGTAAGTCAGCAACCATAATTATTCAAAATGTGCTTTCTAATTTCACTTAATCTATAGTGAGTTTTCTATCTATAAAATTACATGGCTTGATATCATCCTCTCATGGAATGCATACTGCACTGGGTTTGACCTGCATAGGTTTCAGAGAAACTAAGGACAAATGGCTGAGGTGCTTGCTGATATATCAAAGTTGACATCGTTGGCTATGTGCTGTCTGGGCTCCTGATTCCTCTCTTGTTTGTTTCTGGAATGAACTATAATATGACCCAGATATTGGGGTGAGAAGACACATGCTTTTGATATGGATCTTGAAGCATAGTAGCATGGTCGTACAAGCCTTTAATCCCAGGAGACAGTGGTAAGCAGATCTACGAGCTCAAAGCTAGAATATACCTTCTTCTCAGTACCTCATGGTACCTTCTCCAAAATTTACTATATAATTGGTTACCAAACAGACCTCAACAGATATAAGATGATCGAATTAATCCCATGCCTCCTATCAGATCACTATGGAGTAAGGGTGGTCTTCAATAGCAATAAGAACAACAGAAAGTCCACATAAACATGGAAGCTGAAGAATGATCTACTCAATGATACCTTGGTCAAGGAAAAAATAAGGGAAGAAATCAAAACATTTCTAGAATTTAATAAAAATGAAGGCATAACATACCCAAATTTATGGGACACAATGAAAGCAGTGCTAAGAGGAAAACTCAAAGTTCTGAGTGCCTCCAAAAAGAAACTGGAGAGAGCACACCTGAAAGCCCTGGAACAGAAAGAAGCTAATACACCCAAGAGGAGTAGAAGGCAGGAAATCATCAAACTCAAGGCTGATATCAACCAAGTAGAAACAAAAAGAACTATATAAAGAATCAACAAAACCTGGGGCTGGTTCTTTTAGAAAATCAACAAGATAGATAAGACTAACCAAACTAACCAGAGGGCACAGAGACAGTATCCAAATTAACAAAATCAGAAATGAAAAGGGAGAAATGAAAACAGAAACTGAGGAAATTCAAAAAATCATCAGATCCTACTACAAAAGCCTATACTCAAAAAATCTGGAGGAAAAGGACAATGCCCTAGACAGATACCAACTACCAAAGTTTAATCAGGATCAGATAGACCATCTAAAGAAATAGAAGTGGTCATTGACAATCTCCCAACCAAAGAAAGCACAGGACCAGATGGTTTTAGAGCAGAATTCTATTAGACCGTCAAAGAAGACCTAACACCAACACTCTTCAAACTATTCCACAAAATAGAAACATAAGGAACACTACCCAACTCCTTCTATGAAGCCACAATTTCACTGATACCAAAACCATACAAAGATCCAACAAAGAAAAAGAACTTTAGACCAATTTTCCCGTATGAATATCGATGCAAAAATACTCAATAAAATTCTTGCCAACCGAATCCAAAAACACATCAAAACGAAGATTTGCCATGAGCAAGTAGGCTTCATCCCAGGGATGCAGGGATGGTTCAATATATGGAAATCTATCAATGTAATCCACTACATAATCAAACTCAAGAAAAAAAACCACATGATCATTTCATTAGATGCTGAAAAAAATTTGACAAAATTTAGTATCCTTTCATGTTAACAGTCTTGGAAAGAACAGGAATTCAAGGCCCATACCTAAACAAAGTAAAAGCAATATACAACAAACGAGTAGCTAACATCAAACTAAATAGAGAGAAATTTCAAGTAATCTCACTAATATCAGGGACTAAACAAGGCTGCCCTCTCTCTATCCATATTTATTAAATATAGTACTTGAAGTTCTAGCTACAGCAATTAGACATCAAAAGGAGGTCAAAGGGATACAAATTGGAAAGGAAGGAGTCAAATTATCACTATTTGCAGATGATATGATAGTATACTTAAGCAACTCAAAAAACTCCACAAAAGAACTCCTACAGCTGGTAAACAACTTCAGCCAAGTGGCCAGATATAAAATTAACTCAAGCAAATCAGTAGCCTTCATATACTCAAAGGATAAACAGGCTGAGAAAGAAATTAGGGAAATGACACCCTTCACGATAGCCACAAACAATATAAAGTATCTTGGTGTGACTCTAGCCAAACAAGTGAAAGATCTGTATGACAAGAACTTCAAGTCTCTGAAGAAAGAAATTGAAGAAGACCTCAGAAGATGGAAAAATCTTCCATGCTCATGGATTGGCAGGATTAATATAGTAAAAATGGCCATTTTGCCAAAAGCAATCTACAGATTTAATGCAATCCCCATCAAAATCCCAACTCAATTCTTCATAGAGTTAGAAAGAGCAATTATCAAATTCATCTGGAATAACAAAAAACCCAGGATAGTTAAAACTATTCTCAACAGTAAAAGAACTTTTGGGAGAATCAGTATCCCCGACCTCAAGCAGTACTACCAAGCGATAGTGTTAAAAACTGCATGGTGTTGGTACTGTGACTGGCAGGTAGATCAATGGAACAGAATTGAAGATGCAGAAATGAACCCACACACCTATGGTCATTTGATCTTTGACAAAGGAGCTACAACCATCCAGTGGAAAAAAGATAGCCTTTCCAACAAATGGTGCTGGTTCAACTGGAGGTCAACATGCAGAAGAATGCAAATTGATCCATTCTTATCTCCTTGTACTAAGCTCAATTCCAAGTGGATCAAGGACATCCACATAAAACCTGACCCACTGAAACTAACAGAAAAGAAACTGGGGAAGAACATTGAGCTCATGGGCACAGGGAAAAATTTCCTGAACAGAACACCAATAGCTTATGCTCTAAGATCAAGAATTGACAAATGGGACCTCATAAAATTACAAAGTTTCTGTAAGGCAAAGGACACTGTCAAAAGGACAAAACGGCAACCACCAAATTGGGAAACGATCTTTACCAATCCTACATCTGACAGAGGGCTAATATCCAAGATATACAAAGAACTCCAGAAGGTAGACTCTAGAGAGCCAAATATACCTAATAAAAATGGAGTACAGAGCTAAACGAAGAATTTTCACCTGAGGAATATCGAATGGCTGACAAGCACCTTAAGAAATGTTCAAAATCCTTAATCATCAGGGAAATGCAAATTAAAACAGCCCTGAGATTTTACCTCACACCAGTCAGAATGGCTAAAATCAAAGACTCAGGAGAAAACAGGTGCTGGCGAGGATGTGGAGAAAGAGGAACACTCCTCCACTGCTGGTGGGATTGCTAGTTCATACAACCACTCTGGAAATCAGTCTGGAGGTTCCTCAGAAAACTGGGCATGATACTACAGGAGGACCCTGTTATACCACTACTGTGCATATACCCAGAGGATTCTCCAGCATGTAATAAGGACACATGCTCCACTGTGTTCATAGCAGCCCTATTTATAATAGCCAGAAGCTGGAAAGAACTCAGATGTCCCTCAGTGGAGGAATGGATACAGAAAATGTGGTATATTTACACTATGGAATACTACTCAGCTATTATAAACAATGAATTCATGACATTCTTAGGCAAGTGGGTGGAATTGGAGAATGTTATCCTGAGTGAGGTAACCCAATCACAAAAGAACACACATGGCATGCACTCACTGATAAGCGGATATTAGCCCAGAAGCTAGGAATAACCAAGACACAATTTCACATATCAAATGATATCCAAGAAGAAGGAAGGTGAGGCCCCTGGAAAGGCTCAATGTAGCAGTGTAGGCGAATACCAGGAAAGGGAAGCCGGCGGGGTTGACTGGGGATCAGGGGAAGGAAGAGGGCTTCAGGGAGGGGGGATCAAGGTGAGGGGAAATCATTTGAAATGTAAATAATGAATATATCTAATAAAAAAACAAAAAAAAAGCGAAAACTGGTGAAGATATAAAAGAAGAAAGGGGACATGTTCCATTTCCAGCATGTGGCAGAAATTGGCATCTTCTGCTACGTGGCTCTGCCTTTAGAGTCAAGAATAGAAGGAGTTACTGGGACAATTGATTTTGGTTAGCTGGAGCTAAGAAATTAGAAGTAATTAAGAAGAGACCAGCATCAATGAGGTGAAATCTTCTAGGAAGTGTTTTCTGAGAGGATAAAGAAGCTGCATTTCAGAGATAGAAATCTTTCTGGTAACTAGGCTTGGTAATGTGTAAGGGTCACCCAGGTGAACTGATTTTGAAGGCATGAAAGGGTCATAGAGAGCATCTGAGGCTTGGCACTGTGAGAGGCCAGGAAAGGCCATTGTTGAAGGTGCAGCCTAGCCTCAGTGGCAGCTGAAAGCCCAGGACTAAAAGGGTCCCACAAAGCATTTGAGGTTTGGCACTAGGAAGCAAGCCTATGAGAGGTTATTGGTGAAAGTGCCACCTAGCCTCTGTGGAAGACCCCAGTGTATTTGTCACAAAGCAGTCAATACTCAAGGGCTTAAAGGAATTGTTAGATCATGGTGACAATATTATACACTACTCAGTTACTGAAATAATCATGGAACACAAATGAAAGGAGCCTAACATCTCTCAAAAAACACACATTAATAAGATGGCTTTCTTAAAATGTTCTTTGTCGTTTGACACTTTCAAGGAATTCTCTGAAATCTGAGACTCATTCTCACATAGTTTACACACATGCACAGTAATTTGAAAAGGAAACCTAGGATGGAGAGATGGCTCAGTGGTTAAGAGAACTGACTGCTCTTCCACAGGTCCTGAGTTCAAGTCCCAGCAACCACATGGTGATAAGCCTGATGGTAACTCAGTAGATAGCCTGTCCATCACGATATAGAAGACAAACATCAGAGTTTCAATACAAACCTAGATAACTTAACCAAAGAAATCATAAGTATAACAAATGAACAAAATTCTTGCTGCATACCAGCAGTAATATTAAAAAGAAAGTAAAATTCAAGCCAGACATAATGGGGTAGGATGTTCTTCCCAGGTCTCAGGACAGAGAGGCAAGCAGATCTATGTGGCTTGGAAGTCAGTCTGGTTTCCATATCAGCTTACAGTCTAGTCAGGGCTACAGAGTGAGACTCTGTTTCAGAAACAAACAGAAACCCAAACAAGAAATTAAAGATATATTTTCTACAGTGACATTAAAACCCTCTAAAATGTGTCCTTTGGCACAATTACAGCATGAATATTAGAAGATTGATTATCTTGGTTTTAATGAGAATGTCTCTCATTGGCTTATGTATTTGAAGTTAACTTTCCATCTGGTCACAATGTTTTAGGAAATTTAGTTACTGGAACATTATTGAATAAAGTGTGACAGTGGGGGTAGGCTCTGAGAAAAAACAGCCACAATTCACTTAGTTTTCTCTTTCTCTCTTTACTTAACTGTAGCCTCTCAGCTTTCTATCTCACCAACATGGCTACTTGCTGTCAGGTCTTCCTGCCATGATGGACTCTTATCAGTTGTAAGCATTCCCCAAAGTAACCTCTTTCTGCTACAAGTTGCCTTGGTCATGTTGCTTTATGAAAGCCACAGACCAAAAAAAAAAAAAAAAAAAACAAAACAAAACAAAAAAAAAAACCCACATAGTAATCCATATTCTGATTGGATTCAAGGTTCCGTTTCAGAAAGAGAACTCATGTCATGTTCTGAAACCTAATCAAGAACAGTTAGCATGACAGGTTATGAGCAGTAAGGGGTCTGTGGGGCAGTGGAACTTGCTAGGAAACTTAGTAAGATAGAGTGGGTCTGAGTCCTTGGAAACTAGGGGTACACAGCTGAGAAGGTAGGTGGCTCTCTGCTTCCTGCCAGGAAACTATGAAGAAACAACAGAAGAGGTGCTGGAGAGATAGCTCAGTGGTTAAGAGCACTGACAGCTCTTCCAGAGGTCCTGAGTTCAATTCCCAGCAACCACATGGTAGCTCACAACCATCTGTAATAGGATCTTATGTCCTCTTGATGGTATGTCTGAAAAGAGCTACAGTGTACTCATATACATAAAATAAATAAATCTTTAAAAAAAGAAACAACAGGAGAAATCAATGGGGACACCATATAGACAGTTTAATATTCTGCAGAGATACTAAACAACTCTTATAAAAGTCTACTGTCACTATATCAGGAAATGGAAAAACTGGCTATAAAAGGAAAAGAATATAAAGGAACAACTGAAGCTTTCAAAGCTAAAAGATCATGAAACAATACTTTTCTTAATTTCATAGTATCCTTAAATGTAGTAATGAAATTTATATAATATTAATATGAACCCAAAAGTGATATAAATAGAATAAAAATGTCATCATACTCATGCACAAATATATTTTGTTCTAGTATTATCACATAGAAAGTCTTCAGTGTGTACAATAGGCTAATCATGAGGTGACTTACAGTAGAATATTCCAAAACAATTTCTATAGAAACAGAATGTGGAAAAAACCAATCTCATGTCTCATTTATTCTTAATGCTTTTAAAATCTTTAGTATATTTTTATTTTAGCTTATGGGTAATAGTGCTTTGCAACACACACACACACACACACACACACACACACACACATATATGTATATATATATATGTGCTCTCTTTGTATATATATATATATATATATATATATATATATATATATATATATATGTGCTCTCTTTGTATATATATATATATATATATGTGCTCTCTTTGTGCAGAGTGCCTGCTGAGGTCCAAAGAAGGCATCAGATCTCCTGGAACTGAAGGCACACATGGTTTCCAGACATCATGCGGATGCTGAAAACTGTACATAAGTCTCTTTAAGACAAGCAAGTACTATTCACTACTGGGGCATCTCTACAGTGCTCCTCTCATCCCATTTCTCCTGTGCCTGGAACTCATCACTAATCTTACCTTAATTCCTCCAAAATATTCATGGTCCTTTTGCTATAGTTTTTCTTTCTGCCTTACAGGATTTTTTGTTTTGCTTCATAGGGGAGCAGGTTTGGCTTATCAGTTAGACTTCCATACAAGAAAAACATTCTTCAGAATTAATTTGGATTTCTAACACATTACAGTGACAGTAGAGAAAGAGGATTCTAAAAATGATTCCTCAATTGCTGTACAATGGAAGAATACTGAAAATGTTCTGTAAGCATTTTCAATTAGCATCGACTTGAGTTCCACCACTTCCAATCATAGATCAATCAAACTTAGCAAGCTGAAATGAAACTGAATGATGGGGATGACGATATTTAACACTCCTGAATTTCTTAATCTATCATGGAACAGAAATAAAAGAAGCCTTATACCTCCCAAAAGGACCCACATGAAGAACACAAATGATCATGCAATGCTCTTTTTTTTCTCGGAGGATTTCATTGAATCCAATGACAGGTAAGACTCATTCATACTGAACTCATAAACTTGTAAAGTAGTACACCCTAGAATCCAGAGGATGAGATAGAGACACTGTAAAGGATCCTCACATAGAAACCAGCCTGCTGCAATTATGCAACCTTCAATCTCTATACAAAGTCCACTGAGCAGGCTCTTTGCTTTGCCCCTCTTCTTGAGAAAAGTACACAGCCACAAAACTGTCATTAAATACTGTGAGTTTATGAGCCAGTTCTATAGTGATCTTGGCATTCAGGAGGCAGAGGCAGGCAGATCTCCTGTGTCTTAGTGATTCTACCGCTCTGATGAAACACTATGACTAAATAGCAAGCTGGGGAGGAAGGAGTTTATTTGGCTTACAACACTTTTCATCACTGAAGGAAGTCAGGACACTAACACTAACAGGGCAAGATCCTGGAGGCAGGAGCTGATGCATAGGCCACGGAAAGGTACTGTTGATTGGCTTGCTTCTCATGACTTGCTCAGTCTGCTTTCTTATACAAGGCAGGCCCACCAGCCCAAGGATGGCACCATCCACAGTTGGTTGGGCCCTTTCCCATCAATCCCAAATTAAGAAAACGCCTTATAGCTAGATATTATGGAGGCATTATCTCAGTTGAACTTCCCTCCCTTCAGATAACTCTGGTTTATATGTCAAGTTAACATAAAACTAGCCAGCACACCAACTGAGCTGTCTCCATTGCTCACAACACTGGTCTCCAGCATAGCTGCATCTAGTGCAATTACACAGGGTTGCTGCCCCTTTCCTTAGGGAGAAAATAAGGGAACTGGAGAGAACATGCAGAATAGAACACTGGTCCCACTTCCAGAGAACACAGAAAATTGTAAAGGAAGCACCCTGATAGAATTATGTTGATAAGCAGATTCCCTCATTTCTAGGAGTCTCTAGACAGTACATAGAGTTCACACATATACACAAAGCAGATAAATACAAAGGATGCATCAGGCATTCTATAAGAAGGGCATTCTTACCTACAAAGAATAGATTGCTGAATTTACAATGGCCTCTAAGCAGTCTAAACATTCCCATTCATACTGTAAGTATGCCACAGCCACATCCCTGAATAGTAACAGACACTGTCATCAACAATTACTCATTTATTATGTGCGGCTGGAATTACCACCATCACTACAGTTTTAAGTTTTCTCTCCAGTTCAGATTCTGTGACGTTTATTAAAGTGCAGTTTGGTTCCTAGCACCCTCATGGCACTACACATCAGATTTTCTTTCTTAATATTTAAAGACAGAATTTCATTTAGTAGCACTGGGTGTCCTGGAACTCTCTTTGTAGACCAAGCTGGCATGGACCTCACAGAGATCCAACTGCCTCTGCCTCGTCAGTGCTGGGATTAAAGGCGTGCGTGCCTCCATTCCCAGCTACAAAGTCTAGTTCCATGGAATCCAGTCCTTTATTCTGAACTCTACAGGCAGGAGGCCTACATAGCACACACATAAATAAAAGGAAAATATAATTTTAATAAAATTTATTTTCTAAAATAGTTATAATATATATTGCATCCTCTTTTCTCTGTAAAAGCAGGATGTCATGATGGTCTCATAATCAGCAAAGGTTCAGGGAATATAAGGTAAACACTTGAGGTCTAGATGCAGGAATGTACGTCTAAGAACTCTGTTGATCTCAAATAGGATCCCAGTGTCACATCTCAGATGGTAAATTATGATGATTAAAACTGTACTTCCAAATTCTACAGCTGTGTCAGCCTTGTTCAACTGTCTCCAATTAGGAGTCACCTGCCTGACTTGTCTAACATTCTCAGTTGGGATTCTGAGGCCTAGATACAGTGCTGTAACTTTTCTAGAAAAAAGGAGGTAGAGTCTGAAATGCATAGATGCATAGATGAATTACAAGCCAGAGGGTTTTTTTTTTTCCTTGAAACAATAAGGAGTGTAACACCAGTGCATACATAGCACATTACAAACAACACATATGATCAAATACATTATGATGTTATTTTATAACAACATCTAACAACCATAAAGTAAACAGAAAAGTTAGCATTATGTAGCATTAATATTATCTAAGTTTTCTAAAAAAATGACACAGCCAATACAGATAGATAATAATTTCAGTAATTTCATGGGGTTTCACTAAAAAAGTTAGAAATATAAATCTAAATAAATGCATATGTGACAATGCATTCAGATGAAGGAGAAATAGTTTCTGTGATTGAAACAAATGTGCTAAGTTGTTTAAGAATTATACTAACTCTTCATTAATTATGAATATATTATTGCTCAATTGGAAATCTGAATCTTTTGATTTCAGCTCTATTCTTTTCTTCATTATTTGAGCTCAATCATCTAATATGATTTTAGGTTGCACAGGTAAATATCATTTATGATTCTTCCTTCACTTTTCAAAAAATAGAACTCAGTATTAAATTCTGGTTCCATCGTGAAAGTACACCAGAAATTTAAATGTTGGGGCTGGATAAGAAGAGAACAAAGTCATTAGAAGAGACATTATGTCTCTAGGGCAAAAGGGTACTCACTGTTTCTGAATAGAAACAGTCTAATTCTCTCCACACACAAGGCAACTTATAATTTTGTGTCTCCGGTGCTATGGGTTTAGTGACTATATCAGGGTTCAATGGGCTTCATACATGAATACAGTGCACATAAAAATGCAGATGTACACTCCCATACTTAAATATTTTAAAGAAATAAATGGAAGTCTGTCTAATACAACCTCTCTTGAAAATCTCTACCTATATAAAACATAGCTACAGGGAAAGGAAAAACATAGAGTAGGGGAGACTTCCTCTTCCAAAAGATAAGAAGAGAACAAAGTCATTAGAAGAGACTAATTAATTAATGCTTTCAAATAGATGGCTTGTGCACTGTATCAAGCAGTATCTCTAGAAAATTTTAACCGATATAATCCACATGACACAGTATATGTGGGGTTGTCAGTGTTACCTTATGCAGGGTTGTGGAAAGTCATACACGAATGAATCAGAATTGAAGAAGAAATGATGAATTCCTAGAAACAAGTAAATACATCAACCTCCTACATTATAAAACGAGAACACACATCAAGTAGGTGCTGATACTGAAGCGAGGAGTTTTCTCTAACAGCATTTGAGGACTGGACAGATTAGTATCAAATTCTCCTTTCCTTAAACAAAGCTTAGGAGATCTGCCTAAAGGAGATTATTCCCTAAAACACAAAGAAGAGGAACACTAAAAAGTCATCATGCAAAGCTGGCTTTACCTCAATGCCCAAAGCAGAGAAGCTCAAATCATTTTATGCGAAGAAAAATCACAGACCAGATTTCAGGATCTACACAGACACAGTCTCTATATTACACAGAAATGGAAGCAAAGGTGAGTTCACACCAAGAAAGCAAGATTATTTTAACACCTATGAACTAATCAATGTCAGACACTAAAGATGTAGAGTCAGTGAGAGAAGAAAAATGACTATGTCAATAGATGCATGAAAGCTCTGTTATATAACATTTGCTTCATATAAAATGATATTTGCTTCATATAAAAGCCCTCAAGAACGTGAGAACAGATGAAGCATACGTCAGGAACAGAAGCACAGCTCATGCAAACAGTACAAAAACAAAGGACAAGTGGAATTACTGTGCTCTAATCAGAACTAACTCAGAGTATATGAGTGAGTACACAATTCAAGGACAGAGACAAGCTTAAAGAGGACAATATAGGATGGGCAGAAAAAAGTGGACCTTCTTGAGAGAAAAATCAAAACAAACAAACACCTCAGATTAGACTACTCACACTGTCTACAAATATCTTGGACAGCCTGGTGGTAGCATTCATGGTGTCAAAAACTGCTATGCAGACGGGCTGGGGACAGAGGTATCAATGCCCATTCCCAGCTATAGATCCAGTGTGTTACAATCTACCATGCAAGGCCATGTCCACTGGTGCCATAGTACCAAGACAATCTGTGGGTAACAGATCATTTTCTGGTTCAATCTGTGGCCAGCTCCACAGTGGAGGGTTGGAGAGGGGTATGTGTGCGAAATACATGGGTTATAGTGGAAACCTGGCCAAAATAAGGAAGGTCACGGGCTCTAGAAGGAAATCCACTTCTGACATTTGCTACATGTTCAAATGGCTTGGTTCACATAGATATCTTGGTGCTGCTTTCAGTCTATGTCAAAGAAACTTTGTTTTCAATGGGCAACAGTTATTTCAAAGACCCCAAACTAATCAAATACTGAGAAAAACTGTTTACTGTAAAATCCATTTTACAACATCTAATATTATTCTCAGTGAAATTTTCCAGAATGATTAATGAAATAGAATCTGGGTAAACCAACTTCATGTTCTCTTTTTATTCTCACTTGAGTCCCACCTCATCCTTTGTTCAATTCCTCTAAGATACCTGGATTATTTACTATAGTCTCCTCTCTCTTCACCATCCAGTGTTCTTAGTTGATTCACCAGTGAGCAGATCTGGCTGAGCAGTGGGGGACCTACATATGGAGAAGAGATTCTTCAGAAAGCACCTGGAACTTTTCATGGAACAAAAATGAAAGATGCTGACACCTCCCAAGAGGATAAACATGAAGGAAAGAGAAAAATAACATAAAAATGTCTCTTTCCTCTGAGGATTTTACTCTATTCTATGAGATATGAGACTCATTCACACACAGTTCACACACATGCAGAGTCCTTTTCCCAGGAACCCTGAGGAAAAACAAAGAAGACTCCAAGACAACTATTGTGATTCTCAGAACCCAAACTGATGCCATTTTCCTAAAGAAGGTCTCTGAAAAAAAGCCCTGACTGCAGGGTCCAGGCAAAATGTCCACAGTCACAGAATTCAATGTCAACAAACCATGAAAAAACTAACAGTTACACCACATGTGCTTTTCTTGAACTAAGGAGTCACGTTTCTGATGTAAGTGGGCAATCATAATTATACAAAAAGTGATTTCTAATTTTATTTAATCTACACTGAGTTTCCTATCTATAAAAATAAGGTGGCCTTGTTAGATATCAAAGAAACTTGGGAAAAATGGCTAACTGAGGTGCCTTATTAAGCTATCATAGTGGACATCTTTGGATAGGTGTTTCCTTGGCAACTGGTTCCTCTCTTAGGAGCCTCCTCTCCTCTATCCGCCCCCCCCCAACCCCCAACTCAAGGTCAGGTTAAGTCTGGATCCTGCCAGATGCCTCTGGCTGTTTTCTCTCTCATACTGCAAAGACCAAAATTAATATGTAAGCACTACCTGCCCAAGAACTAAATAGCTTCCTAAAATGTTGGGAGTTGTAGTTCTTAGAAAAATAACAAATTCTCATGGGAATGTATATAGGTTTGTCTTTATAAACTCCTGTAGCATGAGACCAAACTCCATAGCTTGGTCAGTATTTAATATTTAATAATGCTTGCCCAAATGGTGGTAATGACTTTTCTCAGGCAAATTTCAGGATTAACATAACCTGCAATAAATCTTCTCCTCAACCATACCTTAGAGCAGTCATGTCCTCAGTTTTCATTCAGACCTAAGGTGTAACAGTTGTAACTCAACATATAAAGACACATTTCTGACTGCTGTATTTACATCAAAGAGTGCATACATCTAAGATGGAAAATAAATGGGGAGTAAAGCTTTGCTCAGTAAAATGTAAAGTTCACAGCTCTAACTATGGTGCTTAATAACGTATATTTTCTGACCCAATCAAATCTGAACTGGTTCTTCATATGACTAATATCTGCAAAACTCTCTGAGGATGCCTATTCTCCGGGCCAAAGGCCACTCTCTTGAATAGGAAATAGTGGAACAGGGAAGTTAAGAAAGCATGAAGGGATTCGAATTCCAGGAGCTTTGTTAACTGCTGGAGCATTTGCAGAATCCGCGTGCAAACCGCAGATTCTGCAAATGCTCTACGAGATTATTTTAGGAAAATATTCTGGCAACCATAAAATAAATGAAGACATCACGATAAGTCATAGGATTTCCATCTTCCCTACAATGCTAAGATCGCCACCACAGAATTATGAGAGCGAGCGGCGTCCTTAAGAGCGGCCGAGGAAAACACACCCCTGCTCCTTCGCTCCCACCCCTATCCCAGCCCCCAGCCCCTCTGACCTGGGAGGCTCCCGCTGCTGAGCTGCTGACTCTTTCAAAACGCCCCCAGAGGCACCTGAGGCTTAAGGGAGTTTTCAGATAGCCCAACACACGGCCAGGGTCTTGCACCCCGACTTCTAGACCTTATGGCTCCCTGAGTCCTTCAGGGAAAGGTGGAATTTCCTGCCACTCACGCTTGTTTTCTTAGACAAGCTCCGCCCAACACAGTCCACTTCCGGTTATGCTATTCCTTTAAACCCTCTTACTATAGGCCTTTTTACTTAATTAGCTTCCGATACTTCCCAGCTGGTCTTGTCCCGCCCCCTCCGCGCCCCCTAAAGTCTTCTGGTCAGGCAGCCGTGTCCACCCATCAGGAACAGCTCCTCCCACTCAGACTTGGGCAGCCTGACACAAAGCTCCAGCGGCCAGGCTGACCTAGACTTGCTCTTTGCTCTGCAGAGCTTCTCCTAAACTGCTGCCAGGCTAGACCAGAATTGGATCAAATAGGATGCACCAGGTATCTAACCTCTAACCTGCGTTCTGATCCCATCAGATATGTTATTCCGTCTAACTTCCCCTCCTTGAAATACCAGCCCCCTAGGCTAAAACACACACACACACACACACACACACACACACACACGCACGCACACACGCACACACGCACACACGCACTCGCACACTTAGTAAATTCTGATGCTCACTCAGATCCTATTCCCAAAACAAACTAAAACAAAGATTGAATGCTGCTGTTGCCTCTAAGCATTAATCGTATCTGTATTCCCTAAGGAAAGGAACTTAAATAGCCAATATACAAAACTGAAAACCAGAGTCATGTTCAAGGAGGTCAAAGCTTGCAAAGTATGTTAATAAACTCAAAATAGGAACAAAATGATTCATGGGTAAGAAAGCAATAGCAAATGCCTGAAGGAAGTAGGGACAATGTAGAATATGTAAACTGAATTCAATAAGTAGTTAGAAACGCCAAAAAAACAAAACCCAAACTCAAATGAAAAAAAGAAAGAAAATTGCAGTAAGCTGAATAATATCTCAAAGAGATCAGGTGGGACACAGAATATCAGACTTGAAGCCAAGGTAGGGGAGCTGGATGGCTCAGTCAAAGAAAATGATGAATGAATTAAACTAAAATGCTACATGTAAATAGTACTACTTAAAGGTTAAAGTGAATTTCCAGCTGCATGTTCTATATGAGAATATTCTAAGTTATAGACACAGTAACTCACCCTGGAAAGGTTTCCTGGGGAGCTGGATTATCATTCCCATCACTATGCAAATGAAATGACACTAAAAAGTCACTTATATTCTTCCCACACAAGACCTTCCCTACTGTCAGTCAGATAATCTGGAAGTACAATCTTCGCAATATTGACTTGAGGGAAGACATTTCAAGAACTCAAGGAAATAAGTATCTCAGATCGTCAGTCAGCCCATTAACAGTCTAGTGGTGAATTCACTGTGAGTCATACCACTGTCACCACTAGATGTGGAAGTTGTCCTTTTGCTAATTTATAAAAAAGCATTACTCTCTGGGAGGATGTTAAACATGCTTATTTATTTATTTATTTATGCATTTATTTAAAGTACAAAATTTCTTATGAAAATTCATTGGTAATGCAGAAAGGTGAGGCTGTCAAAAATGCATGGAATAAGCAATGTATATGGGCACAGTCATAAACAAGTCAGTTACACCATGCCATCTACAGCTCTGGGAATATTAAGGAAGAGGAGGGAGAAAGGAGTAAGGAGATAAGGTGAGATAGGCATGACATGTCATTCTCCAGATTCCATACAACTATTGTAATCAGTAATTAAGAGCAACTGTACTTACCTGCACTGACCTCATTCAAGACCAACTCTAGCTACAATCAGTCTCAGAAGGGGAGAGGGTCACAGGGCCCCACCCTGATGTGGCAATAGGTCAATTTTAGGAGACAAGGGATAACTGTGCTTAGTTGTGTCTCATCTGCTGAGACCACCAGGTTCCGGCACATAGTTGTAAACCCACAGTCTCACAGATGATCCTGATTAATCATGATGAGTCACAAAACAAAATGAATAGAAATGAATATGAGAGAAAGAAAGAGAGAAAGGGAGAGGAGAGATTAGTTGGAAGTATGGACCAGAATTGTAGGGAGTAGGGTATTACAGTGTGCACTACAAGAGTTATTCTATGTGAAATGGCAAATAACAATAATTGATAATAATAACAACCACAAAAGCCTTACTTCATTTTTGCATCAAGGAATATTTTAAATAGCTTCAGTGCCAGATTTTTGTGAGTATTGACAAAATTCTATGATGAATCAATCTGCTTCTCAGCTTTTTTTTTTTGAATGAGTGTGCATTTATTACCACTTTAGTGTTGTTGTTAGTTATCCATTTGTTGTATGTTGGTGTAATTTTGGTAAGTGGAATGAATCAGGGTATTTGTTCATTTCTTTTAGAGTCTCCAATGTAGTAGTTGTAGAGATGTTTAACATCAGTAAGCTACAGATGCGTTTATACACTCATGTCAACTGAATGGACTGTGCAGTGTTGACAAAAAATCCCGTATAAATAGCTATTTGAGAGATGCAGACAATATCTTCTTTAAGATTCCATCTCACCCCAGTCAGAATTGCCATTACTAGGATAAATAAGTCCTGACATGAATGTTATGAAAGGGACATTGTTATATGTTACTTATGAAAATGTAAACTAGAGTAGACATTTTAGGGAACTGTCTAAATTTTTCTCAAAAAAATAAAAATAAAAATTGAACTACCCTAGATACTACACTGTTTAGGCATTTGTTTGTAGATGTTTTCCTGATTGTTCGCAATAATTCTCTGTGTACACGTATACATGCCTGCATAGGTTGGGGAAAAGTTACTCTAGAATTACCCTAGTCTCTTTACAGAGTCTAGCTAAGAAATAGATTTTTCATGATTATAATGAGGCCATATTTCTCTGGTGCGTTTTGAGGAGGTGGGAGCTCAGAAACAAGCCTAGAGCTAAAGGTCTGTCCTGAAAGCTCAGGGTTTTGAGTCCATGGGCATCTTTCAAATGACAGGGCTAATTGTTTCACACTGTGGTGAGTTTTATTGTTTCCCAGCTTATGTTTATGCCAAACAAACAAGTAAACAAAAAATGTCACCAGTTAGTATATTCTACATATGTGAGTGATATTAGTGATTTTAAGCATCCAAGTTAAGGAATGAAATGAAAGCCTTTTCTCTAGGAGTCATTTAACTAAGAGTTTCACATTTGAATTCCACACTTGAATTCTCTACTTCATGCTCCCTGTGCCTTCCATCTTCTGTCTATTGCATTGGAACCTATGCCTGCCTGAAGGCTGTCTTGTGAATGTATCCCTCTGTGTCTGTCTTCTGTCTCTGTGTATGTATCTTTTTGTTGTCTCTATGTCTGTCCCTAACAAAGAGTTTTGTTGTTTTGATTGAACAGCAATGAAAGCATCACATGGGGAAGGAATGGGACACTTTATAGAAATCTTTAAGGGAGTTTTACAAGGGATTAAGTCACTGGCTCCAATTGACCTCAACTGATGAAGATAACAAACAGTATTACAAGCATCACTGTTTATCTCCCAATATCTATAAAGGCATATTCATTTTAGGAGTTCCCTTTCAGCCTCTGTATTTGATGTTTTCAGCAAGTGATATTATGCTCATATATCTATAAGATATATAAGATATAAGATATATTTTCATAATATTGCATTGTCACTGAGTGAGAAAAGAAAACTACAGAGCAACACTCATCAAAGTCCTGTTGTCTGTACTTTCTCATAAAAAAACCCTAAAATTTGAAAAGTGCTATTTTATAAATGTATGAAGATGATCTTGATGAATTCTCCAAATAATGGGTGAGATTGGATCCCTTTTGGACATCTCTAGTCCAGAAAACATATTTCATGTACAAGGACTGGGTTATATCCAGTTGACTTGTTGGCAAAAGTTCAGTGGAAATACCCAAACAGTCCATACTGTTGCCACCAAATAGGTTGCTCTCTACAAACTTATGGCAAAGCCTCATTGATGAAGACAAGACTCACTCAACTCACTGAATATGGAGAGGTCAAGCTGATGCCTGCATAAATCTTCACTCATATGTTCTAAAATCCTTGATTTTGAAAGGCACTTTCCAGGCTACCTAACGAGAAATGTGAACACTAAGGCAACCAAAAAGCCTTTGATCTATAATCTGTTCTTACTGCAAAATATGCTAGGGCAATGGTGGCCCAAGCTTTTGGGAGTAAATAACCAATGTCTGATTTAGCCTGAATCAAACACTAAAGACACATTAGATAAATAATGTATGTCTGTATGCACATGTGTGTATGGACATGAGAAGTGTTCATATGGGCCAAAAGGGAATTGGAGGCCATGATTTGGAATAACAGCTTGATGCAGACTAGTCTGGCCTCAGATACACAGGGATACACATGTCCCAGTGTTCTCAGTGCTGAGATTATGGGCATGCATTACAACACTAGCTTCACTTGCTACTTTGTGTTTATAAAATTATGCAATGTAATCACACTTCGAATCTCTAAACAACATAATGTTTATTCCAGAAAACACCTTTTGACTGCATTTCTATTTGCACTAACATAATGCCAGCATCCTAAGAACTAGAAATATCTAAAAACTTTTCTTATCTGTAGGGGGCAAGGGGTTCTTGTAGTCACAGATAAGCTCTAGGGAAACCAAGAATGTTAACTACTCAGGGTTTTCTCTTCAATGGAAGAGATGTTTTCTGACCAAGAAGAAGAAGAAAAAAAGATCAAGTCAACTGTCTGGTGACTTGTGTGCTATATGTAGGGCCAGGCCACACCTGAATCTCCCAGAATATTATGCTTATCCCAGACTCTACCTTGTTAAAGGCATTGTTTTTCAGTCAATTGAACCCAACCTTAGGGGAGATGTCACGTGTACTTTATAGCGTAATGACCTCTCTACACTGTGTTTATCCTCTGCTAGGCCCTTTACATATAGAACCCACATTTCTGGAAGAGTCACATGTACTTTGCAAGAGTGTCAATGTAGTCACACCTTAAGTCTTTATTGTGCACAGAGAATTGAGATAATTGTTACCAGGAAAAATTTTCCCAAGATTATACTATACTTAAATATGCCTAAAATAAACTACCCTGGGGTATGAATCTAGAAGTTTGAACCAAGACTGGCTACCAAGTCTGCAGAGTTTACTTCTGGGTTTTGTGAAATGCCAGTTCATGAACTCACCCAAGCTCCAGCCTTAAAATCCCACCCATCACTGTTCTGTGAAATTTCCAACATGGAAAATCCTACCCTCATCAAGAAACTCCATATAAAGCCTGCCTTACACTCAGTTCTCTTCTGCTTCTCACCTGAGCAGATGCAGCAACCTTCCTGTCCTTTTACCAATAAATTTCTTGTGTATGGTTTGTTGTGCCTTGTGACATTGTGGTATATCTTGGCACCTGACTGCCAGGATACATTTTCCTTCAGAACTGTAACATCTATATTGGATATATCTTTTCACTCAGAGCTAAAATATTTGCATTGGGGATACCTTTTTCTTCAGAGCTGCAACATCTCCATTAGATATAATCCACAACCTGTCAGCACTGTGTAATACTTAGAGTGCTGTTGAACTAGATTTCTTTCCTGTCTTGCTTGATTGTTATTCTACCAGACATAGTGTTTGCAGAGACTCCCACGCATACCATCTAAACCTCAAATAGAGTCCTTCCTTCTAAACAACACACTCAGACTTAAACACAGTCTTTCTTCTACTTTGGCATCGTAGCTTCATGCTCTCTTTATCCATAATGGAACTATCTAGAATATTCTTTATTACCATTCAGAAAAAAGTTTCACACACACACACACACACACACACACACACACACACACAAAATTGCAGTAAAAAACACCAGGAACTTGAGACTAGTACTTTATGGGACCCAAACACCAGTTCCTGAACATCCAACATTAAGAAGCATCAAAACTTTGAATTTTAAAAGATATTGGATATTTTAAAGGGATTGAACTTTTAATATGTAAAGACTGTGGGACTTTTAAAGTTATTTAGATCTTAGGGATAAATAAGAAAGTAAGGTTTGAGGTTCAATAGTGATGTGTTTGTGTGTCAAGTTGACAAAGGGTCAATTATACTGGCTGGTTTTTGTATCAACTTGACACAAACTGGAGTGATCACAGAGAACAGAGCTTCAGGTGAGGAAATACCTCCATAACATCCAACTGTAAGACATTTTCTCAATTAGTGATCAAGGGCAGAGGGCTCCTTGTGCTACTATTTCTGGGCTGGTGGTCTTGGGTTCTATAAGAAAGCAAGCTGAGCAAGCCAGAGCAAGCAACCAGTAAGTAACATCCCTCCATGGCCTCTGCATCTGCTCCTGCTTCCTAACCTGCTTGAGTTCCAGTCCTGACTTCCTTTGGTGATGAACAGCAGTGTGGAATTGTAAACTGAATAAACCCTTTCCTCCTCAGTTTGCTTCTTGGTCATGATGTTTTGTGCAGGAATAGAAACCCTGACTAAGACACCATGCCTGCCTGGATGCTGCCATATGCTGCCTCGATGATAATGAATCTCTGAACCTGTAAGCCAGACCCAATTAAATGATCTCCTTATAAGAGTTGTATTGGTCATGGTATCTGTTACAGCAGTAAAACCCTAACTAAGACAGATGAGTGTTTATTTTCAAATCTTCAGTCAGTATTTTGATTTGCTTCAAACTCCACTGATCCAGGGATAAAAATTGTGAGACACTGTTAAGGTATGATAATTGTCTTTTGTTTATCTTAAAAATGGATCATAAAATAGAGAAATAAGAATGTAAATTCACAATAGGTGTTGCTTTAATGAACTTTCTTTTTTTTTTTTGAGAAAGTAATTAAGAATTATCTAAGGAAAGGAAGATAATAGATTATTTGGGCACAGTGTTCCAGGATTTTAGCTCTAAATCAGATGGTTTCATTAATATGGTACAAAGAGAGCCAGAATATAACAGCTGCAGAGGCTGCAGAAGACAGGAGGGAATGGTGGTACAAACTTATGTATTAGTGATAGACATTCTCCAAACTGTGCTGTATCAGTGAATGACATTGAACTCAAGGCTAGACTCTCATGATTCACTGTCTAGGAAACGTTCATTTTTCTACACAAGAATGTTACCCTTTATTAGAAAACAGAAACAAAACAAAAAATCTTATAAATGAATACAAAAGATTGCTTTTCCTGCTTTGTATGGAATGCCTTTTCTAAAGTCCCACATTCCAGGCTGTTGCTTTAGTTCAGGCTGAATGCTTGGCTGGTAACAGGGAGGCATTCTAATTCAATCAGGACCCAGAATTTCAATATCTCAACATTTCATTCTCTCCTAATGCAAATTCTGTGGCGTTTGCTCACGTGTCACACAGAACAAGTCCGAGACCCAAATTCCGGGACTGAAATGGGGTTTCTGTGATCAGCTGAGGAAAATTCAGTAGTGATTTGATGTACTTTAGCCATGTTTTGGGTGAAGACACACAAATGTATTTCCTCTCAAGTTAAGAAAAACTCATCAGTTGTTTTGTTTTCTTTGAGACTTTTATTTTCTTCTTTTTTTTCTTCTTTAGAGGGTCCTCATTAAATTTATTAATTTTCTAATACGACTCTTTGTGATTCTGTTTTTTTTCTTCTTCTTAGAATTGTAGTATAACAGACTGAAACTTTTGCTGGACCTTACAGCCAGAGTTTATAATACACCTTGAGGTCACTTAAGACTTAAGACTACTATCCTACTGTAAACTTAGTTTGCTTGTTTAACCTTCTTTTTAAGAGACCAATGTAACAATACATATTACTTGCCTTCACAGAATTATCTTTTAACCTAGGGTAATGCATAGGTGAAATCTTAAAATATGTACTTTTCTGTGTCCTTGACCCAAATTATGCATATGTATCATTTGCTGAAACTATCAAATACAGGGTCTAAAAGCAATCTCCTAAAGTGAATACATCTTTGTAGGTATTGGTTGATAAACAGTGATGTTTGTAATATTGTTTGTTATCTTGATCAGTTGAGGTCAGTTGGAGCCAGTGCCTTAATCCTTTGTAAACCCCCCTATTGATTTCTGTAAAGCATTCAATTCCTTACCCCTGACACCATGTGATGCTGTCTTTGCTGTTCAATAAAGACAGACACATTTTTGCTAGGAACAGACAGATAAACAGACAGACAGACAGACAGACAAATATACAAACCACATAGACACATACATACAGAGAGAGAAGACAGAAACACAAGGATAGATTTGCAAGAGCCTTCAGGCAGGAACAGATTCAAACTCATGCAACAGACAGAAGATAGAAGGCACAGCAAATTCGAAGAGAATACAAATTTGGACTCTTTCTTAGATAATTAGATGATTCCAAGGGAAAAGGCTTTCTTTTCAATCCTCAAGTCAACTCAGATACATTATTAATCACCAATGTGTTTAATTCATTTACATATGCAGAATCTATTAGCTGGTGTCATTAGTTTTTTGTATAAGCATAAGCTGGGAAACAATAAAACTCTCCATCATATGAAATAAGTAGCCCTGTCATCTGAAAGAAGTCCATGGGTTCAAAACCTTGTGCTTTAAGGATAGACCCTTAGCATTGGTTTTGTATTTCTGAGGTCTCACCTCCCTTTAGAGCTGGGATGCCCTTTAACTTATGATCATGACAGCACAGTTTGGACTCCAGAACACAGCATTGACTCCTGATCCTCATTATATTCATGAAAAATCTATTTCTTAACTAGAATCTCTAAAGAGACTTGGGTGATACTGGTGCCTCTTTTTCCCAGTCTATGCAGAAGTGCAAGGAGAATTGTAGTGAACAATCAGGAAACCATCTATGAAGAAATGGTAAACAGGATATATGCTAGTTTTATTTCTAGTTGTTTTTTTTTTTTTGAAAAAAACTGTTTCCAAAATTGCTGCTCTAGTTTACATTCCCACAAGAACTGTGTAATAGTGTCCTTTTCCTAGCATCCCTATCAGAATTATTTATTTTGGTAATGGACATTCTGACTGGGGTGAGATGGAATCTTAAAAGAGATTTAAACTGATTGGCATAGCTGAATCAGTAGACATGACCTCTAGGCAACTACATTGTAAACTCTAAATGAAACACACACATACCTTGATTCTTACCAGACACCAAAATTACACCAACATGAAATAAATGGATAGTTAAACAGCATCAACAGTGCATCAAAAATAAAAGCACCCCAATTAAAAAAAAAACCCAAGAAGCACATTAATTCATCACAGATTCTGTCAAACTCACAAAATAACTGATACTAAAGTTACTTAAAATATTCCTTGATGGAAAAATGAAACATGTTCTTTTCAAACTCTTGATGAAGCTAGTATTACCTGAGGCCATGTCAGATAAAAACATAAAAAGAAAATTCCAGACATTTGTGGTATCATCATCATCATCATCATTACCATTGTTATTTGACATTTCACATGAAATACCTTTTGTAGTGTATACTCTCATTTCCTACTCCCTACAGTCCTAGTTCATGCTTCAACTAATGTCTCTCTCCCTCCCGTCTTTCTCCTCTCCCTCCTTTCTTCCTCCCTCCTCTCTCCCCTCCCTCCCTCTCATGTTCATTTTTATTCATTTTGTTTTGTGACCCATAAAATTTAACCAGGTCCATCTGGTGAGCCTGGTGAGCTCAACAGAGACACAACTAAAGACAGCGATTCCCCCTTTCCTAAAATCTAACTATAGCCGCAGTCTAGAGTAAAGGGTGGGACCCTGTGAGTCTGTCCCCTTTAGAGACTGATTATGGCTAGGGTTGGTTTTTAGTGCAGTCAGAGCAGATGTGCAGTTGCTATGGGTGACTCCATAGTTGTATGGCATCTTGAAAATTTCATACCATGGCCATTTCACTTTTTCTTCTTATTATTTCCTTTTCTCCTACTCTTCATCAATATTGCCAAAGCCATAGATGGGATGGTGTAACTGACTTGTTTATAACTGTACCGATACACATTGCTTATTTTCTGCATCTTGAACAGCCCCACGTTTCTGTATTCATCACTGAGATTTCTTTTCTTTTCCTCAAGTTTTAACTTTTTGTTGATTCTTTATGAATTTCATTCACATCATGCAATCCCATTCATCTCCTCCTCCCTTCATATCTACCCCCTACCCCCACCCCTGCAACCTCGTTCACAAAAATAAAACAAAGCAAAACACCTTCTTATTGTGGAAGCTGAATTTTCAAGTGCAAGTTTCTGTGCTTTACATAAAAGTATCTTTAGTATGCCTCCCAGAAACACCTGAGCATCAGAATTTAGGGTGTTTGCTATCTTTTGCAGTGTGGTTTTTTTCTTAGCCCAGAAGACTGGTATCCCAAGGCAGGATAACTTGTATTTGAAGGGTTCAAAACCTAAGGTTAGGATCAGATACCTGGGTGCAGTGTCCTCCCAGATCCAGTTCTGGTCTAGCCTGGCAAGCACAGAAGGAGTCCCCTGTGCAGAGCCGGTCCAGGGCAGCTTAGCAGCTGCAGCTCTGTGGAAGGCAGCTTGAGATGGAGGGGCGGTTCCTGAAGGGCAGAGTGGGCACATCTGCTTAATCAGATGATATTGGGAGGCTGGGTGGAGGTGGGTGGGGGAGCGGGGTGTGTGTTGATAACTGCTGGGAGGAACTGGGAAGCTAAGTAAAGGAGCCTGGAATTCAGAAGGAACGCACAGCAGGAAACCGACGTCTATTGGGCGGGTCCAGGAGTCGCTCCTACCACCTAGACCAAAGTAGCAGGAATTTCCGCCATTCCCAGAGGGACTCAGGGTGCCGCAGGGTCCGGAATTGGAAGGTGAAAGTGAAAACTGCCCTAAGTCGCTGGTGTCAGGCTGAGCATCCTAGGGGAGTCAGCAGTCACAGGATGAGCTGTGAAAACAGCTGCCAGGTGGCCCTGGAACCTTCCAGGTCAGAGGAGCTGCGGGGCTGTGAAATTGTCAAAGAGTGACCCAGGGTATGTTTTGGCACCTGATCTTAAGGATGCTGCTCTCACTATTCTGTTATGGATATCTTACCATTGCCTGGAAGTTTGAGATCCTATGAACTGGGGATTATCGTGATTTTTTTTCCCACTCATTTTATAGTTGCTAGAATATTCAGTCATAAAATAATCTGACAGAGCATGTGCCTTATCTGTTGTTTGCAAACAGGGTTCTCCTTGCCCTTGTGGCAATTTCAAAACTCCTGGAGTTTAAATTCATCTGTGCTTTCTAACTCTGTTTTACCACTTGCTTATTCAAGAGAGTGTCCCTTGCCTCTGGAGACTAGACATCCCCAGAGAGGTTTGTAGATAATAATCACAGGAGGAACCAGTATAGTTTTAGCTGAATAGGAAAATATACTTATCTAATGTTACAGTTATACCTGTAAATACTAGCATTTACTTAGCAAACTTTTTATTGCCCATTAATTTTCTATCTGAGGTGTATGCAGTTTGGGATATAAATATAGCATTCATAAATACGTCTTCACATGCTTAGTTCTTATTTTACACCTTAGGTACAGGCAAGTATTGCTGTGAGAGTGTATCAGGCCACACTATTTTTATAATTAGAAAGCTTATTATGGATTAAACATAATTAGAGAACACTTTTTGAATAATTATGGTCACTCACCTGTATCGGAAAAATGTCTTCTTGGTTCAAGAAAAGCATTCTGACTCTGGACATCAGGGTAGCTGTTGTTTTTTTATTTCAGGTTTTGTTGACAATGTGTTCTATGACTGAATTTCTTGGAGGAGTGGGAATGGCTAGACCCTGCTCTCAGGACTTTTTACAGAGACTTCCTGCTGCAGAATTGCAGTCAGTGGGTGAACAGCAGTCCCCCTTGCTCCTCCTCAGGTTTCCTGGGAAAAAGGCTCTGCATGTGTATTTGCTGTGTGTGAATGAGTCTCTCATCTCAGAGTAAAGTGACATCCTTAGAGGAAACAAGACCTTTTCTTTTTTGTGATATTCTTTCTTTCCTTCAGGTTATCCCTTTGGTGGATGTTAGCATCTTGTATTTTCATTCCATGTCAAGCTCCAGGGTGCTTTCTGAAGAATCTTTTCTCCTGTGCAGGTGCCGCACTCCTCAGTCAGATCTTCTCACCCATGAAGCAGAGCCCAGAGCATTGGATGGTGCAGAGTGAGGAGATGGAAGAAAAGGATTCTGGTATGCTAGAGGGATTGAAGGAGGGGAAGGGAAGGGCGCAAGTGATATTAACTAGAAACAGGATATTCAACTGTTTTTTTCCAGATTTTATTTCATTCGAAATGTTTCTAGAGAAGTCCACTGAAAATAATTTCAGAATGTTTCTACTGTAGGTATTGGAAGACTCTATGTAAGAATTGATACTCAGAGCCAATAATGTCCTATCTGACTTTGCATGCAAGTGATGATGCCCCTCTCCCATTCACATCACTGAACATGTCTTCACACCAATATTAAATGCTTTCATTATTATAATTTTAATGTAATGTGTAGTTAGAACAATTGGTGCCTCTTGGGTTTTTTTGCTTTTTGAATTTTGGAGCATTTTGAAATTCCTTCACGTTCTCTTATCTTTTAGAGTTAATTTCTCCATTTCATAAAGTACTGCCAGCAAGATTCTGATAAGATTTGCTTAATATCTTGGCAGCATATTAAATTCCACTTACATTGTCTTCTGATTGATATCCCCTGTTGTCTCTTTTCATGTCAACTCTCAATGTTTTATGCTGCTCTAATTTTGGTATATTTTGAAATCACTCCTCTGTTTGGTCCTTCTCTCATAATTTCTTAATTCATTGTCATTTCTCATAATCTTATAAATTTAGGAGAATTTTCTCTATTTTATATTAAAAATGCTTGTAGGATTTGGGTATTTAAAATCTTACACATATCCTTTTATATTCCTTCACATGTTTGGATAAGAACATACTAGCAGTATGTTTTTTATGTATTTTATTTTATGTATTTTGTATTTTATGTGTTTTGTTATTTTCTGTCTACTGTTGATGTCAGTGTTTCGAATTTTTATAGAACACAATTTTTCAACATTGATTTTTACTATGAATGGGGACTTGGGGGTTTTGTTTGTTTGTTTGTTGTTTTTGGTTTTTTTAGATGCTTTCTCTATGTAGTCCTGTCTGTTCTACTCTCTGTGTATACCTCGCTTGTCTTGATTTCAAAGATCCTCTTGCCACAGCCTCTCAAGTGCTGGGACTAAAGGCTTGTACTACCAGGCCAGGATGACTTATTTTGATTTGGCTGTGATGGAGAATACTGCTTGAAGTTTGAGAAGACTGGGCATCTTCTGCTGTTGTATAGGATGACTTTCTGGAGGCCTGTTAGGTGTTACTGGTTTTCTGTGCTGTTCATAGTCATCTTTCTCACTAATGTTCTCTCTGATTTCCAACATCACTGAATGGTCAGTGCTTAATCTTCCCTGTATCAAAGTCTTATTTACTTTTTACATTTCTGTCATTGATTATTTCATGCATTGTTTGCCTCTAATTATAATCCTCAGTGCTACTGGAATGGATGATCTGTGTTATTTCATAACTTTCTTCAAGTGAACTTCATGCTCCATAAATTTTAAGAGTCTATTTTTTTCTGGGGACAATGGTAATATTCATAGTTATTTTCTTTTATCACTCAAAATATATCTTTCCATGCTTTTCTGCCTATAGGAGTGTTGATAAGATCTTTAGTATCATTTTGGGTTTGGGGTCTTTTTATATGATTTGAGAATGTCTGTAACAGAGTTGTATTAATTTTAGATTTGTATTTTTGATACCTTGATGTGCAATGTCAAGAGTTTTGGTCTTTGCTGCTAAAACAGAAACTCAGAGAGTAGCAACAGGAAGAATGGATATTTCTCCTGTAAATGCACCACAGGTCAGTGTTGTGTCCACATTTTTTTGAAAGTTGTTTGTGCTATTGAAACAGTGTAAGCCTTTATTTCTCTTCCTCTGGTAATGTCATCTTTCTTAGTCACAGTTTCTATTGCTGTGAAGAGACATCCAGACCATAGCAACTCTTATAAAGAAAAATGTTTCATTGGAGCTGGCTTAGAGTTTGAGAGGTTTAGTTAATTATCATCATGGCAGGAAACATGCTATTAAACCAGCAGATATGGTGTTAGAGAAGGACTTAAGAGTTCCACATCTGGATTGTCAGAGAGACACTGGACCTGGATTGAGCTTCTGAAAACCTCATAGCCCTCCCCACATTGACATATTTTTTCCAGCAAGGCCCTACCTTCTTGCCACTCCCTGATGACCAAGAAGGGCCTATGGGGGCCATTCCTATTCAAATCACCATATCATCTAAATTGTTCATTTTCTATAACTTTTTTTTCCTTTTTTGATTGTCAATATTAAGTCTTTGAAATTTTCAACTATGTAGCACTGCCTTGTCCCATTGTAGCCTTCCTAGATTATTTTCTGTGAGGACAAATTTTTCATGAAGTTAAGAACTATAATTTTGAAGGGATTCTATTGTAAGTAATGATCAAAAAATGTACTAATGATCAGTTCCTACACAGGATAGGCTTGTGTCCTCATATATTAGTGAGGAAAGTAAGTCTCATGCACCACATAGGTTTTATTTTAGTGATGGTCAATTTTCCAGAACCAGATTTATGACAGAGGGCATGCAAATATAGGACACTTTGGCTGACCTAATTGAGCAACTTATGGAAATATCGAATTAGAAGAGACTTGTTGGCTTTTCTTGAATACTTGTACTAAATATTTCAACACCTTAAGAACGCAGGCAATGGAAGGATTATGTGATATTTTCATAAAAACTATCTGCTATAAAATTGATGTTTCTATGAGAAGATTCAAATTTCTATATATTGGATTCCCCTTTGCATTTGCTACCACACAACAATGATGAGTGTATTGACACCTGAAATATATTTGTCTCAATAGAATTCCTATTCATAATAATTCTCTTGACAACAATGCTTCATTTAATGTTCTCAAATGATAGAACAGTATTTTCTTTTTGTCTTTTATTTTATTTTTCAGACAGGATAATAGCATTACTGACCACTTCTATATTGCATCATGTGGAGTGTATAAGTAAATTTCTAGAGTCTAAGATTCTACCAGTACCTTCATTTAGGGGAGAAAAATTACAAATGTAGTAAATGTGTCAAATTCTATTTCTAGAAACACTATCATAAAAGACATCAGACAGTTCATATATGAGCGAAGTCTTACAAATGTGAGAAATCCTTTACATTTGGCTAAGATCTTAGAAACTATCAAAATACAGGAGGAAAACCTTACATTTCAGTGAATGTGGCAAGTCCTTTGCCAGTGGCTCATATCTTAAGAGTACATCAGAAAATTGATATCAGTGAGAAACTTTACAAATGTAGTAAGTGTGAAAAATCCTTTACCAATGGTACTACATGTGAAAAAAATCCTTTCTCCAAAAATATCATCTTGGAAGATATCAGACAGTTCATACAGGAGAAATGCGTTACAAATATAGTGAGTACAAGAAACCCTTTTCACTTGGTTTTTATCTTAGAAGCTATCAGAAAACTCACACAGGTGAGAAACCTTATAAATGCAGTGAATGTGAGAAAGCCTTTATAAGTGAAAAAAGCCTTTACTCATTTTAGAGTACATGTAATTGTTGAATTTCCTTATAAACCCATTAAAACACATTTTCTTTACCTACTTACACAATTTTAGAACCTTTTAAAAATACATAACAGCTGATTGTATATAAAAAATTACTACAATTGGAGAAACATTACTAAGATCTGGAAACCAGGAATCATTATTCATCATTTTCAAAAAATAAATGCAAAAGTGTGAGTCTTGTGGGCATTGACTTTAATACACTTTTAAGTTTTTTGGATTAGGTTTGTTTTTTCTTGGGATATTTTTTATTTTTTCTCTCCACATCAGTTTTTTGAAGACATCCTCCTATTCTTACTTTATTAAGATAGTAATCAGCCATTCCATTAATTTGCCAAAATTCCTTAGCAATTCGTAAAATGCTTTCTTGTTTTGAGACAAGGTCTTACTATGTAGTCCTGGTTGACTCAAACTCATGCAGAGCTCAGATTAAAGGAGTGCACAGCCAGTTCTGGCTCCAAATATTTACAGCAGTCCCTTGGTTTCTACAGAAGGGAATAATGCACCTACCCCACATGTGTGTTCCTCCCTCTTTTACAAAAGGAAGCTCATCTACACCTGTGTTCTAGTAATGAAATTTGCTTGGGCCATTAATTGTGTATGGCAAACTGATATTTAATGATGCCCTGCTAAAAAGATTGGATATGAAGCATCAGCAGTCTGTTTTTGTGAACTCTTTGATACTGGAATCTTACCACCAGACAAGGAAAACTCAACCCTCTGACAGCAGAGTTGAATATTTCAGACATTTACTACACATATAAGGAGGAACTCCAAACACTGAAGGACTAGCAAGACAGATTTATCTTTAGGTGGCAACCTTTGTGTTTTAAATAGTGACACAAAGAAGCAAACAATCAGGAGCAGGTGGTAACTAGAGAGCGGTCTATTAAGTTGCATAGAATGACACAATTTTCCCTAGCTTGAACTAACATAGTTATTGAATGATCATTGATCAGAGAGGCCTTGTCCTGTACAGCTTCTGTATGAAGAATATTTGATCCAAAAGTAAATGAACTTGGCATCAGGAGTTAGTGCAGATGGTTGGAGTCTCTGGTTGGGTAGTTATCAGTCCCTACCTTCCCTGACACCTGTCTTAGGTTCACCAGTGCTGATTCAGTAACAGTTGATGTATATTCTAAGAATGAAGAGGTGGATGAACTTTTTGTTACATTCATTATACCCATAAAGCTTCTCTTCAGTATGGATTACATAATGGTTTTTTAAAGGTATTCCAAGACATGGAATAATTAAATGCACATTCGTTGCATTTGTAGGCTTTCTATCCAGCATGAATTTTTTTAATGTCTTCTAAGATCTGAAAAATGGATAAATGATTTGTCTCATGTCTTACGTTTGTAAGGTTCCTCTCCTGAATGGATTCTATAATGACTTTTAAGGTGTAACAACACATAAAAAGACTTACCACATTCATTTCATCACTAAGGTTTCTCACTAGTATGGATTTGTTTTCTTTTGTTTTTAAGGTGTGACAACTGATTGAAGGACTTACCACATTCCATAGATTACATTTCCATGGATTCATTGGATCATGTGTATTCTGATGTCCCCTGAGACTTGCTTGGCTCTTGATGCATTTCTCAAATTTCTGACATTTCTGTGATTTCTTTCCACTATGAATTCCATGCTGAACACATTTGTTCTGAGGACCAAATGATTTATCACCCTCTTTATAATCTTTCTTTATCATCATTTCTGCGTAAATTCCCTGATTTTGATACTGAAATTTAAATATCTGTCACAGTTTATAGATTTGCCAGGTTATTTTCCATGGATCCTGCTATTTTCTCTATTAGAGTGTTGACAGTTTTTTGACTTTTTGTGATTCACTATCACTATATTGAGGCCACTGCATGAATGTTCAGAAGAAACTTCATGTGCTTCCACCACAGTATAAGGACTGATATTAGCCTTCTCATTCTTTTATAAGCTGTATACTTTGCAAAAGGTAGGACAAATATGTTGTGAAGCAATAATCCCTTCTACAAAAAGGCGTTATCAGAAGCATTATATTTTCTATTTCTCTTTTTACATTTTTTAACCCCCAGAACTAGTTGAGGAAAAGTATAATCTAACATTAAAACAAAATATTTCACCTATTTATTGTCCTGCAGTACAATATGAAAATTTCTTTTAACTTGAAGGTTCATTAAAAAGCTTAAAGCAGGCATGGAGAGATGGTCCAACTCAGGAACAAATAGAAAATAACCCCTAAATAAAGAGAAGTGTTCATTGAAATTCTTCTAACCAAAAAAGGAAAGGACCAGATTCTTTTAGTGCAGAATTCTATCAGACTTTCAAAGGAGACCTAACACTAGTACTCTTCAAACTATTCCACAAAATAAAAACAGAAGGAACACTACTCAACTCATTCTATAAAGCCACAATTATGCTGATAACAAAACCACACATAGATCCAACAAAGAAAGAGAACTTCAGACCTATTTCCCTTATGAATATTGATGCAAAATTACTCAATAAAATTCTTGCCAACTGAATCCAAGAACATATCAAAATGATCATTCACCATGAACAAGAAGGTTTCATTACAGGGATGCAGGGATGGTTCAATATACAGAAATCCATCAATGTAATCTGCTACATAAACAAACTCAAAGGAAAAAAAAACATCGCTGTTTCATTAGATGCTGAAAAAGCATTTGACAAAATTCATCATCCTTTCATGCTAAAAGTCTTGGAAAGAACAGGAATTCAAGGCCCATATCTAAACATAGTAAAAGCAATATACAGCAAACCAGTAGCCAACATCAAACTAAATGGAGAGAAACTTGAAGCAATCCCACTAAAATCAGGGACTAGACAAGGCTGCCCTCTCTCTCCATATCTTTTCAATATAGTACTTGAAGTTCTAGCTAGAGCAATTAGACAACAAAAAGAGGTCAAAGGGATACAAATTGGAAAGGAAGAAGTCAAACTATCACTATTTGCAGACGATATGATAGTATACTTAAGCGACCCAAAGAACTGCACCAGAGAACTCCTACAGCTGATAAACGACTTCAGCAAAGTGGCCGGATATAAAATCAACTCAAGCAAGTCAGTAGCCTTCCTATACTCAAAGAATAAACAGTCTGAGAAAGAAATTCGGAAAATGACAACCTTCACAATAGACACAAACAATATAAAGTATCCTGGTGTAACTCTAACCAAACAAGTGAAAGACCTGTATGACAAGAACTTCAAGTCTCTGAAAAAAGAAATCTAAGAAGACCTCAGAAGATTTAAAAATCTTGCATGCTCGTGGATTGACGGGATTAATATAGTAAAAATGGCCATCTTTCTAAAAGCAATATATAGATTCTGTGCAATCCCCATCAAAATTCCAACTCAATTCTTCATAGAGTTAGAAAGAGCAATTATCAAATTCATCTGGAATAACAAAAAACCTAGGATAGTTAAACCTATTCTCAGCAGTAAAAGAACTTCTGGGGGAATCAGTATCCCCAACCTCAAGCTGTACTACAAAGCAATAGTGTTAAAAACTTCATGGTGCAGATCGGCGGGCCATCGTGACCACAGGGTGAGCGGCGCCACGGAGACTGCCCTCCGCCATCTTTGCTCCAGTGACCAGGTAGTTGGGACCGCCAGGCTCAGAGACAGACAGGCATAATATCGCTTCGGTTTCAGGCAGCTTGGGTGTAACCTGCTCCCAGGTGCTGGGCTGATCTGCAGTAACCAGCGCGCCAGTTCCGCGGTGGGACCTTCTGCCTGCTGGAGGGACCCCGCGCAGGGAGGGAGCCCGCCAGCTTCCCTTCCGCGACCTCTGTTCCCGCGGACTGCGCTGGAGAGACCGGTACCCAGGCTCTCCCCCCCCGATATAACATCACTTGGGACACGGCCTGTTGGGGCTTCCGTCTGTGCCCGAGGGCGGGTTGGCGCTGTAGTCGTCTGGGCGCCAGATCGGCGGGCCATCGTGACCACAGGGTGAGCGGCGCCACGGAGACTGCCCTCCGCCATCTTTGCTCCAGTGACCAGGTAGTTGGGACCGCCAGGCTCAGAGACAGACAGGCATAATATCGCTTCGGTTTCAGGCAGCTTGGGTGTAACCTGCTCCCAGGTGCTGGGCTGATCTGCAGTAACCAGCGCGCCAGTTCCGCGGTGGGACCTTCTGCCTGCTGGAGGGACCCCGCGCAGGGAGGGAGCCCGCCAGCTTCCCTTCCGCGACCTCTGTTCCCGCGGACTGCGCTGGAGAGACCGGTACCCAGGCTCTCCCCCCCCGATATAACATCACTTGGGACACGGCCTGTTGGGGCTTCCGTCTGTGCCCGAGGGCGGGTTGGCGCTGTGGTCATCTGGGCGCCAGATCGGCGGGCCATCGTGACCACAGGGTGAGCGGCGCCACGGAGACTGCCCTCCGCCATCTTTGCTCCAGTGACCAGGTAGTTGGGACCGCCAGGCTCAGAGACAGACAGGCATAATATCGCTTCGGTTTCAGGCAGCTTGGGTGTAACCTGCTCCCAGGTGCTGGGCTGATCTGCAGTAACCAGCGCGCCAGTTCCGCGGTGGGACCTTCTGCCTGCTGGAGGGACCCCGCGCAGGGAGGGAGCCCGCCAGCTTCCCTTCCGCGACCTCTGTTCCCGCGGACTGCGCTGGAGAGACCGGTACCCAGGCTCTCCCCCCCGATATAACATCACTTGGGACACGGCCTGTTGGGGCTTCCGTCTGTGCCCGAGGGCGGGTTGGCGCTGTAGTCGTCTGGGCGCCAGATCGGCGGGCCATCGTGACCACAGGGTGAGCGGCGCCACGGAGACTGCCCTCCGCCATCTTTGCTCCAGTGACCAGGTAGTTGGGACCGCCAGGCTCAGAGACAGACAGGCATAATATCGCTTCAGTTTCAGGCAGCTTGGGTGTAACCTGCTCCCAGGTGCTGGGCTGATCTGCAGTAACCAGCGCGCCAGTTCCGCGGTGGGACCTTCTGCCTGGTGGAGGGACCCTGTGCAGGGAGGGAGCCCGCCAGCTTCCCTTCCGCGACCTCTGTTCCCGCGGACTGCGCTGGAGAGACCGGTACCCAGGCTCTCCCCCCAATATAACATCACTTGGGACACGGCCTGTTGGGGCTTCCTTCTGTGCCCGAGGGCGGGTTGGCGCTGTGGTCGTCTGGGTGCCAGATCGGCGGGCCATCGTGACCACAGGGTGAGCGGCGCCACGGAGAGTGCCCTCCGCCATCTTTGCTCCAGTGACCAGGTAGTTGGGACCACCAGGCTCAGAGACAGACAGGCATAATATCGCTTCGGGTTCAGGCAGCTTGTGTGTAACCTGCTCCCAGGTGCTGGGCTGATCTGCAGTGACCAGCGCGCCAGATCTGCTGTGGGACTTCTGCCTGGCAGAGGGACGCCCCCTCCCCCCCCCCAGGAGAGATCACACACCCCTGCACAGGGCAGGAGCCTGCCAGCCTCCCTTTGGCGACCTCTGCTCCAGGAATCCACTAGGCTGAGCCTTTAGATGTGCAAGGCCTCCCCAATATAAGATCACTTGGGGCAAAGCACATTAGGGCTCCAAAGTCACTCAGGAGCAGGCAGGCCCCAGAAATCGGTGCCAGGGGAATCCTGGTAATCCAGGGGGGGGCAGAAATAGCTTTGCAGGCTCACAGGAGGTCCAACCAACAGCCAGTGGCAGCAGGACCAACTAACACCAGAGGTATCCAGATGGCAAAAGGCAAACGTAGGAATGTTACTAACAGTAATCAAAGTAATGTGGGACCATCCGAACCCAACTCTCCAACAGCAGCAAGTCCTGGATACCCCACCACACCCGAAAGACAAGATCTGGATTTAAAATCACTTCTCATGATGCTATTAGAGGATCACAAGAAGGACACAAATAAATCTCATAAAGAGTTACAGGAGACCATGAATCAACGGTTAGAAGCCCTTACAAAGGAAACACAAAAATCGCTTAGAGAAATGCGGGAGAACATGGATCAAAAGATGGAGGCGCACAAGGAGACAACACAAAAATCGCTTAACGAGATGAATCAACGGGTAGATGCACTCACAAAGGAATCACAAAATTTGCATAAAGAAATGCAGAAGAATATGGGTCAACAGACGGATGCCCATAAGGAGGCAACACAAAAATTGCTTAAAGAAATGAATCAACGGTTAGATGCCCTTACAAAGGAAACACGAGAACTGCTTAAAGAAATGCAGGAGACGATGGATCAACAGATGGAATCCCATGAGGAGGAAACACAAAAATCGCTCAGAGAAATGCAGGAGAACGTGGGTCATCAGGAAGAAATCCTGAAAGAGGTAATGCAAAATTACCTTAAAGAAATACAGGAAAATACAAACAAACAAGTGAAGGATCTCAGCAAATCCATCCAGGAACTAAAAAAGGAAGTAGAAACAACTAAGAAATCACAAAGGGAGACAACTTTGGAGATAGAAAACCTTGGGAAGAAATCAGGAGTCATAGATGCAAACATCAACAATAGAATACAAGAGATGGAAGAAAGAATCTCAGGTGCTGAAGATTCCATAGAAAGCATCGACTCAACAGTCAAAGAAAATGCAAAATGCAAAAAACGCGTAACCCAAAACATCCAGGAAATCCAGGACACAATGAGAAGACCAAACCTAAGGATTATAGGTATAGATGAGAGTGAAGATTTGCAACTTAAAGGGCCAGTAAACATCTTCAACAAAATTATGGAGGAAAACTTCCCTAACTTAAAGAGAGAGATGCCGATGAACATACAAGAAGCCTACAGAACTCCAAACAGACTGGACCAGAACAGAAATACCTCCCGTCACATAATAATCAAAACACCGAATGTTCTAAACAAAGAAAGAATACTAAATGCAGTAAGAGAAAAGGGCCAAGTAACATACAAAGGAAGACCTATCCGAATCACATCAGACTTCTCACCAGAGACTATGAAAGCCAGAAGATCCTGGGCAGATCTCATGCAGACACTAAGACAGCACAAATGCCAGCCTAGACTACTATACCCAGCAAAACTCTCAATCACCATAGATGGAGAGACCAAGATATTCCATGATAAAACCAAATTTTCACAATATCTTTCCACAAATCCAGCCCTGCAACGGATAATAGGTGGAAACCTCCAATACAGGGAGAGAAACAACACCCTGGAAAAAATGAGATAATAACCTTCTTGAATCAAACCCAAAAGTAGATAACCACTCAAACATAAAGATAGCGTCAAGAATGGCAGATGGCAATAATCACTATGCCTTAATCTCTCTTAATATCAATGGTCTCAATTCCCCAATTAAAAGACATAGACTAGCAGACTGGATACGTAAACAGGACCCAGCTTTTTGCTGCATGCAGGAAACGCACCTCAGTGTCAAAGACAAACACTACCTCAGAGTAAAAGGCTGGAAAACAATTTTACAAGCAAATGGCCCCAAGAAACGAGGTGGAGTAGCCATCCTAATATCGGATAAAATTGATTTTCAACCCAAAGTCATCAAAAAAGACACAGAAGGACACTACATACTGATCAAGGGAAAAATCCACCATCAAGAACTCTCAATCCTGAATATCTATGCTCCAAATGCAAGGGCACCCTCATTCGTAAAAGAAACTTTACTAAAACTCAAAGCACACATCGCACCGCACACAATAATAGTGGGTGACTTCAACACCCCGCTCTCTGAAATGGATCGTTCAGGAAAGCAGAAACTAAACAGGGACACAGTGAATCTAATTGAAGCCTTGGACCAAATGGAACTAACTGATATATATAGAACATTTCATCCTAGAGCTAAAGAATACACCTTCTTCTCAGCTCCTCATGGTACCTTCTCCAAAATTGACCATATAATTGGTCACAAATCAGACCTCAACAGATACAAGAAGATAGAAATAATCCCATGCCTCCTATCAGATCACTATGGAATAAGGGTGGTCTTCAATGGCAACAAAAACAAAAGAAAACCCACGTACACATGGAGGCTGAACAATGCTCTACTCAATGATAACTTGGTCAAGGTGGAAATAAAGAAAGAAATCAAAGACTTTTTGAAAGTTAACGAAAATGAAGGCACAACATACCCTAACTTATGGGACACAATGAAAGCAGTGCTAAGAGGAAAATTCATAGCCCTGAGTGCCGCCAAAAAGAAACGGGAGACAGCATACACTAACAGCTTAATGGCACACCTGAAAGCCCTGGAACAAAAAGAAGCAAATACACCAAAGAGGAGTAGAAGGCAGGAAATCATCAAACTCAGGGCTGAAATCAATCAAGTAGAAACAAATAAAACCATACAAAGAATCAACAAAACGAGGAGTTGGTTCTTTGAGAAAATCAACAAGATAGATAAGCCCTTAGCCAGACTAACCAGAGGGCACAGAGATAGTATCCAAATTAATAAAATCAGAAACGAAAAGGGAGAGATAACAACAGAAACTGAGGAAATTCAAAAAATCATCAGATCCTACTACAAAAACCTGTATTCAACACAACTAGAAAATCTTGAGGAAATGGACAATTTCCTTGACAGATACCAAGTACCAAAATTAAATCAGGATCAAATAGACCATCTAAACCGTCCTATAACCCCTGAAGAAATAGAAGTTGTCATTGGAAGTCTTCCAACCAAAAAAAGCACAGGTCCAGATGGTTTTAGTGCAGAATTCTATCAGACCTTCAAAGAAGACCTAACACCAATACTCTTCAAACTGTTCCACAAAATAGAAACAGAAGGAACACTACCCAACTCGTTCTATGAAGCCACAATTACACTAATACCAAAAGCACACAAAGATCCGACAAAGAAAGAGAATCTCAGGCCAATCTCTCTTATGAATATCGATGCAAAAATACTCAATAAAATTCTTGCCAACCGAATCCAAGAACACATCAAAACGATCATTCACCACAATCAAGTAGGCTTCATCCCAGGGATGCAGGGATGGTTCAATATAAGGAAATCCATCAATGTAATCCACTACATAAACAATCTCAAAGAAAAAAACCACATGGTCATCTCATTAGATGCTGAGAAAGCATTTGACAAAATTCAGCATCCTTTCATGCTAAAGGTCTTGGAAAGATCAGGAATTCAAGGCCCATATCTAAACATAGTAAAAGCAATTTACAGCAAACCAGTAGCCAGCATCAATCTAAACGGAGAGAAACTTGAAGCAATCCCACTAAAATCAGGGACTAGACAAGGCTGCCCTCTCTCTCCATATCTTTTCAATATAGTACTTGAAGTTCTAGCTAGAGCAATTAGACAAGAAAAAGAGGTCAAAGGGATACAAATTGGAAAGGAAGAAGTCAACCTATCACTATTTGCAGACGATATGATAGTATACATAAGCGACCCAAAGAACTCCACCAGAGAACTCCTACAGCTGATAAACGACTTCAGCAAAGTGGCCGGATATAAAATCAACTCAAGCAAGTCAGAAGCCTTCCTATACTCAAAGGATAAGCAGGCTGAGAAAGAAGTAAGAGAAATAATACCCTTTACGATAGCCACAAACCATATTAAGTATCTTGGCGTGACGCTAACCAAACAAGTGAAAGATCTGTATGACAAGAACTTCAAGTCTCTGAAGAAAGAAATTGAAGAAGACCTCGGAAGATGGAAAAATCTGCCATGCTCATGGATTGGCAGGATTAATATAGTAAAAATGAGCATCTTACCAAAAGTAATACACAGATTCAATGCAATCCCCATCAAAATCCCAACTCAATTCTTCATAGAGTTAGAAAGAGCAATTCAAAAATTCATCTGGAATAACAGAAAACCCAGAATAGCTAAAACTATTCTCAAGAGTAAAAGAACCTCTGGGGGAATCAGTATCCCGGACCTCAAGCTGTACTACAGAGCAATAGTGTTAAAAACTGCATGGTATTGGTACAGTAACAGACATGTAGATCAATGGAACAGAATTGAAGACCCAGAAATGAATCCACACTCCTATGGTCACTTGATCTTTGACAAAGGAGCTAAAACCATCCAGTGGAAAAAAGATAGCCTTTTCAACAAATGGTGCTGGCTCAGCTGGAGGTCAACATGCAGAAGAATGCAAATTGACCCATCCTTATCTCCTTGCACTAAGCTCAATTCTAAGTGGATCAAAGATCTCCACATAAAACCAGACACACTGAAACTAATAGAAGGGAAACTAGGGAAGAACCTTGAACATATGGGCACAGGGGAGAATTTCCTGAACAGAACTCCAATAGCTTATACTCTAAGATCAAGAATAGACAAATGGGACCTCATTAAATTACAAAGTTTTTGCAAGGCAAAAGACACCGTCAAAAAGACAAAGCGGCAACCAACTAACTGGGAAATGATCTTTACCAACCTTACATCCGACAGAGGGCTAATATCCAAGATATACAAAGAACTCAAGAAGTTAAACTCCAGAGAGGCAAGTAACCCTATTAAAAAATGGGGTACAGAGCTCCACAAAGAGTTCTCACCTGAAGAATATCTAATGGCTGAGAAGCACCTAAAGAGATGTTCATCATCCTTAGTCATTAGGGAAATGCAAATCAAAACAACCCTGAGATTCCATCTCACACCAGTCAGGATGGCTAAGATCAAAAACACAGGAGACAGCAGTTGTTGGCGAGGATGTGGAGAAAGAGGAACACTCCTCCACTGCTGGTGGAATTGCAGGCTGGTACAACCACTCTGGAAAGCAGTCTGGCGGCTCCTCAGAAAACTGGGCATGACACTTCCGGAGGATCCGGCTATACCACTCCTGGGCATATACCCAGAGACTTTACCTGCATGCAATAAGGACACATGCTCCACTATATTCATAGCAGCCTTATTTATAATAGCCAGAAGCTGGAAAGAACCCAGATGTCCCTCAACGGAGGAATGGATTCAGAAGATGTGGTATATTTACACAATGGAATACTACTCTGCAATTAAAAACAATGAATTCACGAAATTCCTAGGCAAATGGTCAGAACTTGAAAATATCATCCTTAGTGAGGTAACCCAATCACAAAAGATCACACATGGTATGAAGTCACTGATAAGGGGATATTGACCCAGAATCTCAGAATACCCTAGACACAATCAGCATATCAATAGATTTCTAAAAAGATGGAAGGAGAGACCCCTGGTCCTGGAAAGACTGGATGTAGGGGAACGCCGGGACAGAGTAATGAGAGGGGGTTGAACGGAGAAAAGAGGGAGGGAAGGGGGCTTATGGGACTTTCGGGGAGGGAGGAAACGGGAAAGGGGAAGTGATTTGGAATGTAAATTAAAAAAATAAAATAAAATTAAATTAAAAAAAAAAAAAAAAAAAAAAAAAAAACTTCATGGTATTGATACAGTGACAAGCAGGTAGATCAATGGAATAGTATTGGAGACCCAGAAATGAACTCACACACCTATGGTCACTTGATCTTTGACAAAGGAACTAAAACAATCCAGTGGAAAAGAGACAGCATTTTCAGCAAATGGTGCTGGTTCAAATGGCAGTCTACATGCAGAAGAATGCAAATTGATCCATTCTTATCTCCTTGTACTAAGCTCAAGTCCAAGTAGATCAAGGACCTCCACATAAAACCAGACACACTGAAACTAATAGAAAAGAAACTGGGGAAGAGCCTTGAGCACTTGGGCACAGGGGAAAATTTCCTGAACAGAACAACAATAGTTAATGCTCTAAGATCAAGAATTGATAAATGGGACCTCATAAAATTACAAAGTTTCTGTAAGGCAAAGGACACTGTCAAAAGGACAAAACAGCAACCAACAAATTGGGAAAAGATCTTTACCAACCCTATATCCGACAGAGGGCTAATATCCTAGATATACAAAGAACTCCAGAAGGTAGACTCTAGAGAGCCAAATAACCCTATTAAAAATGGGCTACAGAGCTAAACAAAGAATTTTCAACTGAGGAATATCAAATGGCTGAGAAGCACCTAAAGAAATGTTCAACATCCTTAATCATCAAGGAAATGCAAATCAAAACAACCCTGAGATTTTACCTCACACCAGTCAGAATGGATAAGATCATAAACTCAGGAAAAAACAGATGCTGGAGAGGATGTAGAAAAAGATGAACACTCCTCCACTACTGGTGGGATTGCAAGCTGCTACAACCGCTCTGGAAATCAGTCTGGCAATTCCTCAGAAAATGGCATAATACTACTGGAGGACCCAGCTATACCACTCCTGGGCATATACCCAGAGGATTCTCCAACATGCAATAAGGACATATGCTCCACTGTGTTCATAGCAGTCTTATTTATAATAACCAGAAGCTCGAAAGAACCCAGATGAACTCAACGGAAGAATGGATACAGAAAATGTGGTATATTTACACTATGGAATACTACTCAGCTATTAAAAACAATGAATTCATGAAATTCTTAGGAAAGTGGGTGGAACTGAAGAATGTCATCCTAAGTGAGGTAATCCAATCACAAAAGAACACACATGGTGTGCCCTCAGTGATAAGTGGATATTAGCCCAGAAGCTCAGAATACCCAAGACACAATTCACAGATCAAATGATGCCCAAGAAGATGGAAAGAAAGGCTCCTTGTCCTGGAATGGCTTGATGTAGGGGAATACCAGGACAGGGAAGCAGGAGTGGTTGATTGTGGAACAGGGGGAGGGAAGAGGGCTTATTGGACTTTCAGGGAGGGGGCAACCAGGGAAGGAAAAATTACTTGAAATGTAAATAAAGAATATATATAACAAAAAACAGAAAAAAATAAGTTTATCAGCAGTATCCACAGCATTAAAACTCAGTGGAGCAGCATTCCTTAAACTTATAATTTCATTATGAAATGTTACACCATACAAAGAGGTGTTAGAATTATGCTAGATACCCTTAAATTTTCTTTGAATTTTCTCCCAATTTTGGTGACTGTCATTTTAAATTTTAGATGTGACAAAAATCCATCGGTATTTACAATAACACTCAAGATTGCTTCTCACCCTTAAGTTTGAACCTCCTCTCCAATAATTTGAATAATTTCAATAAGAGCATCAATTCATTGTTCTAAATCTTGAATACACAGAGCATTAATAACATTTATTTTTTGCTAAATGATTAACAAAAGTAGCTGTCTTAACTTCTTGTGCAAAAGCAATTGCAGAACCAGTAGTCCTCTTGCTTCTGCTTAAAGCCTGACTCACTTCTTCTAATATTTGCAAGGATATTTGTAAGGTTTTTTTCATAATACCAAGGTCCTGTCATACTCACAAGCAATAAAACAAAAGCTGCTTGATAGACCACCATAATAGACTTGCCAGATTTCAATACACTAATATAATTAGAAAAGTGTACAATCAATGCAACTTATACTAAATACTGTAGAAGAAAAGTAATTCTAACATGACCAATCAATAAGAGATTGGGAGCTTTAACACATGCACTAACACTTTTTTAAAAATCTAGATCCTGTTCCAATTTATCCACTGCAAACATATCATCATACAAGGTAGTTGTCAGTTTTCAAATATGTTTCTAAAAATGTTCAGAACTAGTCCTCAAATACCCATTGTCTTTTCCTTTTTTCCTATATTGTATTGATTTCCAGAACAGTCCATTATTGAATTAGTATAACTGGTCACATTAAAGGAAAGAGAAAGTTCATTATAACAACATCTCTATTTGATTAATTTTTCAAATATATTTTCCACAGTCTCCATGTTCTCTGTTCCACAAGGTCTAAAAGCTTGAAACAAATCGGCTTGTTCAATCTGGGATATAGGCAAGCAATGGTGTGTCAGGAATACATGCCCAATATAGTTTCCCTGTCATCATTATCAGGGTACTCAGCAAGCTTAGAGTCAGCATCAGTATGTCTCACCAATCACTATAACAGCTACCACACTCCTGCAGCATCCTGTGGAAAAAAGCCCCACAAACATGCCCTCTTCTCCATTTAAAACCTGATTGGTAACCTGCCATATGCCAGGAAATGGATACTTCTATTTCACCCAGGCATAAGTATCCCAATTTGTTGGTTACTATATTTAATCCACAGAGAGTTCCTTGGCATTCAAATTTTAAATTTTTAAAATAACATAGCATGATTTTAATAAATTTGTCCTGTGCAGGGATATAACTCCCCCTTTTTTATTTTATAAAGATATTATTTTAACACTCCACAATACCTTGTCCTTGAGGATATAAGGAATCTCAGTAATATGGGTAATATTAAAATGTCAACAGAAAGTCTCAAGTGCTTGACTGCAATGGTCAGTTCTATTATCTGTTTTAATATGATTTAGAATGTTCAGCACAAAGAAGCAACTTAGGAAAGGAGTAATTACATTTTTCTTGCTTCTCTTGTTAAAGCAGTTGTGACAAGAAAGACTGAGATGTCAATAGTCACTAGTACATATTTTAATTTTCCAAAATCAGAAATATGATTAACATCCATTTGCCATAATTGATTAGCTATGAATCCTTGAGGATTAACACCATTATATGGTACAGGAAGAAATTGAGGACATTGAGGACAAGTCTTTACAATTTAGCATGCACATTCTCTAGAAATACCAAACTGTTTTCTCAAGCACTTACTATTTTGATGATGAAAAGAATGAGATTGTTATTCCCACGTACATCCTATAGTACATCCTATAGTCTGCCTGCCATGCATATCTGCTGTGGCATTGCCCTCACTAAGTTGTCTAGGCAATCCAGTATGAGCTCTTAAATGTCCTATAATATAAGGAACAGCACATTCTCTTAAATTAAGTTATAGTTGCATAAATAATTGCAAAATATGAGAATTAACAATATCTGAAAAAGGATCAGTTTCAAGCAATTGCAAACCATGAGCTATATATTAGCTAGCAGTATATAAATTGAATGGTTGATTTTTTTAATATTTCAAAAATAGTGACTACAGCATGTAATTCAATTATTTCTGGTGAAGCATAGTGGGAATCTCAAGAGAAAAAACATGTGATCTAGTTACATATGCTGTCTTCCAAATAGATGAGCTGTCTGTAAATACAGTGAGTATATTCTCTATGGGCTGCATATACAAATCTAGAGGAATTACAAAAGCATCCATAGAGCAAATTGTAACAACTTATTTTTTAGATAATGATTATTAATTTTGCCTAAAACATTTGCACATGCAATAGGGTACATATCCATATCAGTATTCTGCAGTAACCAATTTAATGGCTATTTGGAATAAGGAAGAAATATTTCATCAGGTACTTTCCCAAAATATTTTTGTGATTCTATATTACAATTCTGTATTAACATAGTAACAGTTTCAATAATAGCATGTTAAGACTTTCCTTGGGGAGGCTGGAGAGATGGCTCAGTGGTTAAGAGCACTGACTGCTCTTCCAGAGGTCCTGAGTTCAATTCCCGAAACCACATGGTGGTTCACAACTATCTGTAATAGGATCCAATGCCCTCTTCTGGTGTGTCTGAAGACAGCTACAGTGTACTCACATTAAATAAATAAATAAATAATCTTTTTTTTTAAAAAAGGCTTTCCTTGGAGAGGAAGAAAGATGAATCCACATTAATGGTTCCTTTGGCCAAAGAATTGTTGTGGGTATGTAAGAAGTAGAAAGAAAAAACAGCCAACGATTGATCATAGTCTATATAATATATCTGTTGTTGACTAATACCTTCCTCTATTTTCTGCAAAGCTATCTGTCACTCATCAGTTAATTGTCAAGGGAAATTAGAATTTGCATTCTCCTTGAGAATACCAAACAGAAGCTTAAATTCCTTAGAGCAGAAACTAAACACAAAGCAAAACCACATTTTCTTATAAGTTTACAAAGCCTGTTCTTCACTAGTGTCTGAGCACAGCTCTTGTGGCTTCCTGGTATAGCAAACAGCAGTCTTTAGTAACTATTCTCATATAAGAACAGAAAAATGACAGACTACTAAAATTAAAATGATTTCTTAGAAAGTTTTAAAATTTATGTAAGTGTAATGGTTTGCATTTGCATCAATGTGTAACAATATATATATATCAAACCAGACCTAATGTGAAAATATAGGGAAGAATAGTGCACACTTGTCAAAGGACAAAAACCTAAGATTTTTATCACAATTTATACTGGTGTCTCCAAACCAAGGACACCCATGTTTGCAAAAAATACTACTACAGTTTCATATATACCCTCAACAACATTAGTGGTAGACTTCAATACCAGGTTGAAGTGGGTTTGACCTAATGCTGCTTGTGTTATAAAGTTAATTTTGGTCCCCAAAACTGCTTACACAAGTGTCTTCACATAAGACTCTGAGGAACCCTGCACCCACTTGGCTCCAATTGGTAAATAAGATGCCAGCAACCAATGACTGTACAGACAGAGGAGACACTTTTAGGATTCTGGGCTGGGGAGAGAGAAGAGAGTGGATGAAGCAGAATCACCATGAGAGTAGCATAGGATGGACCAGCCATGTAAGAATTTGGGAATGTGGCTGTAGTGGCCACTTTCCTGATTACATTTAGGGTAGCAGGTATGAAATGTAGATTTTAAAGGATGTTAACTCAGGGATACAAGAGGGTGGAGTTTGCTAGCTGTAGGAAGGATTAGAAGTACTCAGCCTTTGAGCAAGCAAAGGCATATCAAAATTAACTCTGTGTGTGTGTGTGTGTGTCTTTCATTCGAGAATCCAGGTAGTTCTTGGGCAGGTGCACACAAGTGTAATCTATCAGGAGCACAAAGCAAGTTAACTATCACTACACTCAACTTTCACTAATGGTCAGTTTATTGAAACAAAAACTAAACAGAGAAACACTGTAGTTATAAACCATATGGGCCTAACATATATTTATGGTATATTTTCCCCCCACATACATAGTAAATGTTGTTCTCTACAGAAACAGGAAACCTCAAGAAGGAGGAGACCTGAGAGGTGACAGATTCACAAGAATCAAAGGGATGGACTTTAGAGGAGATGTCCTTCAGTGGAGAGAGGGAACTTGTTGAGCCCACCTCCAGTAGAAAGTCAGGGCATCAAGTGATGGATGTGTTGCCATCCCACAGTCAAAACTCTTACCCATAATTGTTCCTGTCTGAAAGGACTTCAGGGATGGAAATGGAGAGGAACCTGAGGAAAAGAAGTTCCAGCAACAGGCACAAAGTGGGATCCAGCTCAAGCGAAGGTCCCAAACCCTGACACTATTTCTGTGGCTATTGAGTGCTCATGAAAAGGAACCTATGGTGACTGCCCCCTGAAAGACTCAACAAGCAGCTGAAAGAGTCAGATGTAGGAGGACAAGCAGTCTCAATTTATCTGGACCCTCGAGATCTCTCAAACACTGGACTAACAACAAGGCAGCATATACCACTTGATATTGATGCAAAAATACTCAAAAAAAATTCTGGTCAACCAAATCCAAGAATGTATCAAAACAATAATTCACCATCATCAAGTAGGCTTCATCCCAGGGATGTAGGGATGGTTCAATATACAGAAATCCATCAATGAAATCCACTACATAAACAAACGAAAAGAAAAAAAACCACATGGTCATTTCATTACATGCTGAAAAAGTTTTTGACAAAATTCAGCATTCTTTCATGATAAAAGTCTTAGAGAGATCAGGAATCCAAGGCCCATACCTAAACATAGTGAAAGCAATATACTGCAAACTGGTAGCCAACATCAAACTAAATGGAGAGAAACTTCAATCAATCCAACTAAAATCAGGGACCAGACAAGACTGCCCACTCTCTCCCTATCTATTCAATATAGTACTAGTCAGACAATAAAGTCCTAGCCAGAGCAATTAAACAACAAAGGGACGTAAAAGTTATACAAATTGGAAAGGAAGAAGTCAAAATATCACTATTTGCAGATGTTATGAACATATACTTAAGCAACCCCAAAATTTCCACCAGAGAACTCCCAAAGCTGATAAACAACTTCAGCAAAGTGGCTGGATATAAAATTAACTCAAACAAATCAGTAGCCTTCCTCTACTCAAAGGGTAAACAAACTGAGGAAGAAATTAGGGAAATGACACCCTTCACAATAGTCGCAAATAATAGTACATTCCTTGGTGTGACTCTAACCAAGCAAGTGAAAGATATGTATGACAAGAACTTCAAGCCTCTGAAGAAAGAAATCGAAGAAGATCTCAAAAGATGGAAAAATATCCCATGCTCATGGATTGGAAGGATTAATATAGTAAAAATGGGCATCTTGCCAAAAGCAATCTACAGATTCAATGAAATCCCCATCACAATTCCAAATCAATTCTTCATAGATCCAGAAACAGCAATCTGCAAATTCATTTGGAATAACAAAAACACCAGGAGAGCAAAAACTAATCTCCAAAACAAAGGATCTCCTGGAGAAATCACAATCCTTGACCTCAGACTCTACTACAGAGTAATAGTGATAAAAATTGTTTGGTATTGGTATGGAGACAGGCAGGAAGATCAATGGAATAAAATTGAAGACCCAGATATTAACCCACACACCTAGGGTCACTTGATATTTGACAAAGGAGCTAAAAGCATCCAGTGGAAAAGAGAGCATTTTAACAAATGGTGCTGGATCAATTGGAGGTTAGCATGCAGAAAAATGCAAATCGACCCATTCTTATCTCCTTGTACAAAGCTCAAGTCCAAGTAAATCAAGGACCTCCACATAAAACCAGACACACTGAAACTTATAGAGGAGAACGTGGGGAAAAATATTGAACACATGGGCACAGGGGAAAATTTCCTGAATAGAACACCAATGGCTTATGCTCTTAGAACAAGAATTGACAAATGGGACCTCATAAAACTACAAAGCTTCTGTAAGAAAAAGGACATTGTCAATAGGACAAAATGGCAACCAAGAGATTGGGAAAAGATCTTTACCAATCTTACAGCTGTAAGAGGGCTAATATCCAATGTATAGAAAGAACTCAAAAAGTTAGACTCCAAAGTGTCAAATAACACTATTAAAAATGGGGTATAGAGCTAAACAGGGAGTTTTCAACTGAGGAAACTTGAATGTCTCTGAAGCACCTAAAGAAATGTTCAGCATCCTTAGTTATCAGGGAAATGCAAATCAAAACATCACTGAGATTCCACCTCACACTGGTCAGAATGACTAAGATGAAAAACTCAGGGGACAGCAGATGTTGGAGAGGATGTGGAGAAAGAGGAACATGTCTCCATTGCTGGTGGGATTGCAAGCTTGTCAAACCATGCGGGAAATCAGTTTGGCGGTTCCTCAGAAAATTGGCCATGGCACTACCTTAGGACCCAGCTATACCACTCCTGGGCATATACCCAGAAGATACTCCAACATGTAATTAAGACACACGTTCCACTATGTTCATAGCAGCCTTATTCATAGTAGTCAGAAACTGGAAAGAACCTAGATGTCCTTCAATAGTGGAATGGATACAGAAATTGTGGTATATATACACAATGGAGTACTACTCAGCTATTAAAATCAGTGAACTCATTAAATTCTTAGGCAAATGGATGGAACAAGAAAGTGTCATCCTGAGTGAGGCAACCCAATCACAAAAGAACGCACATGGTATGCACTCACTGATAAGTGGATATTATCCCAAAGCTCAAAATAAGCAAGTTACAATTCACAGACCACAGGAAGCTCAAGAAGGAAGACAAAAGTGGAGTTGCTTTGGTTCCTCTGAGAGAGGGAACAAAATGCTCACAGGGACAACTATGGAGACAAATTGTGGAGCAGAGAATGAAGGAAAGGCCACCCAGAGACTCTCCTACCTGGGGATTCCTCCTATAAAAGTCACCAAACCTCGAAACTACTATGGATGACAAGAAATGCATACCAAAAGGAGCCTGTTATTGTTTTCTTTTGGAGAGGCCCTGCCAGAGCCTTACAGATACAGAGGCAGATACTAGCAGCCAACCATTGGACTGAGCGTGGGGTTCCCAATGGAGGATTTGGAGGGCGGAGTGGAGGAGCTGGGGGGTCTGCAGCCTCATGGGAAGAACAATGTCAGCCAACCAAATGGTCCAAGGCTCCCAGGGACTAAGCCATCAACCAAGGGGTACACATGGTTCCAGCCAAAAGAGTGGCAGAAGAATGCCTTGTCACCTGTCAGAGGGAGTTGAGGTCCTTGGTCCTGTGAAGGCTCAATAGATTCCCCAGCATGGGGGAATCGAGGGGGGTGTCGTGGGAGTGGGTGGGGTGGAGGAGCATATTCTTGGAGTCAGGAGGTGGGGGAATGGGTTGAAAGTTTTCAGGGAGTGGGGAAACCAGGAATGGGTATAACATTTGAAATGTAAATGAAGAATATATTCAATAAAAAAAGAAAATTGAAAAGCAAAAGAAAATAAAAACTCACTGCATCCTGTAATAATGGATCACAGCTGTATATAAACAACATCTACAACAGAAAGAACACAAACACATGGAAAATGAATAATTATCTACCACATAAAAATGGATTGAGACAGAAATAAAGATATGATAAATAGTTTTAGAATTAAATGAAAATGATTACACAGCCTTTTCAAACTCAGTGGGCACAGTGAAAGTCATTGAAAGAGGAAAGTTCAACTGGGTAGCAGCAGCAGCACATGCATTAAATTCAGTATGTGTGAGGCAGATCCAGGAGAGTTTAGACTAGTCTACAAGGCTAGTTCCAGAAAATCCAAGGCTATACAAACACCTCTTCATTTAAAAAAAAATGAAGAAAAAAAGAAAAGAAGAAGACTAAAATGAAGAAGAAAGAATGATTTAACAACCCACCAGAAGTCTGAAATGTGAAAGATATGGATATTTTCTTCAACACATACCACTTACTAGAATTAATGAATGCCAGAATAACAATTTACACAGAACTCTAACCAGTAGTGAAATAAAAGAACTCACTAAAATTCTCCCAACTGGAACACCTCCCCAAAAATCTGAAACAAATAAATTTATGCCAGAATTCTTTGAGACTTTCAAAAATATAATACCATTACTCCCATATTATCCCAAACAATAGAAACAGAAGAAACATTGCTCAATTTAGAATATGAGGCCACAGTCTCCCTGATACTCAAGCCACATAAAGATCTAACCAAGAAGGAGATTTATATATTGATTTCTCTTATCAGCCTTAGTATAAACTTACTCAATAAAGTACTTGCGATGTGAATCCTAGAACAAATAAAAAATATCAACTACCATGATAGGTAGGCTTTATTCCAGAGAGGCAAGGAAGTTTCCATACACAAAATCAAGAAATGTATATATGTATGTATGTGTGTATGTGTACAAGCACACATTTTTATATGAAGCAAGTGGGTAACAAATTTAGGAGAATTGGAAAGACACAAGGAATTTGGGGAAGGGGTGCCAGGTGAAGCCAGTTTGGAAAAATACACAAGAAAATTTGACACTTGTCTCATAATATTAACACAAAGGTCATAAAGTAAGAGGGTAGCTCTTTGAACTGAGGAATGGAGTGAGTAGCAAAATGAGCAAGATATGTGGGTTTTCAAATGGGAAAAACTGGCAAAGTATATGAAACATATATATAAATGTGTCATAATAAAATGTATTAATTTAAAATGAAATAACCATTTCACACAAAAGAAACTGAATACAATCCTGAATTTGGACTCTGGAAAATTTTATTTGTAATCATCAAAGATGAATGTGCTTTGCATTCCTATGAAAATCTCTCCATCTCACATCTCTCTATATCCATATGTTAGCCTCCTAGGACAAAAGTTATGGTTCATTCACACATAAAATGTTGATATTTAAATACACAACAAAATCTAGAAAAAGAAAACAAGCCCTGTTTGCCTCATAATAAACATTAAATACTGTATATCACAACACATCAAAAAATTGCCTATATTTGTGCTGTTTTCTCTGCCATTCATATCCACAGAGCCTCTTCAGACCACAATTATTAGTAGACTCTCTGTATTAGTTTGGGTTTTACTGCTGTGAACAGACACCAATGACCAATGCAAGTTTTATAAAAGACATTTACTTGGGGCTGGCTTACAGGTTCAGAGGTTTAGTCCATTGTCATCAAGGCAGAAGCATGGCAACATCCAGGCAGGCATGGTGCAGGAGGAGCTGAGGGTTCTATGACTTTATACAAAGGAAGCCAGGAACAGATTGGGCATCGTCAGGCATCCAGGAGGAAGATCTCTAAGCCCAACCCTACAGTGACACACTTCCTCCAACAAGGCCACACCTTCTAATAGTGCCACTCCCTGGGACAAGCATACACAAACCATCACACTCTCCCACTTGCAATGCAGATTCTAAAGTATTATCAAGAATAGATGACTATGAAAATTTTATAAGAAGAGCTTACTCATTAACTAAAGGTTCACTTTAGACTTACTATTTGCTTCTAAAATACTAACTGTAAGAATTCTTCACAGTGAATACTGAATGTAAAATTAGTAAAGTCAATGTAGAACATCAATGATAAAGTAGAAGAAACTGGTCAAAACAAGGTATTAATCTGTGAGAACTGAGAGTAAGATTTTGAAATCATGTTTTAGACTCAAATATTCAGCATAGTTTCTCATTAATAATAATGGGAAATAGGATTGCTAGGTCTTATATAGTATTTGAAATGAGGCAAAATGTCTAGCCTTCTCTCTGGATTTTCTTAAATACATTGAAAGCAACACTTAATATGTAAGTAAAATGTGGTTCTGTGATGATTTTTGGATACAACAAGATTCAGGACATTTCTGGATTTGTCATGATGTTTAATTCTCAAGACAAGGTAAGTAAGGTTTTGTTTACATATTCTGTACCAGTCACTGCTCTCACACTGTCCATACTACATTCTCAGTGCACATCAAATGCTCTAAACATAAGGCTACTTTTCCCTGACATGGGATTTGTGATACAATGGTCAGTCTATAACCATGACCTCAGACTTTGTGAGTTCTTCCTGAAGATGGACCAACTAACAAAATACAATGACATTATTTCAAGTGATCACATAAACATAATTTGAGGTAGTCCTGGGACCAAATTTTCATAAAGTGGATTCTTTCCAGGGACCTTAATTTCCACAAACATGAGTGATGTCATTCATCTAGCTACACTACCCTCATCTATATTTATCACCCAAGTTTATCTCATGCAAGGTGGACATCAGATGAATATCCTCAGGAGATAGTGCCAAAGATTCCTCCAGCGGTGAAGAAACAGCTATAAAAAAATGAAACAGGAATGCAGATGTAGCATCTCCCTTGGCAACAGTGAAAATAGTACATGGGGATGTGTTGGTACCTGTTTGATTTTCTGGTCTGTGTGGCACTTCCCAAGCCATTCTGCCCAGGTTCAGAGAAGGAAAAATATGTTCACTTTGATTTTATTCTTCTTGCTCCTGAACATTCCACTTCTTGTGGCTGGTTTTATTGATCCCAGGAGCTTTTGGAGAATAAAGCAGAGTAATGACAAGGATGGAAACCCAGGAACAGGTTGTAGCTTCTTTATTCAAGCAGTAAAATGGCCTGTGGAGAAAGAGTATTTCAGTTCTATTTTGAATACACAGTACCTGCTTTTGTATTTTCCTGAGTCTATTGAGGTTGAGGAGCAAAAAAAAAAAAAAAAAAAAAAAAAAAGCAAAGGGTCTTTTGTACTCTGCTATTAAAATGCGAAACAAGAAAGAACTCCAAATTTTATTAGAGACTTAATGCCATATTATGACTTTAAATTGACAGTTTTTTTTCCAACCTGCGTCCTACTTACAGGAATGGGAGTTGAGCAATTACACAACTTCAGGTCATTATCAACCACATTTTTCCCCTCCTAGAAAGTTTCCATAGCTGACTGTAGCACAATGATATCCTATTGAAAGATATCATTTTTGTGACTTTATCCTAGGTGTGTTTATGCAAATGACCACAGTGTCTGGTGATGGTTCTTCCATAATTGTGCAGCTTCTAGTGTTTTTGCTGGGGCCAGTAAAGTTGGAGACACACCTAGCTGTGCAGTCTTCATATAGATACTCAGTTACTTTCTTAAATTTGCTCCTTGTGGTCCCAGTTTATGTACTGAAGCTGCATCAAGAACTGATGTGAGAAATCTGTCCCCCATGAAATTCATATTTGTATCTATACCAATTCACTTGCTTTTAGGTCATACAAAGTCCAGTTTTTCATTCTCTCATTAGAATAAAGAAGGAGTGTACTGACTGTAAGGAGTATGTTTGCATTCTTCAAAAAGTAATATTATTACTAATAGTGGTGACTAATTACTTCCCTAGTCACTATCCTGGGTAACAACAGTGGCATATAATAGTTGGCAATATTAGAGAATAAGGATAGAGGAATTACTAGTTCATCTTTGCCATTATTTAAGGAGCATATGTCTTGCCGCTTTACCTCTCTGTTATTTAATCTGATACTTTTCATATTTAGCACTTATGTTAGATTTTCAGTAATTTTACAAAATATAGTTGCATATTTTACCAGTGTGAACATTATCCGCATTTTAATTTTGTGGACTTCTGAAAATTTTTTTCAGACACAGTACTTTAGACCACAAAGCCACTCTGTTAACTCAAGTGTTTTGCTTCTTAATGCTTACAGTGGAGGAGTTAGTGTTTGGTTTGTACAAGTAGTAGTCTCAAATTTCTGTCATGTGTAACTGAAATTTTTAAAGACATCTTTTTTCTTTATATTCATGACAAATATTCTAAAAGGGGGGATTTTTTATTAAAAAAAACAGGACAGATGTACAATTTCTAATTAGAGTACAGATATTTAACTCAGTAAAAATTAATAATGAAGTAATACATTTGATATTTATTAGTCAGATGTTTTGAAGCAAATCAGAAGGGATAAGAATGATTCTTTTCATAAACACAGAAAACTGGATTATTCCATTGCAATTGAAATTTAGAAAGAAAAAGCATTTAAGAAAAAGATGATTATGTGGGGATATGTTAAATATCTTGCCCCCTAATGAGAAAGAATTTTAATTACATGAGCCAAGTATTGTCACAGAAGACTCCTATAAACTCAATTGTCATTATTTCACTGCCTTAGCATATAATCAATTAGATACAAAAATACCATAAACTCAAGGGCACACATATCCCATGCATTTTACATATTTCTTACTAATTTCAAATGAATTTGTGACCATTTTAACTGTTTGGTCAAAGCATTTGGTGATTTATTAATTGTCTTAGCAAACATTCAAAAACGAGAGGAAAAAACACTTTCTCAGTGAGAACATGACATTTATGGGAGATGACCTCTCATGAATATGTGAAGGATTATTAGCTTCAAATTTCTTTTGTTATCTCAACCATTCATTACACAAGTCATTTCAATCTTTAGGGATTGGGGGCAATACAATCCAGTGCAGGATTGCCATTTTATTGACTGCAAATGATATCTGTAAATTGTTGTCCTTATAAACACTGTAACATTTTACAGAACACACATGGAAATTCACAAGTATGCTCTGGTCTTGGCTTTTTCCATAAATGAAATCAACAGGAACCCTGATCTTTTGCCAAATATGTCTCTAAAATTTAAATTCTCAGAATACATTTGTGATGGGGAATCCCAATTAAATGGTCACATTCATTTGAGTTTACAAAATCGTGATATTCTACCTAATTATGTTTGTAATGATGACTTGTGTGCAGTGACACTTACAGGATTAAGCTGGGCAACAACTCTAACACTTCATATAATCCTAAACAACTTCATATTTCAGCAAGTAAGTGTGTGTGTGTGTGTGTGTGTGTGTGTGTGTGTGTGTGTGTGTATTAGGGGCAGGAAGGGAATTCATGAAATCAGATATCATGGGTGCTACCACGATAGGCCTGAGCCAATCTATGTAGTTCAGAGTCTTGATAGAGCTTTCAAATACTTATTTAATGATATAGAGATGAGGGAAGAAATAATAGCTAGTGGAGATTTCTAGAAACCTGAGGAAAAAGTGTTTATATAATTTCTTAGAAATTCATTTTACCTCATTCTGCTTCCTGTGTTCTAGTTCCTTCATCTTACTTATGAACCCTTTCATCCTGTCCTGAGTGATCATGAAGAATTTCCCTATCTATATAAGATGGCATCTGAGGATACCTCTCCAGCTCTTGCCATGGTCTCCTTCATAATTCATTTCAGTTGGAACTGGGTAGGATTGGCCATCTCAGACAATGATAAAGGTATGCAATTTCTCTCCTATTTGAGAAGAGAAATGGAAAAAAATACAGTCTGTTTTGCCTTTGTCAACGTGATCCCAGTCAATATACATTCATACAGACAAGGACTAAAGTGTATTACAACCAAATCATGACATCATCCACAAATGTTATCATCATTTATGGTGACACAGACAGTAACTTAGCTGTGAGCTTTAGAATGTGGGAGTCTCTAGATACACGGAGAATATGGGTCACCACCTCACAGTGGGATGTTACTACTAGTAGGAAAGACTTCACATTTGATAACTTATATGGGACTTTTGCTTTTGGGCACCACCGTGGTGAGATTTCTGGTTTTAAAAATTTTGTCCAGACATTGAACCTGTTCAAATATTCAGATTACTATCTTGTAAACCTGGAATGGATGTACTTTAATTGTGGAGCCTTAGCATCTCAATGTAAGACACTGAAGAACTGCTCTTCCAGTAACTCATTGGAATGGTTGATGGTACATACCTTTGACATGACTTTTACTAAAGAGAGTTATGACATATACAATGCTGTGTATGCTGTTGCCCATGCACTCCATGAGCTGACTTCTCAAAAATTTAATTATCTCCCAACTAACAATGGGAAAGAACAAAATTATGTCTGCAACAAGGTAGTGCTTCTTCTATTATATAATGTTTCATGTTATCAGTGCCATTAAGAGTCTTTTAGAAGCCAAAACCAAGTGCGCTAGAAAATATTTTCCAAAATAGAGTGATTTACAGATAATTTTCCTACTGATCATGTCTATATAATTGTAACTCTTGAGTTGTATATATATATAAATTGTATATATATAACTCTTGTGTATCTGCCTATATGTCCTCATGTGTGTATTCTCATGGTATATTTCTGTTCATCTGTGTGTATATCCATCTATGTTTTTGTCTATATAAATTATATATAGACAAATTATATGTTATATATATATAAGAGTTATATATATATAACTCTTGAGTTATATATATATAACTCTTGAGTTATATATATAGTCTATATAAATTATATATATATAGTCTATATAAATTGTGTATATATATCTATATCTATGGCAAGTTAACATAAATTTTTTATGTATGGTTGATTTTTGTCTAAGTGTATATTCCTATGTACATTTATAAATGTATGTGTCTGCATGTGGCTGTGTGTTTTGTGTGCTTTTTGTTATGTTCTTTCATTTATGTGTCACTATTTTGCTTTGCCTTGTGTCTTTGTAAGAAAGCATAAATTTGTCTGTGTGACAATGTCACTGTGTTGGTGTCAGTATATGTGTATGTCTAATTATGTGTATTCCTCTGTCCATGTGTTTCTATGTGGTTTCGTGTGTGTATGCTCTTGGGTAATTATTTTGTGTATTTTTCTGTCTGTTTGACTATTTTGATGCATATTCTCTCTCAGTGTGTATCTGTGTATTTATACCTGTGTTTGTGCATGTATGTGTATGTTTGTGTAAATAACTGTGTGCTCCAGCCTTGTGTGTATCTCTATACAGATATTGAGTATCTCTTTGTTTCTTGTGTCTGTATTTCATATTGCAAATATATATTTGTGCTTGTTTGCTAATTTCCTCTTAGAGAACTAAAATAATAGAAACATTATAATTTTATCTCTTTGCTTTCACTGAGATTTTTCACCTGCATACTATAAATAAAGTTGCCATTAAGATGAAATAAGAATACATTTTCTTACTTTAAGGAAGAACATATACTCTATAGTATGCTGCCTATCTTTCAGCTGGGTTCCGTTGTGAAAAAGATCCACTTCACTAATCCTGTTGGGGACAGAGTGAATATGAACCAAAGAGAAAAGCTGCAGGAAGATTATGACATTTTCTACATTTGGAATTTTCCACAGGGCCTTGGACTTAAAGTGAAAATAGGAATATTTAGTCCCTATCTCATAAATGGTCAACAGTTATATTTATCTGAAGATATGCTAGAGTGGGCAAGAGGAAGTACACAGGTGGGTTTGGCCTAACTGTGCCAATTTAAATTACACTGTCAAGTGTGTACATGTCACCTTCCTTGAAAGTGTTGAAATGAAATTGATTGTCAAATGAGAGACCAATTTCTAGTCTCCTAAACTAAATATATCTTCTTTCATTTTTTCAGATGAGTTTTTAGCAACTCACTGAGGATTTCTAACATGCATACAATATATTTGTATTATATCAGAACCTGTTTCTTATCTTTAACATTAATGTAAACTCTTTTAGAAAATGGTTTGATACTATTTCCAGTAAAGTTAACAATATTCTGTTGTTCCCATTCTTATTACTATGGAGTGATTTCTACTGTTATGATGGACCTCTTCAAAGATGCTTAAAGATCTTTATTCATTGTAAGTATAGTATAAATTCAACACAATCAAGTCGCTGATTTTTATTATGTAATTTTAAGCCTGTTATCAACTACTCCTAAATTCCAATGTCTCTAGCTAGCCATACATTAACATATTATGGCAATTTTAGATACTTTATAAACTATATCTTGTTTATTTCAGTTTTTAAAAGTATGGGTATGGGTGGTATTTTCTGCATGTATATGAGTGCAATACCTATGTGTATGGTATATAGAGATGGCTGAAAAATTATTCCAATTTTAGATTGCTTGCAAGAGCTCCATGCCACTCAATGGGTGCCAGAAATCAAATTTAGGCCCCTTCAATAAGAGCAATTTTTCTTGAGAGCTGAGACACATCTGCAGCCTTGACTCATACCTTGTAAAAGATAATGTTGATTAAAGGAATATTTTTTGCCACACTAATTCTTGCATAAATCATTCAACCAAACAAGGATGTGCATAATTTTCTTCTCAATATGGGGAGAAATTGGTAGTAATTGTCTTTTTAAGAAATTTGAAAATCAAATATTTCATCTGCATGCTAGATATAATATAGGTATGAATATTAATATGCTTATATGCTTAATGTGTCATATTCAACCTGCCCCAAAACAAAGTTGGTTAAATGTCTTCAAGCTTGATATAAAGTGATTCCCAGGTTGCTCAGTGTGAAATTTATAGTTTCTATGTATCCTCCATGAGATTAAGAATGTGATTCTTAGAGAAAAGAACATAAGAACTAAAAGTGTAGTTATAGACCGACATATATTTAGAAACTAGCATTGAAATCTCACGTATGTTCTAACCAGGCCTCACTTGATCCTTCAAATACATCCACTGGAAGACTATAGATTTTTAAAAATGCAACTAGTGTTCTATTCACATCCATCATAAGTCCAATGTGCACACTAAAAAATAAAACCATGAAGACATCAGGGAAATAAGATTCCAAACCTTAGAGTCACAGACATAAGTGAGAGTAGATTTAATATTATACTAAAAAAAGAATCAAAGAATGAGTAGAAGAGTGTTAACAAAATTAAAGAGGACAGTAATCACCTCTGGGAGAACACAATGAAAATATGAAAACTTTATTACAATAAGACACTGACTATGTATATGACAGAGAGCTTACAGATAGGTGTAAAATAATGGAAGAATTTTAAACTAAAATATATAATAGAAAAATAAAATAAACCAAATAAATATCTCAGAGAAAAGACTAATAAAATAAATGCTCCAAGTTGAGAACAGGATGGTAAGACTTGAAGAAAAGGCACAAGAATTAGAAACTTCAAATGATAGCAAACATAATACAATAAGGAAAAATGAAAATCACAGTGTCTAGGGAGTATGATTTAAAACCTATGTGAATAATACAAGGAAGGATATACTCTAGGTATCATCAGTAAATCCATTTTACTGCAGTTGTACATTTCCAAATAATGTGGGAAATGTGGACATCTGTCTAGTAGAGGCATTTAAAAGTCAAAAAAATCAACTTTTGAAATTAAATAGTCCTTGACACATTTGACTTAAAATTTGTTATGGAACAAGGGGAGGATATGAGAGCTGCAGGAGAGAACCTTGTGTCTTAGAAAGTCCCTCTCCAGATAACAGCAGGTTCTACCAGCATCACCATTTTTAAATGAAAGTGGTTGATTCTTTCATTCATTCATTAACTTTACATCTGGTCACCACCTTACACTCCCTACTCCACTTCTTCTCCTCCCATCTTTCCCCTCCTTCCTATCCAGTACTCCTTTCTTCTTCAGAAAAGGGGAGTTCAGCCCGCCCCAGTTGTCGACATGCTTTGGCATATCATGGTGTACAATAAATGACACAGATTCATGTATTCGTAAAGAGTACAGGGGAGGCAGCCCCGTAGGGGTAAAATGTCCCAAAGGCAAGCAACAAAGTCAGACACAGAACCTGCTACATATTTTAGGTATCCCATGTAGTAATGATCGAGCTTCACAAAGGTTACCTATGTTTGGAAGACTTAGATTAGTCTCACGCATTTTTTGTAGCTAGTGGTTCAGTCTCTGTGAGCCCTTAGGGTTCCAGGTAAGATGATTGTGTATTTTTTCTTGTGTCCTTGATCCCTCTGGCTCCTACCATCCTTCTTTCCCCTCTTATTCAGGATTCCCTAACTTTGCCTATGGTTTGGGTGTTGACATTTGCAGGCATTTCAATCAACTGCTGGGTGAATTTTGTCTGATGATAGTTATGCTAGGCTCTTGACTGCAAATATAACAAAAATATTATTACTAGAATCAGCAGTGGACTTTCTCTCACTAGCTTCTTTAGTTATGTGCAGTGTAACACATCATGGATATTCTTAAATAAGGAGAACAATGTGTATTTAAACATTTACAGACATAACTGCCAATCCAGTTACTATATCCAGTGAATTTATTCTTCATTAAAAATGGAAGACAAAAACAATTTCAGGATGAGAATTATAATAAGTCATAACAGATAAATGAGTACTACAGAAGACATTAAAGTCATTATATTTTAATGGAAGATGAATCCAAGAGGTCAAAATAATATATAAATATCCCTCGAATGCCTGACAGAAAACAACTATTAGAAAAACATCAAATATTGAAATAACAACTATAACATAATTTGCAAATAATTTTTAGTAGTAATTGAGTGTTCATGGTCACCTTTAATCAAAAATCAGAGATAATGAGTTTGTTTATTATTTATTTATTTATTTATTTAATTGAATATAATCTTCACTTACATTTCAAATACTAAAACTTTTCCGGTTTCTCCCCTCCCCAAAAACCCCCAACCCCTCCTTCCACTGCCTGCCTCGAATTAAGCCCCTCCACCCGACCCACTCCTCGCCCCCTCTCGATTTTCCTTTGTTGGGACACCTATTAAACTTTCACTGGACCAAGGACCTTTCCTCCCACTGATGCTGGACAAGGCATTCCTCTGTCACATTTTTGGCTGGAACCATGTGTACCCCTTGGTTGATTAGTTTCTGGGAGTCCTGGGGCATCTGGGTGGCTGACATCCTTGTTCTTCCCATGGGGCTGTAAACCCCTTCAGATCCTCTGTTTTGCCCCCAACTCCTCCATTGGGGATCCCACGCCCAGGCCAATGGTTGGCTGCTAGCATCTGCCTCTGTATGTGTAAGGTCTGGCAGGGCCTCATGGCATGCTCCTTTTGGTATACACTTCTTGTCCTCTTAAAAGTGTAAGGGTTTGGTGACTGTTTATAGGGTGAATCCCCAGGTAGGAGAGTCTCTGGGTGGCCTTTCCTTCAGTCTCTGCTCCACACTTTCACTCCTTTATTGCTCCTGTGAGTATTTTGTCCCCTTTCTCAGAGGAACCAAAGCACCCCTCTTTCAGTCCTCTATCTTCTTGAGCTTCCTGTGGTCTGTGAATTGTAACTTGTTTATTTTGAGCTTTTGGGCTAACATCCACTTATCAGTGAGTGCATACCATGTGTGTTCTTTTGTGATTCTGTTACCTTGCTCAGGATGACACTTTCTAGTTCCTTCCATTTGCCTAAGAATTTCAGGAATTAATTGTTTTTAATAGCTGAATAGTACTCCATTGTGTATATATACCACAACTTCTTTATCCATTCCTCTGTTGAAGAACATCTGGGTTCTATCCAGCTTCTGGATATTAGAAATAAGGCTGCTATGAACATACTGGAGCATGCGTCCTTATTACATGTTGTAGCATCTTATGGATATATGCCCAGCAGTGATATAGCTGGGTCCTCAGGTAGTACCATGGCCAATTTTCTGAGGAACTGCCAAACTTATTTCCATAATGGTTTTACCAGTTTGCAATACCACCAAAAATGGAGATGTGTTTCTCTTTCTCCACATCCTCTCCAGCATCTGCTGTCCCCTGAGTTTTTCATCTTAGTCATTCTGACCAGTGTGAGGTGGAATCTCAGTGATGTTTTGATTAGCATTTCCCTGATAACTAAGGATGCTGAACATTTCTTTGGGTGCTTCAGAGCCATTCTAGATTTCTCAGTTGAGAATTCCCTGTTTCGCTCTGTACCCCATTTTTAATAGGGTTATTTGACTCTCTGGATTCTAACTACTTGAGTTCTTTGTATACATTGGATATTAGCCTTCTATCAGATGTAGAATTGGTAAAGATCTTTTCCCAATTTGTTGGTTGCCATTTTGTCCTATTGACATTGTCCTTTGCCTTACAGAAGCTTTGTAATTTGATGAGGTCCCATTTGCCAATTCTTGTTCTTAGAGAATGAACCATTGGTGTTCTATTCAGGAAATTTTCCCCTGTGCCCATGTGTTCAAGATTCTTCCCCACGTTCTCCTCTATAAGTTTCAGTGTGTCTGGTTTTATGTGGAGATCCTTGATCCACTTGGACTAGAGCTTTGTAAAAGGAGATAAGAATGGTTCGATTTGCATTTTTCTGCATGCTGACCTCCAGTTGATCCAGTACCATTTGTTAAAAATGATCTCTTTATTCCACTGGATGTTTTTAGCTCCTTTGTCAAATATCAAGTGACCATAGGAGTGTGGATTCATTTCTGGGTCTTCAATTCTATTCCATTAATCTTCCTCCCTGTCTCCCTATAAATACAAAACAATTTTTATCACTATTGCTCTGTAGTAGAGCTTGAGGTCGGAAATGGTGATTCCCACAGAAGATCTTTTCTTGTTGAGAATAGTTTTTGCTATCCTGGGTTTTTGTTAAACCAAATTTTCACAATATCTTTCCACAAATCCAGCCCTGCAACGGATAATAGGTGGAAACCTCCAATACAGGGAGAGAAACAACACCCTGGAAAAAATGAGATAATAACCTTCTTGAATCAAACCCAAAAGTAGATAATCACTCAAACATAAAGATAGCGTCCAGATGAATTTGAGTATTGCTCTTTCTAGATCTATGAAGAATTGATTTGGGATTTTGATGGAGATTGAATTGAATCTGTAGATTTCTTTCATCAAGATGTCCATTTTTACTATATTAATCCTTCCAATACATAAGCATGGGAGATCTTTCCATCTTTTGAGATATTCTATGATTTCTTTCTTCAGAGGCTTGAAGGACTGGTCATACAGATCTTTCACTTCCTAGGTTAGAGTCACACCAAGGAATGTTCTATTATTTATAACTAATGTGAAGGGTGTCATTTCACTAATTTATCCTCAGTTTGTTTATCCTTTGAGTAGAGGGAGGCTACTGATTTGTTTGAATTAATTTTATATCCAGCCACTTTGCTGAAGTTGTTTATCAGCTTTGGGAGTTCTCTGGTGGAAATTTTGGGGTCATTTAAGTATATGATCAAAACATCTGAAAATAATGATATTTTGACATCTTAAAGGATGCTGAATTTTGTCAGATGCTTTCTCTGCATCTAATGAAATGACCATGTGGTATTTTTCTTTGAGATTGTTTATGTAGTGGATTACATTGATGGACTTCCTTATATTGAACCATCCCTGCATCCCTGGGATGAAGCCTACTTGATCGTGGTGAATGATCGTTTCGATGTGTTTTTGGATTCGGCTGGCAAGAATTTTATTGAGTATTTTTGCATCGATATTCATAAGAGAGATTGGCCTGAGATTCTCTTTCTTTGTCGGATCTTTGTGTGATTTTGGTATTAGCATAATTGTGGCTTCATAGAACGAGTTGGGTAGTGTTTCTTCTGTTTCTATTTTGTGGAATAGTTTGAAGAGTATTGGTGTTAGGTCTTCTTTGAAGGGCTGATAGAATTCTGTACTAAAACCATCTGGACCTGTGCTTTTTTTGGTTGGAACACTTCCAATGACCACTTCTATTTCTTCAGGGGTTAAAGGATGATTTAGGTGGTCTATTTGATCCTGATTTAATTTTGGTATTTGGTATCTGTCTAGGAAATTGTCCATTTCCTCCAGATTTTCTAGTTGTGTTGAATACAGGCTTTTGTAGTAGGATCTGATGATTTTTTGAATTTCCTCAGTTTCTGTTGTTATCTCTCCCTTTTTGTTTCTGATTTTCTTAATTTGGATACTATCTCTGTGCCCTCTGGTTATTCTGGCTAAGGGCTTATCTATCTTGTTGATTTTCTCAAAGAACCAACTCCTAGTTTTGTTGATTCTTTGTATGGTTTTATTTGTTTCTACTTGATTGATTTCAGCCCTGAGTTTGATGATTTCCTGCCTTCTACTCCTCTTGGGTGTATTTGCTTCTTTCTGTTCCAGGGCTTTCAGGTGTGCCATTAAGCTGCTAGTGTATGCTCTCTCCTGTTTCTTTTTGGAGGCACTCAGGGCTATGAATTTTCCTCTTAGCACCGCTTTCATTGTGTCCCATAAATTAGGGTATGTTGTGCCTTCATTTTCATTAAATTTTAAAAAGTCTTTGATCTATTTCTTTATTTCCACCTTGACCAAGTTATTATTGAGTAGAGCATTTTTCAGTTTCCATGTGTATGTGGGCTTTCTGTTGTTTTTGTTGATATTGAAGACCACCCTTATTCCATAGTGATCTGATAGGAGGCATGGGATTAGTTCGATCTTCTTATATCTGTTGAGGTCTGATTTGTGACCAATTATATGGTTGATTTAGGAGAAGGTACCATGAGGTGCTGAGAAGAAGGTATATTCTTTTGCTTTAGGATGAAATGTTCTATATATATCTGTTAGTTCCATTTGGTCCAAGGCTTCAATTAGATTCACTGTGTCCCTGTTTAGTTTCTGCTTTCCTGAACGATCCATTTCAGAGAGCGGGGTGTTGAAGTCCCCCACTATTATTGTGAGAGGTGCCATGTGTACTTTGAGCTTTAGTAAAGTTTCTTTTACAAATGAGGGTGCCCTTGCGTTTGGAGCATAGATATTCAGAATTGAGAGTTCTTCGTGGTGGATTTTTCCTTTGTTCAGTATGTAGTGTCCTTCTGTGTCTTTTTTGATGACTTGGGTTGAAAGTCAATTTTATCTATTAGGATGGCTACTTCAGCTTGTTTCTTGGGGCCATTTGCTTGTACAATTGTTTTCCAGCCTTTTACTCTGAGGTAGTGTTTGTCTTTGACACTGAGGTGCATTTCCTGCACGCAGCAAATTGCTGGGTCCTGTTTACATATCAGTCTGTTAGTCTATGTTTTTTTATTGGGGAATTGAGACCATTGATATTAAGAGAGATTAAGGAATAGTGATTATTGCCACCTGCTATTCTTGATGCTATCTATGTTTGAGTGGTTATTTACTTTTGGATTTGATGAAAGAAGGTTATTATCTTGTTTTTTCCAGGGTGTAGTTTCTCTCCTTGTATTGGCGGTATCCACCTATTATCCTTTGTAGTGCGGTGTTTGTGGAAAGATATTGTGTAAATTTGGTTTTATCATGGATTAACTTGGTCTCTCCATCTATGGTGCTTGAGAGTTTTGCTGGGTATAGTAGTCTAGGCTGGCATTTTTGTTCTCTTAGGGTCTGCATGAGATCTGCCCAGGATCTTCTGACTTTCAAGTCTCTGGTGAGAAATCTGATGTGATTCTGATTGGCCTGCCTTTATATGTTACTTGGTCTTTTTCTCTTACTACTTTTAATATTCTTTCTTTGTTTAGTACATTTGATGCTTTGACTATTATGTGCCGGGAGGTATTTCTTTTCTGGTCCAGTCTGTTTGGAGTTCTGTAGGCTTCTTGTGTGTTCATCGGCATCTCTCTCTTTAGGTTAGGGATGTTTTCCTCCATAATTTTGTTGAAGATATTTACTGGCCCTTTAAGTTGCTAATCTTCACTCTCATCTATACCTATAATCCTTAGGTTTTGTCTTCTCATTGTGTCCAGGATTTCCTGGATGTTTTGGGTTACATGTTTTTTGCATTTTGCATTTTCTTTGACTGTTAGTTGATGCTTTCTATGGTATCTTCAGCATCTGAGATTCTTTCTTCCATCTCTTGTATTCTATTGCTGATATTTGCATCTATGACTCCTGATTTCTTCCCAAGGTTTTCTATCTCCAAAATTGTCTCCCTTTGTGATTTCTTAGTTGTTTCTACTTTCTTTTTTAGATCCTGAATGGATTTGCTCAGATCTTTCACTTGTTTGTTTGTATTTTCCTGTATTTCTTTAAGATATTTTTGCATTTCCTCTTTCAGGATTTCTGCCTGTTAACCCAAGTTCTCCTGTATTTCTCTAAGCGATTTTTGTGTTTCTTCCTCATGGGCTTCTATCTGTTGATCCATCATCTCCTGCATTTCTTTAAGCGATTCTCAAGTTTCCTTTGTAAGGGCATCTATCCGTTGATTCATTTCTTTAAGCGATTTTTGTGTTGCCTCCATCTGTTGACCCATATTCTTCTGCATTTCTTTATGCAATTTTTATGATTCCTTTGTAAGGGCCCCTACCCGTTGATTCATTTCTTTAAGCGATTTTTGTGTTGCCTCCTTATGGACCTCCATCTGTTGACCCATATTCTCCTGCATTTCTCTAAGCTGTTTTTGTGTTTCCTTTATAAGGGCTTCTACCCATTGATTCATGTTCTCCTGTATTTCTTTATGAGATTTATTTGTGTCCTTCTTGAAATCCTCTAACAGCATCATAAGAAGTGATTTTAAATCCAGATCTTGCATTTTGGGTGTGATGGGGTATCCAGGACTTGCTGCTGTCGAAGAGTTGTGTTCAGATGGTGTCATATTGCCTTGATTTCTGTTCCTATGTTTGCCTTTTGCCATCTGGTTACCTCTGGTGTTAGTTGGTCCTCCTGTCACTGGCTGCTGTTTGGACCTTCTGTGAGCCTGCAAGGCTATTTCTGCCCCCCACCCCACCCCCAGATTACCGGGATTCCCCTGGCACTGATTGCTGGGGCCTGCCCTGCTCCTGAGTGACTTCGGAGCCTTGATGTGCCTTGCCCCAAGTGATGTTATATTGGGGATTCCCTGCACATCCAAAGGCTCAGTGTAGTCGATCCCTGGAGCAGAGGTTGCCAAGGGTAGCCTGGTGTTCTCCCACCCAGGGCGGGTCTTTCCCAGAGCGGGTGTCTCTCTGCAGGGCAGATGTCCCATAGCAGACTTGGCGCGTATGTGACCACAGAACTGCCCAGCTCTTGGGAGCATGGAGCACACAAGCTGTCTAAGTCCCAAGTGATATTATGCTTGATTGTCCCTGCGCCTGGAGTCACAGTTGCCCTGTTGCCGCAGCAAAGATGGCAGAGTGCACTCTGCACTCTCTCAGCGCAGTTCACTCTGCAGGGCAGATGGCCCACAGCAGAGCTGGCGCCCAAAAGACCCAACCTCAGAGCTGCCCCGCTCTTGGGCACAGATGGAAGCCCAACAGGCTGTGTCCCAAGCAATGTTATATTGGGGAGTCCCTGGGTACCTGGATACTCAGTGCAGTTGATCCACAGAGAAGAGGCCGCCAAGGGGAGGCTGGTGCACTCCCGCCCTGTGTGGGTGCCTAAAACAATATTTTATCCACATTTTTCATTTTAAAATATTTTCCCATTCATTTCTTTATTCACTTTATATCTTAATCACAGCACCTCCACCTTTTAAGGTCCCTCCATCATCCCATCCTGCCTTTCACCTCTGAGAAAAGGAAGGTCCAGGTCAGTGCTGGGTACCAACCCATTCTGGTGCTTCAACTCATTGAAGGACTCAGCACATCCTCTCCCACTGAGGCCAGAGAAGATAGCCCATTTAGGGAAGAAATGATACATAGGCAGGCAACAGCGTCAGGATAAGGCCCCACTCAAGTTGTTGAGGAATTCTTTTTTTGTTTTGTTTTTTCTGTTTTTTTGTTTGTTTGTTTGTTTGTTTTGTTTTTTGTTTTTTTTTTTTTTTGAGACAGGTTTCTCTGTGTAGCCCTGGCTGTCCTGGAACTCACTGTGTAGACCAGACTGGCCTCGAACTCAGAAATCCTTCTGCCTCTGCTACCCAAGTGCTGGGATTAAAGGCATGTGCCACCACCGCCTGGCTGTTGAGGAATTCTTATGAAGTCAAAGTTGCACATATGCTATATATGTGCTGGTGGCCTAGGACTAGCTCTTTTATGCTCTTTGGCTGTTTGTTCATTCTCTTGCAGCCCTCGAGGGGCCAAGTTATTGACTCTGTTAGTTTCCTTGTTGGATTCCTATTCCCTTTGTGTCCCTCAATCCTTCTGTCTGTCAGATCTTCTACTAAACACCACAAATTCTACCTAATGTTTGATTAATATTTATCTGTGCATCTCTGCATCTGTTTCAGTCAACAGCTGGGGGGAGCCTATTAGAGGACAGTTTTCCTAGACTCCTGTCTGCAGGCATAACAGAGTATCATTAATAGTGCCAGGGATTGGTTCTTGCCCATGGGATGGACCTAAAGTAGGCCAGTCATAGGTTGGTCACTGCCTCAGACCTTGCTTCATCTTGGTCCCTGCACTTCTTGTAGTCAGGAAAATGTTTGTGTCCAAGGTTTTGTGGCTGGATTGTTGACCTTATCTCTCTACTGAGAGTTGTGCCTGGCTACAGATGGTTGGCATTTCATGTTCCACATCCCCCACTAGTAGGAGTCTCAACTCGTTTTCCTCATATACTCTTTGGAGCCTCCTGAATTCCAGGTCTCTGGCATATCCTAGAGATGCTGTTCACATTTCCATTCAAGTTTCAGGCCCTCTTTACCTAGTTCTCCCTAAATTTGATCCCTCTGCCCTGTTCCCTTTTCCATCACCTCATCCAGTTCCCTCCCACCATCCAACTCCAATGTTTATTTTATTTCTCCTTCTGAGTAAGATTCAAGCATTCTCCATTGGACACTTCTTGTTATTTAGCCTCTTTGGGCCTGTGGATTGTAACATGGGTATCTGATCCTTTATGGATAATATCCACAGATAAGTTAGTACATACTATGCATGCCATATTGGGTCTGGGTTTCCTCACTCAGGATGATATTTTCTATTTCCATTCATTAGCCTGCAAATTTCATCATGCCCTTCTTTTAATAGCTAAGTAGTATTCTACTGCATAAATGTACCACACTTTCTTTATCCATTCTTAGGTTGAGGTATATTTGGGTTGTTTCTATTTCCCGACAGTTATGAATAAAGCTACTATGAACATAGTGGAACAAGTCTCCTGTTGGTTTGGCACAACACATCTTGGGTATATTCCCAGGAGTGGTCCAGCTGGGTCTTGAGTAGAACTATTCCCATTTTTCTGAGAAACCACCAAATTAATTACTAGAGTGGATGTAGAAGTTTACATGCTGCAATGAAGAGTTGCTTGCTCCATATCTTTGCCAGCATGTGCTATATCTTGAGGGGTTTTTCATTCATTCATTAATTTATTTACTTTACATCCAGATTGCAGCCTCTGAGAAGACAGAGGGCCCCTCTGGGAATCAGCCCACCATGGTACATTAGTCACTGCTGGACAGAGCCTTTCTCATTTAGGCCAGACAAAACAAATCAATTAGGGTACCAGTATGACAACAGATTCTAGGACAAACCTCGCTCAAATTTTTGGAAATCTCCATGAAGACAAAGTTGCACATCTGCTAAACATGTGTGTGTGTGTGGGGGGCTAGGTCCAGCATATGTTTACTGGGGCATAGATGTTCAGAATTAAGACTTTCTCTTGGTGGATTTTCCCTTTGATGAAAATGAAGTGTCCTTCCTCATTAAGCTTGATACCTTTTCGTCGAAAATCTATTTTACTGGATATTAGGATGTCAACTCCAGCTTGTGTCTTGGGACCATTTGCTTGGAAGACCTTTTTCAATCCATTTACTTTGAGATAGTGTCTGTCTTTGCTAATGATGTGTGTTTCTTGTAAGCATCAAAATGCTGATCTTGTTTGTGTATCTAGTCTGTTAACTTATGTCTTTTTATAGATGAGTTGAGTTCATTAATATTGAGAGATATTAAAGACAGATGACTGTTGGATCCTGTTATGTTTGTTTTTGTAGGTGGCTTTATGTGCTTGTGGTTCTCTCCTTTTGACTTTGTTGTGAGATGCTTAATATATTGTTCTTTCTTTGGTGTAGGTACCTTCCTCGTGTTGGAGTTTTCAATATAGGATCCTCTGAAGGACTTAATTGGTAGGTAAATACTGTTTGAATTTGGATTTTTCCTGGAATATTTTGGTTTCTCCATCTATGTTGATTGAGTGTTTTGCTGGGTAGAGTAGCCTGGCCTGGCATTTGTGTTCTCTTAGGGTCTACATAACCTCTCACCAGGCTCTTTTGGCTTTTAGTGTCTCGGTTGAGAAGTCTGGTGTAATTTGTATGTTGCTTGGCCCTTTTCCATTGTAGTTTTGAATATTCTTTCTTTGTTCTATGCATTTAGTGTTTTGATTATTATGTGATGAGAGGATTTCCTTTTCTGGTCCCATTTGTTTGGTGTTCTATAGGCTTCTTTTACCTTTATGGCCATCTCCTTCTTTAGGTTGGGGAAGTTTTCTTCTATGATTTTGTTAAAGATGTTTTTAGGTCCTTTGAGCTGGGAATCTTCATTCTCCTCTATTTCAATTATTCTTCGATTCAATCTTTTCATTGTGTCCTGAATTTCCTGGATGTTTTGGGTTAGGAGGTTGTTATGTTTTGAATTTTATTTGACAGTGTGTCAATCTCTTCTACTGTGTCTTTTACACCTGATATTCTCTCTTCTATTTCTTGTATTCTGTTGGTAATACTTACATTTGTAATTCCTGACCTCTTTCCTAGGTTTTCCATTTCTAAGTTTGTCTACATTTGTGCTTTCTTTATTGTTTCTGTTTCTATGTTTAGGTCTTGGACTGCTTTATTCAATTCCTTTGCCTGTTTGATTGTGTTTTCCTGTATTTCTTTAAGGGATTTAGTTGTTTCCTCATTAAGGGATTCTGGCTGTTTACTTGTATTTTCCTGTATTTCTTGTATTTATTGTTATACTCAGTCTACTCTTATTTTTCAGTTATTATTTTTTATTATTAACTGTTTTATTTATTTACATTCTAAATGTTGGATGCTCTCACCAATAGAGTAGTCATGCAGACAAAATGTTGATGTCAATCTATTGTAGTTAAATGAAAACATAGATCAAATAGACAACACACATCTCCAGAATATTCTACTCAAACAGTATGGAGTACATATTCTTCAAAACAGACCATATGACTTCATCTAAAATAGATCTCACAAAACAACACAGAGAAAGAATGAACAAACATGAATAACTTGAAATGACATTTTTGTATTCTATTGGCATGCAAAGGGCTAACAACAGGAATGAGCAGCAAGATAGACAACAGAAAACATACAGACTTATGGAGATGAAACAGCTCACTAGTGAATAACAGATATCTCACAAAAGAATTAAAGATGCAATTAAAAATTCCTTTCATTAGATAAAAATGAATCATGAAAATAGCAGAACCTATGGGATATAATGAAGGTCATCCTAAGGGGGTACATTTACAATTCCAGATGCCTAAGTTACAAAGCAAGGGAGATTCCAAGCAAGTAGCTTAAGACCTTAGAGAGGAGAACAAAAAGGGCATAAATAGAAGAAAAGCAACTACTAAACAAATAATGATATAAAAGGCAGATAAAGTAAATAAAAGTCACGAAATGAAAGCACTAGTAGATGCAAACAGTAGATATTAGACATAAAAAGAGAATAGTTGATAGAAACATCATGATTCTAGAAAGCCATAGGCATACCTCAAAAATTGCACCATTTCAAAATATATGAAATAAGTGGGTGAATTTCCCAAACCAAATTAAGATGTGTCATGAACCATTAAGGAGAAGCTAAAAACTAGTGGGTGATCTTGAGATAGCTCTACCATGGACTGTACAGTTTATGGCAGATTTGATTATTAAGGTAAGTCCTAGGATTTGATTTTTCTATTATTAAATATATATAATAATCACTAGGCATAAGCCTACCCTTCTGAGCAGATCTCTGAAGAACTATGAAAATGTACTGTCTTATAGTGATGCTATATAGACAAATAGATGATTTCTTAATTCTTAATGAAGATTCTATAAAAATTCCTAAAATTTTATCAGTAATTGTCAGTAGCTATTAAGATATTTTATACTAGGACTGTTATAAAGTCTTTTCTGATATCAAAACTCCTATGAGAACTCTGGACATCTTCACATTTCACAAGTTAATTGCATCTAAAATAGCAAGTAGGCATCTACAACTTAAAGCACATTCCAAGAGGTTGTAAAACCATTAACCAAAGGTCACGAAAAGGGAATTAATGATGTACTATAGGTGCAAGGACAGAAGATAAACCAGATTGACTGGTTTTATCTATATGAAACTTCACTAATACCTTAGTCACAAAAAATATGCTTTTAACTATACATGACGCTGTAGAGCTGGTTATAGATGATGAATATTTAGCCAGATAATTCTCTTAATAGGTATACATGTAAACATTTTCTGTTGGAAACTTCCTATTCAATTTATGATTTGAACTTATACATAAACTTTTGGTGAACTTTTTACCATGTGGCCATATGTTCTGAAAGATTTACAGGTGCTAGAACAAAGAGGCAAGAGACCATATTCCTGTTTCTTAGAGAAATTTCATAGGAAACTTTTTAGAAGAACTTTGAAATAAAGGCTAAAATCACGTTTTCAAAGTGTTCTTTTTTCTTTCTGCTACTTCAACTAGCAGGCTGTGAGTTAGAGCAGGGTGCAGTTCCTATGGAGATACAAGAAAGGCTACTTTACTTAATCTCTTGTTTTAAGATGAGGTGGTAAATGCTAGAGAATGCTGTTCATAGAACTCAGTGGTTGCTGTTGATGATGATCATGCCATCCTGAAGAAGGTGAGAAAAGGTTTTGCAAGCTGTACATCTGTCAGAACATTAATATTAAGAAATATAGAGGCAGCAGAGAAGCAGGCAGCTCCACAGCCTTCTGTGCTTAGCCCACCAGAAGAGAGTGATCTCCCAGCAGCGATTTCACTTCTGATGCAGAGGTGAGATCTCCACCTTTTCTCTAGAGGGGTACAGCTAGGAGCGCACAGGGCATACGATCAGTGGAGTTGCTGGGACAGGAGTCTTCCCTTCCAGCCGCCATCTGCAGCAGGGAACCAGGCAGCTCTAAAGCCTTCTGTGCTTAGCCCACCAGAAGAGAATGATCTCCCAGCAGTGATTTCACTTCTGAGTGCGGAGGTGAGATCTCCACCTTCTCTCTGGAGGGGTACAGCTAGGAGCGCACAAGGCATATGATCATTGGAGTAGCTGGGACAGGAGTCTTCCCTTCCAACCGCCATTTACAGCAGGGAACCAGACAGGTCCACAGCCTTCTGTGCACAGACCTTGCCAGAAGAGAGTTGGTCTCCCAGGAGTACAGACACAGGTTTACAGGCCCATAGGAAGGGCAAGCTCCAGCCAGAGACAACAAGACCAACTAACACCAGAGATAATCAGATGGCGAAAGGCAAGCACAAGAACCCTACCAACAGAAACCAAGGCTACATGGCAACATCAGAGCCCACTTCTCCCACCACAGCAAGTCCCGGATACCCCAATACACTGGAAAAGCAAGAGTTGGATTTAAAGTCTCTTCTCACGATGCTGTTGGAGGACATCAAGAAGGACATAAATAACTCCCTTAAAGAAATACAGGAGAACATGGGTCAAATGGTAAAGGCCCTTAAAGAGGAAACACAAAAATTCCTGAAGGAAATACAGGGGAGCATGGGTGAACAGGTAGAGGCCCTTAAAGAGGAAACACAAAAATCCCTGAAAGAATTAGAGGAGAACACAAACAAACAAGTGAAGGAACTGAACAAAACCATCAGGATCTAAAAATGGAAGTAGAAACAATAAAGAAATCACAAAGTGAGACATCTCTGGAGATAGAAATTCTTGGAAAGAATTCAGGAGTCATAGATGCAAGCATCAACAACAAAATACTAGAGATAGAAGAAAGAATCTCCGGGGCTGAAGATACCATATAAAACATTGACCCAACAGTTAAAGAAAATGCAAAATGCAAAAAGCTCCTGAGCCAAAACATCCAGGAAATCCAGGACACAATGAGAAGACCAAACATAAGGATTATGGGTATAGAAGAGAGTGAAGATTTCCAACTTAAAGGGCCAGTAAATACCTTCAACAAAACTATAGAAGAAAACTTCCCTAACCTAAAGAAAGATATGTCCATGAACATACAAGAAGCCTACAGAACTCCAAACAGACTGGATCAGACCAGAAAGTCCTCCTGGCACATAATAATCAAAACACTAAATGCACCAAACAAAGAAAGAATATTAAAAGCAGTAAGAGAAAAAGGTCAAGTAACCTATAAAGGCAGGCCTATCAGAATTACACCAGACTTCTCACCTGAGATGATGAAAGCCAGAAGATCCTGGGCAGATCTCATACAGACCCTAAGAGAAAACAAATGCCATTCCAAACTACTATACCCAGCAAAATTCTCATTTACCATAGATGGAGAAACCAAGATATTCCACGATAAAACCAAATTTACACAATATCTTTCCACAAATCCAGCCCTACCAAAGATAATAGATGGAAAACACCAACATGAGGAGGGAAGCTACACCCTAGAAAAAGCAAGAAAGTAATCTTTTTCCAACAAACCCAAAGGAAAGGAACCACACAAACATAAAAAGAGCATCAAAAATAACAGGAAGCAACAATCACTATTCCTTAATATCTTATAATGTCAATAGACTCAATTCCCCAACAAAAAACATAGTCTAACAGAGATGTTTTTCATGTGGATCTTCAATTTTATCAGAAAATGTTTGTGACTCCTCTTTCAATTAAGTAATGCTTTTTGTGTCTACCATTTTGACTGTATTATTTTCCATGATAATCTTTAATTTTAACATTTTTTTCTGTGTATTTTTTCGATTTTGTCGGAGGTGTTTTTTCATGTAGATCTTTGGTTTCATCGGGGGGGGGGGTTATAGTTCCACTTTCAATCAATTTAGGAATGTTTTTGTGCCTACAATTTTGTCAGTATAATTGTCCATGATAATCTTCAATTTTAACGTTTCTCTGTATTTTTCTTCAATTTTGTCAGAAGTATTTTCCATGTGGATCTTCAGTTTTATCAGACAATATCTATAATTTTACTTTCAATCAACTTAGGAATATTTTTATACCTTCCATTTTATCTGTATAATTTTCCATGTAATAGTCAGTTTTAACTTGTTTCTCTATATATTTCTTGAAATTTTTCAGGAATATTTTCCTTGTAGATCTTCAATTTTATCAGAAAGTGTTTATAATTCCACTTTAAAAAACATAGGAATATTTTTATGCCTACCATTTTATCTTTATAATTTTTCCATGACATACTCAATCTTAACACACTTTTTATGTATTTCTTCAATTTTATCAGAGATATTTTCCATGTATATTTACACAATGGAATACTACTCAGCAATTAAAAACAATGAATTCATGAAATTCTTAGGCAAATGGGGAACAGGAGAAGGGAAGAGGGCTTATGGGACTTTCGGGGAGGTGGGGACTGGGAAAGAGGAAATCATTTGGAATGTAAATAAAGAATATAGAAAATAAAATTTAAAAAAGTTTACACATATTACTTTGGAATCTGTTCATCAGCACCAATAATTGATAGAGGAATGAAATAGTTTTGAAATCCAATTGTCAAATTAATGAAATATATGTATGATCTAAGTGGAAGAACTCACAAATTTAGATGTTATTGTAAATTTAATAAATAACTCAAAAAGTAGCAGTGAATACAAGAGGAACACTAGAAATTAGTACATATATCAACTTGGAAAAAAAAGGATGACTGCAGAACACAGTTAGCCTAATATCTTGACATAAAGAAATAATAGACTATAGCATCAAATGTCAATTAAAACTTCATATGTGAGTGTTCAGATAGCAAAGAACAATCAGGTTCCAAAACTAATGTTTAAGAAACTCATGAGCCAGGTTTTAAGAAGTTTTTATCTCCTAGCATATGTTTTGTCCCTAATGTGATGAAGTAAGTTCCTTTTGGCCTTAATAACATTATATAGCACTTGGGGGCAAAGATGATGCCCAAGAATGATGATGTACAGGAAATGATGATAGTGAAGACTTCCATAGTCACCTGGATCTTCCCCCTTGGTGCTCTGGTAGACAGGGAGGAAAGTGACCCAGACATTGCAAAACAAAAACATGCTGAAATCCAGAAACTTTGCTTCATTGAATGTGACAGACAGATTCCTGGAAAACAAGGTAGCTCCCTAGGACCAAGAATCCTAAGTATTCCAGGGTACAATTGAAGGGAATAAATGAGCCTTTGTTGCAAATAATGAAGATGATTCCATGTTCTGAAGTGAGCATCTTTATCAATAAATGGAAGAGATGTTGCCAGCCAAATTCCACAAAGAACAACTTGGAGTGGGGTGCAGATGGAAATGATAAAAGTATGGGCCCTTGATATTATCAGCCACCTCCTCATTCTCCCTGGAGCAGTGATTTTGAAGGCTAGAAATATGGTGAGACTTTTGGCCAGCAGAGTGGAAAGAGCCACAGAGAACAGAAGTTCAAATATGTTCTGTTGTAGAATAGAGGTAAATGTGCTAGCATGGCCAGTGGACAACAGGTGACAGAGAAAAAAAGGGTTAGAGTGATGAGCAAGATGTAATTGAGAGTCTGATCATTGGCCTTGACAACAGGAGTAGTTTTGTTCTTCAGAAAGATGACAAGAACAATAACTGTGAGTGAGAAGGAGTCTGGGGACATGAAATTGAATGTCTTCCCTAAGGGGTCAACTGTGGGGTGATGAACCATGAGAGGAAGTTGGTAAAAACAAGCTAAGCCTTGAAGCTCTGGGGACCCTGAAGGGGCAGCAGGAGCTTTGCCTGCTCCTGGCAACAGATGCCTCTCATGTAGTCACAGCCTTCCATAGAGATGATTATGGACATCAGTAACATAGGGGCAGTTCCCCCAAGCCTCTCCTCATGTAAATGAGGCATTTCAGGACAAGCAAATAGGAAGCACCTGCTTTCAGATCCACTCTACCGCAAACTGTATATTAGATCTTATCCAGGAGGAATAAAGGTGTGGTGTGTTGAGAACTACTCCGTCCTCTGAGAGCATCTGCTGCAAGAGGTGTAACACTGCCTAGGAATAGAATGCTCTACAGAAACTTTTGCCACCAGAAACTCCCTTGTACTCCACTCATTAGCCAGCTCCCCCTGCCCAACCAACTCTGGTTCATCTGGGCTTTGAGCAACAGTGGCTGCAGGGGCAGCAGCTTCACAGCAGCAGCAGTAGTGGAGGCAGCGGAGGCACTTCCCCTTCCCTGCCCGTGCCTTTTTCCCTTCCCTTGAACAATCCTGCAGACCAGGTCAGAGGTCTCCGCAGATAGCCTGGTATACAGACCAACAGTCATTATAGTCCAGAAATGTCATAGTTTTCTCTAGGCAATAGCTCCTCTTTGTATTCAAATAGTGAGTTGCTGGACAGTTCACATACTGTTCCAAATCTGCCAGAAATACAGGTGATCATGAGTGCATGTTTAGGTTTCCCCTTTAATCTAAGTCCTTTCCCAGATACAGCACATCTCAGCCATCTTGCTTTGTTTCAAATACAAATACAGAAGATTTTCTAGAGTATAAGCTGAAATCCAATATGCCTTCTACTTCATTCTGACAGAAATGCAACTGCATTAATGCTTTTCATATGTTATTACTTATTTAGTATCCTTGCCTTTGTGATACCTTTGTTGGTCCTGGGGCTTTGTCATAGCAGTAGAAAAGAAACTAAAACAAACTGAATGGTGATACTAAGCATACTACTCTGATATGAGAAGAGTGGTTTTCTATAGTCAGCTAAGTCTATAATGGTTCAAGAACACGAAGCGGTATGAGTTCAATTTCAGTGGGGAAATTTAACTGTAATGTATGATTTTTTTTTAACAGCTTCTAGGAACAAGGTTTGTTTTCATTGAAGTGAACTAACAGATTTCAATTATTGAACTGATTTCAGTTCACCTACAGATGTTTTCCATTTTCTTAGATACTGTGTATGTTTACAGGTATGTGATGTCTTCTGCATGACTGATATTTACCTGTCTCATTGGAAATCTCATTCTCTGAGCAAGGAGTAAAGTCAAAGTAATAGGTCAACTTGCCCTCCTATTGGGTTGTCCTGAATCCGGGATGATAGCTCTCACTGCATACAGATTGAGGAATCTGAAAATAATAAAATGAATGGTGAAAAATCATTAGGAAATTATCAGGTTGTTATGGAATTTCTAATAAGCAGAGTGTTTTCTTAACATTGATCCAGAAGTTTATGCATGTTATTATCTTTAAATACAGATAATTCAATGTTTTCTACTATAGGGTGATTCATTCACAGGTCCATGTAATCGACACTTGACTCTACTAAGAAGACTTTGTTGGAAACCTGCTGAAAGATTGATGTGAGGTATAGAAGTACAGATTTAGGTCTTTTGTATCATGTCTGGCTGAGAATACAAATGTACTATCCCTTGGCTCCTGGATACCAAGACAAATAAATGTTCTTCCATGGAAATGGTTCATTTTTTTCAACTTGATAAGTTTTTAAAATCACTGTAGAAACCAATCTATGAAATGTGTGCAAAGTTTTCTAGATTTTGAGGTAAAAGTATCCTCTTTAAGAGTGGGTGGCATTACCAACCAAGGAGCACACATAGCTCCAGCTGCATATGTAGCAGAGGATGGCCTTGTCAGGCATCAGTGGGAGGAGAGGTACTTGGTCCTATGAAGGCTCAATAGATGATAGATACCCTAGTGTAGGGGAATCAAGGGCAGGGAGGTGGGAGTGGGTGGGTGGGTAGAGGAACACCCTCATAGAAGCAGGGGGAGGGGGATAGGGTAGGGGATTTCTGAGGGGGGGACCGGGAAAGGGGATAACATTTGAAATGTAAATAAAGAAAATATACAAAAAATAAAAGAAAGACTAGGTGGCACCAAATTATTTGCCATGGTCCCAGAATGAATGAGGAGGAAAGAATGTGTAAAGCAGTGTTCAGCTGTCTCTGCACTCTGTTATGCAAAGTGAACAGCTACCTCCTCAACCTAAAGATATAGCTTTGTGTAGTGGTTGTATTTCATACAGACTTTGGGCCACAATATACATAGCATTGTACACTTTATAACTCTCTTCACTTATGGCCATGTCAAACAACTTATCAGGCAAGAAAGCCAAGGAAGTATTAGGGAGACAGTTATCCATAATTTTTCAATTTTTCTTCAAAAATGAGCAATTGAAAAATGAGTGCCATAATATATGAAGGTAAATGTCTTCTGGGTATTTAGAAGGATTGGCTTTCTGAACAAAACCTATACAACTAATAATCTCCTTATTATGATGTGAAAAAACAAGAGTCCCATGTATTGAATTGAACATGAAATTGATTTCAAATATTGAAGTTTTCCAGTTTGAATTCAGGACCCAGACTTTCCACATAAGTAAATCTACTTTATATTTACTATTAATCTTTCTATGGAGTCAGGATCCCCATAAAAATCACATTTGTAGATGACTATAAGATCTGCACCTGGTTTTGTCAGGATTTGGTAAGCTTTGAATCCCTACTGACTAGAATCATTTCCACAAGTGCTGTGCAGACTCTAATTTTGTCCATCTCACTTCTCAAATATGCCAGAGTCTGGGCACCTTTGTGATCATCTATGATGAATAGCCCCACCTAGATCCACTCAAAATAAAGCAAAGGGGAAAACTTAAGTCATTCTTCATAGATAAGAAAATAATACAGACTGTTGAGGACATATCTATATTACTGTACTTATATAACAGAGAGAAGAGAAAGATAGAGTTGAAACAACTAACAATTGAACCTCTGTACTTTTCTGGAAGTCATAAGGGAATACAGATTTGATCTTCAAAGCATGTTTGTCCTAAAGTCTTCAAACCATTGCTGTAGAATTGAGTTGAATTTCACATCAATGTTTTTGTTTGTTATTGTTTCTTTCTACATCTTACTTTTGGGTCTTTTGATGCTATCACTAATGAACAAAGACAGTTTTCTTCTCTGTACCAGGTGACCCCCAAAGACACATCTCTGATACTTAGCACTGTATTTTTGTTGCTTTATTTGACATGTGTATCAAAGTTCATTCTAATGTTGGCATACTTTAGTGATTCTTAAAAATGCAGTGATACTTTGCACATGTTGATAGGATCTGTAATAAAGGAAATTAATAACATCGAAGTTCCTGGGAAAACAAAACATTCTTGGCATTTTCATGTGTTGAATGATACAGAGAAGCCCTGGCTATTTATTAATAATGGCTTTTTCTCAATGGACAGTAACAATCTAAAACCATCAAAAACTAAGTACTAAGATATTTATGATATTGAGAAACATGGAATTATAAATGCAGGGATGTTTGAAGTAATATATAGAACAGAACTACTAAAAAATAAATGCAAGACAGTTAGAAATATAAAATATTAAATGTGTATGATCTAAAAATATGAACAGTAGGCTTAGAAAAGAACTCACTAGAGAAAGTGGTTACTATTCCAGCATGAGGACATGAGCTTGACTCCCAGTGTTCATGCATCTTGTAGGACACAGTTTCAGTTTGGGACTTATGGAGAAATGTGAATCCCAAAATCTTGGTGTCCATTTGTTTAGCAATTTCAGTAAACTTGCTGACAATGATGACCATGCTCCAAATGTGGCTGGGTCCACAAGAACTGCAACTCAAGTTGACTGTTGTTTTCCACAATCTGGCATATACTTGTATATGTACACTAGCACAAACATGAATGTACATAAAACCACCCTCTAACAATGATATTCTCTGACAGAGGTTAAGAAATCTGTTGATCAATGGTTCTAATAACATAGTATTATATGCCCTTTACTTTCAGTTTCAGACTCTTCTAGTTACACTCTTGGGGGGCTCTTAGCATAATGATTTATTCATGTATTTTCTGAAAACAATTGTTTCTGTGTTCTCCTCAAAAGTCCTGACTGTACTACCCCATGCTTCTAAGGAATTAGCTGCAGTTGAGCCTGCTTGGGAGTCTTCTCTGTGTCTTGGAGATTGTTAAATGCACCTAAATAAATTCATGGTACAAAATAGTTATAATAGTATGAACTCAGAGGAGGCTAATAAGGTGCAGCAGGATGGGAGAAATCACAGCAGATCAGAGCATGGAACATTCTTTATAGTATATTTAGAATTTCTTAGAAGAGTATAAATACAAAGATTATAAAATTAAATGACAACTACAAGGATTCCAAAGTCCAAGTTATCAGACTTAGAGTAATTTGAAAGTAATATGATTGATCTTTAAAAGATAAAAATATAATGTTTAAAGCAGGGTGACTCACCTAGACTGACTCAGAGTCTATCTATTTTTATCTAAGCATCTTGAAACCACAGAGTGCTGCCAGCCTGAGAAGAGTCTGTTATACTTGCTTAAACTAAAATTATTTGTAGAATTTTAGGAATAAGGATACAGCATTAATGATAATAAAATCTATTTTACTTAATTTGTTATCCTAGGCATACCAGAAAAGTATGCATGGGAAGAAATGATATAATCTGTATCTCTTGAAATCATGAATGTTTTTGAAATCTGTATAAATCCATTTTCTGATTGCTAGTCAATTAAAGTTGCAAAACATCTCCATCTTGGTGTCAGACTCAACATTTCTCTTGCCTGATCTTTACATCCTCTCTGGAACCCATTCACGTTGGGGCTAGCTCCTGGTAATATTAGGGGTGAGTTTTACACTGTGTCCATTTATCAGGATGATAGCAGTAGTTTCTTCCCAAGGTCTATATTCCGTGTACTTTCATATCTTGGCATAATACTGCACAACATATGTTGAACAGGACTTAAATTCAACCACAGAATGGTTGTTTGCTAACATGTGTGTCTTGTTTTGCTTTATGTTGTGAGGGTAACACACTGACCAAGTGCAACTTGGGCAGGAAAAAGACTTTGCTTACAGTTCATCATCATGGAATATCATGGCAAGAACTCAAGGTAGAAGCCTGCAAACAGGAACAAAGGCAGGCACAATGATGGACTGAAGCTCCTTGCCTTGCTACTCATGATTTCCTCATCCTGCTTACTAATACAACCCAGAACAACTTTTCAGAGGTGGGACCACACATGGTAGCCTCAATCCTTACATGTCAATTATTAATTGAGAAAATTCTGTAGAGTTACCTACAGGGCAATCTAATCAAAAAGTTCATTTGAGAATCTTATTCTTTCCATATTTACTGAGATTATTCCTAAACAGCACAGTGTTCATGTTACTATTGCACAAGGTGGCATATCTTACCACAGAAATACTTATTTTTGTTGTTTTTTTTTCTCAAAAGAAATGGAAGCAAAACTTTATTTTCAACACATCTTTTTTCTTTTTTTTTGTTTTTCTAAGATTTTTTTAATTTATATTCAAAATCATTTCCTCTTTCCCGTTTCCTCCCTCCCCGAAAGTCCCATAAGCCCCCTTCCCTCCCTCTTTTCCCCATTCAACCCCCTCTCGCTTACTTATTTTTGTAATTCAAGACTTTTATAGCTGTTGTAATTGTATTGTAGTTGGTGATTGGTTTTCTGTTTTACTAGTGTGTTTAGAGCACCTTCTAGCATTATGAAAGCTACTCAGCAAATATGAAGTTGTCAGTCCCATCCCATTTCAGTTTAAAATTTCTGTATTCATGGACTCAAGTATGTGTCTTCTTTAAAAATGGGGTCTTATCATCAAGTTCGAGAAAGAAACAAATAATGATAGTTATATTGTGCATTGTTTGGATATTGTGTTCAGGTCCTGGGTATATTTAATGATGTTTGCATATGGGAAAAGGTAGGAATAAAGTTTCATTATTCTATATACAGGTATTTAGTATGGCCAGTATTTTTTGTTTACATTTGTGTCTTTTGACCTATGCATATTATTGGTCTCTTTAACAAAAATTATGTGACTGTGTGAGTGTGGATCAAAATGTTTATACAAGTTCTCCTTTCTATTTTGGTCAACAAGTCTCTTTATGCTATATCCATGCTGTTTTTATTTCTATAGATCTAATGTACAATATGAAATCAGAGATTGTAACGTCTTCTGAAAATCTGTTGTTGTTGTTTAAGAACATTTTTGTCTGTCTTTGGTCTTCTGTGTTTCCACAGGAAAATTATAAGTTCTTCTTCAATTTCTGTGAAAACTGGCATTGGAATTTTTGGTGAGATTTTTTGTAAACCTGGGGACTAGATAGGTAAGATGGAAAAAAAAAAGATGAGCATTTTCACAATAATCAGTGCTACCAATCTAGGAGCTTAATAGATCTTTCCATCATCTGGTATCTAATTTAAAATTTTTATTGTCTTAAAGATTTCAATCCATTTGCCTCTCACTGCCTGGGTTAGAAATATTCACAGATATTATATTTGGGAAGTTATTTTGAGAGGAATTGGTTCCTTGATTTTTCTCAGTACGTCTAACATTTGTACATAGAAGGTTACAGATTTTGTATGTTGATTTTTTTTATTCTGTTCTACTGGTGAATGTCTATATCAAGTGTAGGAGATTTCTGATACAGCATTTAGAATCTTTTCTGTATTTCACTTCATCTACTGTAAGTAAAGATGCATTGACTTCTTTTCCAAAGTGTAACCTCTCTATTTCTTTTGCTTTCCTTACTTCTCTTAATTGGAATGCAAGTTCTTTGTTGAACAGTGGTATTAAGAATGGACCTCTTTGTCTTTTTCAGAAATTTACTTAAACATATTCTGGTCTTCTGTTTTGATAATGCTGGCTGTAGGTTCATTATATATTGTCTTTATAATGTTGATACATTTTATGCATCTCTATATTCACCTGTATATTTATTGTGAAATAATATTGTACATGGTCAGAGGCCAATAATCCATTGAATAAGCTGATTATTTTTCTGAATTTTAGTCTGTTTATATGGTTGGTCATATACAAAGATTTAGCAGGGTTGAATCAGTCCCACATCTCTTGGATTAAGCCAACATGACTATTGAATACACACACACACACACACACATATTTGTGATAACTATTAACAATAATTTAAGAAGGGTCACAAGGGTTCTGGAATTTACAATTTTTTTCAGCAGGAAAGGATACAATATCCTATATGATTTTCTAAGTGTTTCCTGCATCACATAATCATTCTGTGGCAAAAATGAGTCAATTAATATGAAATATTCTATCTAAAATTGATGAAGGTAACTGAATGCATACCTTGATATTCCCTTAATCTACATATTTCCAAGGATAGTCTGAACTATTACTGAAGAAATATGTTGTAGTATAATTAACATGCTTTCCACCCTGTTCATTTAGATTGAGGATGTATCACCAAAAATGAACAAAAATAAAAGATTAGTGGACTTTGTAGAACAAAAACTTTATAATTTACACCTTCAGAATGATGAAATATTACAAATATTTAAAATAAACATTACATGTAAAATGTTGTCAACTAACAAGTAAGCAGTTATTAATGTCCTACAGTTTAAAAATACAAAAAAATAGTGAGTAGCCTCACTAAAATGGATAAAAACTTACAATTTGACTTTTCCTATTCTTCTAATATATAAATTATTTCAATTAGTAACATAAAATGGGCACATAACTGAAACATTTCATCTAGGACATGCTAAATCAGCTATATTTTTAAGTAAATGAGAAGAATAAGCACTCCCTTACATAGAGAACCCATCTGTCATTACTGCTTTGCAGGGAAATTAACTATTATGTATAAAAGATTCTATAGTGTGCATAAATGTGATCCAGTATATTAATTTGATTTTAAAAATCGTAAGCATAATTATTTACTCTTTACCTATCAAATTTTCATTTACCATCTTCCTAATTTTGACAAGATAGTAAAATACAATTCAAAATTTAGACTATACTAAAATTAGTGTAATAGTGAACAGTACTAGCTCACTAGCCCCATAACACATGTTCTTTTTGTATATATAGTAATTCAAATAAATATACATATATAGCTACAATTGGAACATGAGGAAATTTAACGGAAGAACCATGTTGAGTATATATTGGCATGTGCCCTACTCTATGCAAGTTTGAAAATGTGTTCTTTTAATCAAATATGTTAATTTTATAGCTTTTACAATTATGTTTATTTTAATTTTATTTCTAATGCGGTAAGATATTAATTATCTTACCAAGAACTATCTTCTCATACATATTCGACAAGCCAGTAACAAAGAGCTCATGTAACTACAAGTGTGATCTTTGTAGGCATTGAGACCACTGTGGTGCAACCTGAAGAGACATTTGGGCTGATGTACAGAGGTGCCTGACCTGTTGAGATTGGAAAGCCAAGGAGAAGAGGAAGAATAAGGACAGCATCTACTGTAAACCAGAACAGTCTCTTTCTTACCATTTCATACTTTGACATTTTTCCACTTTCTCTGCTGAATCATTTATGTACTCCACAAGCACATTTCAGCAGACATAGAAATGCCACAGTGACAATCCATCCTCAGTATTTTAGGTGATTTTCCTCCCATTGTCTCCAACCTAATTCCTGAATATATATTTCCATGCCCCCTTGTTGAGTTCAGACTTGAAAGCAAGCTACTCTTCTCATTTTCAGATATTTTTGGTGTAATTACTTACAGCTATGGTCATGTCTGACTGAAATAAAATACATAGGGCTTCCTTTAAACACGAACATGCATGATTTCCTCTCTACATCAGGACATAAGGCACTTAATCAGACTTGTCTGACACTGAGTCTTAAGCTTGCATCTTAGACAGTGACTAGAATCATTCCTCAGAGGATACATTACAATTATTATGCACAGAGAAATACATTCTTGATAACAAACAAATACACATTGCATATTCATGGATCAAATAGGCAAACATGGTAATTTATCAGAAAATACACATATTAGAAGTCAGATAAAATAATCTGAGACAGATGAATTTCTCTGTCTACTTGCTTTTCTCAAGCAGAAAGTTGGTCCCAATGTCTAACTATAATACAGCTCCTCAGCAACAGACACTATTTGCCGCTCCAGCCTCACACAAAGAAATGAATGGTCACTATCTTCAGGAGTATTATCCCTTCTTACAGGAGCACAGAAAGACTTCTAGAATTCTCTCAAATACCTGATCAACCTTTTATTATATAACCCTCTTTCTGATGAGATAGCATTGAAAACACCCAAATCCTGAGGCATTATGGGCAGAGAAAATTGGGAAATTCCTAGTGTCTAATATAGAAAGGAAAATTAATAAAACCCAAATGTTCATTTACCCCTTAAAAGCACAAAATGAATCACTAAGGAGACAGCACTGCAGAAGAGATCTAGAAATGCCAGACAGGAAATGTCTTAATGGGGAAAAGAAAGAAGGATATTTGAATCTATATTTCCCCCAGCCATATGAGTGCCAAACTTAGATAATGAATACATGGAAAAAGCTCAACCATGTTATTTCCGTTAAAGCCATTCATCTTTCAATCTGTGAGGGAACTCTACAGTGTCCAGCACAAATGTGCATGGCTCATGTATGTGCATGTGTTTGTTTATATTTTACAGTGACTAATTATCCATGAATATCAACTTTGTTGTGACAAGACTACTCCCCTGTGGAATTCAACACTATTACCACAGGCTTTGAATCTGAGGTCCTACATTAAAAATAACAAATAAGATAGATGAAAAATATTTTTTAGGATCTTCTCCAGTCTCAGGCAGGATGATTTCATCCAAGAACACAGAGTCTCAGGGCATGAAATCCTCTTAGTGGATTTGGCCAGAAGTATGAACCAATAAACTACTTGTAAGAAAGCCATTTATGATGATACAAACAGGTTAAACCAGATGATTCCATAATAACAAAAGGAATAGGGCATAAAAAGCCCATGCAGGACCTGTCCAAGTCAAAATAGGAGACATCATGCTCTATAGAACTGAACACTACCAAATGATTTGCTTTTCAGGGTCTCCATGAGAGTCACAAAATGTTCCTTCTACAAATATATGTCTTAATGACTATCTTACACCCATGACCCAATCTGAAGCTTTTGTGTCTCCTTTCTAATGAAAGCAATGGTGCTGATGAATTGATTTCCAAATGATCAACTTAATGTATATGAAAATAACCAACCTTTCTGTATGAATCTGAAATTTGTCTTTCTGGAATATTCTTTTGTTCATGATGAATCACAGAATCAGCATATTGTCATGATACCTTCTATTCCTAGGAAATTGTGTCCAACCGCTTCTTCATTTCTCAGACTGTAGTGAATTAAGAAATATAATTCCTTAGAAATACATCTAAGTTTTAATCCCCTGAAACACCAATCAAAGTTATTAGAAGAATGGCTGTGCTTCTACAAGCAGAGCAATGATTCATGTCAGTGACAGCCTCGTGTATGACACTGTAGTCATTATGCCAAGGTGATTATAATGAAAACTATGCCCAACACTATAATGTAATTGTGTTAATGACTTCTCTTTGATAGAGATGAATTAATATTACTGGACTAGGACACAGTTGGTGATTCTCATTATCCTTCCTGCCCTCCTCACTAACAGCCTGGCAGCAGAATTCCCTTCTCCAGATTTCCTGGGGAAATGTGTGAGTTCCTCTTAACATTTGTTCTTCTTTGTTTTGCTAATCTGCTTTTCTTAAGTTGAATATTCAAAAAAAATCATTTGCACTTCCCTAGTAGCTGAAGATGATGATCATTTTAGGGGAGATTTCTTAGCTATCATTTTTTGTTCTTCTGAAAAATTTCAGTCCAGTTCCCAGGCCTGGTTTAAATTGGATCATTTGTTTGCCTCACTGTTTATTAATTTGTTTTTATATTCTGAATAGCAATCCTCTGTGAGATGTATACCTGGCAAAGATTCTCTGCCATTTTCTGGTCCCCCTTTTCATCTAGTAGATTGTTTCCTTATCTATGAAGATTTTTAGTTTTATGAAATACCACTTGTCCATTGTTGGCTTTAAGTTTTGAGCAAATGGAGGTCTATTCAGAAAGTTCTTTCCTACAACTAGGCTTTTTGCTAGCACTTTAAGGTTTAGATCTTTGATTGGCATGAAGTTCTTTTTCATGAAAATTCACAGAAACTGATTTAATTTCATTCTTCTGCATGGAGACATTCAGTTTTCTCAGCACCACTAGCTAAATATGTCTAGTTTTTTCATTCTGTGTTTTTGGCTTCTTTGTCAAAATGTATGTTTTCATGCCAATATCATAATGTTTGATTACTATGGCACTGTAATATATCTTAAGATCTGGAATGGTAATCTCTCCAGTATTGTTCATTTTGCTGGAATATATATATTCTAGATGAATACTTCTGTCATGTTAATCAACAGTATAACCTTCCCTGCCTATTGTTTATTCCTGAGAAAGAAACTCTAAATCTAAGATTTACCTTAAAGTTCCTTAACTTTGACTTCTCTTCATGGTCTGGTGGTCTGTAACTGACGTGGCAGATTTTGACTCAACTGTTAGACAACATCCAGAAATCAGCTGCAGATAACAAATTGCTCCAGAGGCAATCTATATCATGTCAGCCTCAGGTGGAGACCCATGAATCTGATTGCTCCCTGTCTCTTCAGCTGGGTCAGCTAACCAGATACTTATGATAAATGTTCCCTTTCCCCTACCGTCTTGCCACCCTTCAATTGTGGGAGAGGATATACCTAGCCTGCAGAGGTTGACGTACCAGGGTGGTAGGGCATTCTACCTCTCAGAGGAGAAGGGGAAGGGGAGGGATGACTTGTGATGGGGAGTTCTGAGAGGCACAGCAACTGAGATATAAAGTGAATAAATAAATTAATGGAGAAAATGAAAAATCCTCCTTCCACATCTCACCCCAAGAAAGGCTCACTGGTATATTGGGGTTATGAACAACCAGTGTTATTTCTAGCTGGCTGAAAATGAATTTCTATAGTAAGATTTACCTTAAAGTTCCTTAACTTTGACTTCTGTTTCTAGTTTTTAACTGACCTGGCAGATTATCATGCTCAGGCATGTTGGAGCTGTCCTCACTACGGGGTGCCCCACAACAATGTTTTATTGTTATTTCTTAGAAGTCTGTTTTGTTCTAATGAAAGACATAAAGGAAATGAATTAAGATGGGATGAGAAATGGGGAGATGGGAAGAACTGACAGGAGTAGGGGAAGGAGAATCTGTAATCAAGATAAGAGAAAAATACTTTTCATAAAAGAAGGAAAATTTATAAAATAATACTTTAATACTATAAGTTAAAAACAGAAAACTTCTTGATTCAAAAAAAGAGATCATCCCCTTTATAATTCATAAAGTCTCTAAAAATCTAAACTTTCTTAACTGTGTGTTCCTGAAAAATACAAAATACACTTTTTTCAAGATGGAAAAACCAGTGTAGAGTCAGAATTTGAAGAAAGTAAATCAAAATTCCCAGCAATGTCAATAAAATCTATGTAGTAGTTCAATGTCCTTCTCCTGGAGTTTATTCAAGACTTAAGGGGCCACAAAGCATTTGATGATCTTAATTCTTTTTGTAGCTCATTGTATGCAGTTTGCTTATCTTTATTGTCATCCCACAATCCTGGCATTTCCAAACTACTTGAAACTCCATCAGTTTTATTGAAAAATTGTGGAAAACTTATAAAGTGAACAAAAGAAGGAAAATAATACGTATTTACTAGTATATCCAGGAAAGGCTTGTTAGAATTTTAAATCTATCCATTCTGTGGATAAAGACAAGTGGGTTTTTATTCAACAGTTAATCAGGTAAACATGAAATAATTTAGAAACATTGTACAAAGAAATCTTGGAGCATTAGTGTTATAGATTCTCTAGAATAGGTTAGTTTGGGAAGGGAGATCCTAAGAGCAGATAGCATTAATTTATTGGTCACAGTCTCAAAAGGAAGGAAAAAGAGGAAAAGATGTGAATAGCAGTAACTAACATTTCCTGCTTCTTGCTGTGTGAATGCAATGTGACCAGCTGCTTCCATCTCTAAAGACATTGCTTCCTGCAGTGATGGAATATACTCTCAAACTATGAGTCAAGAAAAAAAAAAACCTATATTATTTTTGTAAGGTGATATTTTTAAGGCAGCAAAACAAATGACTAAGACAGATCTCTATCACATTTTTCTGCCTTGCCAAAGGCTGAAAGGTGTAATGATAACTGCCCATGGAAAAAATGTTGGAATGCATACTGTCTTGGTTGATGAAAAAAAAAAACAATGACAAAAAATCAATTTGAGGAGGAAAGAGTTTAATTCATCTTACAGAACAGTTCACCATCCAGTCAAGTCATGGAAATAACTCAAGGAGGGCTGGAGAGATGGTTCAGCCATAAAAGGCTAGGCTCACATGAACTCAAGGCAGGAATCTGGATACAAGAACTGGTTGCCATGGTAGACCATGGAAAAATACTGTGTACTGGCTCACTCCATTTTGCTTGCAGAGTTTGATTCTTTTGCAGCCTAGAATACCTGTCCTTATGTGGCATCAACCACAATGTGGTAGGCACTCTGATATCACTCACTCACTCACTCACTCACCCACTCACTCACTCACTTACTCACTCACTCAATTAATCAAGCAAGCAAGCAAAATGACCACAGGTAAGGTTGTCCAACAGGCCAAACTGTTTTGGTATTTTCTTAATTGAAGTTTCCTCTTGCCAACTAACTTTACCTTCTTTCAAGTTGACATAAAACTAGCAAGAAAAGCCTACTAAAATAGTTATCTATGATATGATATAATTGAAAAAATATGAAAATAAATAAGTCCATGTATCCAGGGCTTGCTCTAGTGGGAGAATTGGATTCCTATGATGCCAAATTGCATTAGCGTCTGTTGCTTATGTTCTTGTGCTTGGTTCTCACAATCTGGTTATCTCTGGTGTTAACTGACCTGGATGCATCTGACTGGAGTCGGCCTCCTTGGAGGCAGGTAGAGGTCTGTTACCTGGCTTAGAGCCAACTTCCAAGAATGCAGGCAGTGCTTTCTCTGGTTGAGGGAGAGGGCTCTTGTGTCCTTTGTTAGATCAGTCCTCCTGTGTCTCTGATTAGGGCATATTTGTTCCTGGTTAAGGCAAACCTCCTGGGAGACAGGTAGGCTTTTTGTTCCAGGATCAGGATCTGTCACAGTTGCAGATGGAGGTGTAGACTGGAAGGATTGTGTCCCTGGTTATGGTGGACCTCTTGTGTACCTGATTACTCCAAATCTCCCAGGAAATAGGTAGACTATGGTGTATAGGAGGCTATCAAGCCCATTGATATGGCCTCAGTGCAGGAGCAGACTGCATATTGGAACATTAGTAAATAAAGTATGTCACTGGGGTAGGCTCTGAGGGGAAAATATGCTCACTTCACCTTAGATCTCTCTTCCTCCTTTGGGACTGTTGAAGATGTGATATCTAAACTTTCTACTCCATCAATATGGCTGTTTCATGTCAGGATTCCCTACTATGGTTGACTCTTAACCCTTTGGAATCATTAGCCGAAGCAAGATCTTCCTTTTACAAGTTGCTTTTGTCATGGTGTTTTATGAAAGAAACACAAAAGAAAGAGAGTAAGCCATTTTAAGATCGAATCTCGGGCTCTTTTTTGAAGAGACAATTTGTCAGGTTCTGAAGCCTAGTCAAGAGCATGTAGTATGGTAGGTCATGGGCCCTATGGGGAGAAACAGCACTGTAGTTTACCTAAACGGTCATGATGACAAACTTCCTTGAAAATAGTTGTTTACAATGAAAGTAAACTGATGTACTCAGCCTTCTTCAATTAATCTTCTTATCCCAGTGTACAGATATTAATAGAGAAAACAATGGACCAAACTGAGAAATTAAATGATACCAGCATAATCTATGCTAGGTAAAATATCCATATAACCTCCTCCAAGGGTCAAGAAATTGTTGGTTTAATCAATCTGAGGCTTTTTTTTTTATTTTGAAGCTCCAATGTATGGAGAAATAATGCAGTTCCTCTTATAAAATCAGGAATATGAATGGCTAGAGCCAAAAATGGTCTGAGGCAAGGGACTTGGGGGGTTATGCTTTCTGACTGTGAAAAGCCAATTATGCCCAGCTTAAGGGGTTGTGGTTATCTGTCCCCAGGCTGTTGTGTGCTTGGTCTCTGAGATCATTGAGCCATTCTGTGCTTCCCTTGTACAACATTGACTAGATTCCCATTTACTCCATTCTATTACACAACAGGTTTTGCTGACTCTCTCATTTTCATTTTCAGGGAAAATCTGTGTATAGGATGCTGTAATTCTTAATAAACTAGTTTGGCATAAAACATAGATTGTCCATGAAACTTTGAGCCAATCTTTTCTACCTTCTTTATTCTGATCCCCTATACCGTTGTCCTCACAAGTCTATCCAGATTACAGGAACATACATACTGTAAGACATAGTTGAAAGAATAAAAAAGTCAGAGTCAGAGTATGAGGAAAATGGAGTTAAAAAATGTGTATTAACAGTTCATAACAGATGGTGGAAGGGTGTCTCTTTTCAGGTAGAATCATTTATCAGTTGCCCTGAATCCATTAAGTAACTTTCCATCCATGCTTACACTGGTTATTCGAGTTAAACCCATAGGATCCTACTTAAACAAAAGACATATAAAAAGGCATGGTATATTTATTTCTGCAAGTGCCTTCTAAATTATCACTATAGAGAGTCTTAACTGAGTCAGGATCAGATCTAGCACTATCATAGGGTCACAATTCAGCCCTCTCTGTATGTAGCTCCCTAATACTGCTCCATAGATTTCATACACCACACATTAATCTTCCAAATCACATATAGAAAATTATTTCAGGTGTTCAATGCATATCTTAACATTGTTGCTGAATATCCATTTCTAATTTCCTTTTTACAAGAACCAGAGTGAAATGAGAGATGTCTGGCACTCAGAGAGGGCACCCATTACAGCTAGTCAGTAAATAGCATATATCTTGTGTTTCTCACTGATGCATCCTGGAAACCAATTTTCTGACTGGAATCATGGTACACACCATTTAGTCATGGATCAGAGCCTCACCTAACATGCACTGTGATTTAGTCTCTGCCTAGTCAGTGTCTGTACTCAAGGTCTTTAACAATAACAAATCCTGCAGACAATGCATCAAAAAGAAAACTGAGACATTGTCAATGGGGATGTAGTCAATATGTCTGTTTGTCTTCAACAAACAGACAAGAGAAAATTTTACATAAGATTCAACTATAACACACATTTGGTTTGGCATGAAATAACTAATTGTAGTACACTTTGAAATAATGAATACTCACTAATCAATATACAAAATGAATAGCAACAGAACACAGAAAAATACATATCTGATTTGTGAACACTGACAAACAGCTATCAGGTTCTCATTCAATCATGGTAAGACAATAAATAAGAGGTTTCTTTTTCCTAAAGATTCTAAGTAAGTTGTTCCGAAAGGAATGGACAATTTCTGAAAAATAAAGTAATGCTAAAAAGATGGAAATCCAGGACACAATGAGAATACCAAACCTAAGGATTATAGGTATAGAAGAGAGTGAAGATTTCCAACTTAAAGGGCCAGTAAATATCTTCAACAAAATTATAGAAGAAAACTTTCCTAACCTAAAGAAAGAGATGTCCATGAACAAACAAGAAGCCTACAGAACTCCAAACAGACTGGACCAGACTAGAAGGTCCTCCCGGCACATAATAATCAAAACACCAAATGCACTAAACAAAGAAAGAATATTAAAAGCAGTAAGAGAAAAAGGTCAAGTACTCTATAAAGGCAGACCTATCAGAATTACACCAGACTTCTCACCTGAGACGATAAAAGCCAGAAGATCCTGGGCAGATCTCATACAGACCCTAAGAGAACGCAAATGCCAGAACGCAAAATACTATACCCAGTAAAACTCTCAATTACCATAGCTGGAGAAACCAAGATATTCCATGATAAAACCAAATTTACACAATATCTTTCCACAAATCCAGCCCTACAAAGGATAATAAATGGAAGATGCCAACATGAGGAGGGAAACTACACCCTAGAAAAAGCAAGAAAGTAATATTTTTCCAACAAACCCAAAAGAAAGTAACCACACAAACACAAAAATAACATAAAAAATAACAGGAAGCAACAATCACTATTCCTTAATATCTTATAACATCAATGGACTAAATTCCCCAACCAAAAAAATAGTCTAACAGAAATATTTTTCATGTGGATCTTCGATTTTATCAGAAAATGATTGTGATTCCTTTTTCAATTTAGTAATGTTTTTTATGTCTACCATTTTAATTGTAGTATTTTCCATGATAATCTTTAATTTTAACATTTTTTCTATATATTTCTTCAATTTTATCAGAAATATTTTCCATGTAAATCTTCAATTTTGTCAGAAAATGTTTATAATTCCACTTTCAATCAATTTAGGAATATTTTTATGCCTACCATTTTATCGGTATAATTGTCCATGATAATCTTCAATTTTAATGTTTTTCTATATTTTTCGTCAATTTTATCAGAAGTATTTTCCATGTGGATCTTCAATTTTATCAGACAATGTCTATAATTTTACTTTCAATCAACTTAGGAACATTTTTTTAAATTATTTATTTTATTTTATTTTTTTTAAATTTACATTCCAAATCATTTCCCCTTTCCAGTTTCCTCCCTCCGCGAAAGTCCCATAAGTCCCCTTCCCTCCCTTTTTTCTCCATTCAACCCCCTCTCGTTACTCTGTCCTGGCGTTCCCCTACATCCAGTCTTTCCAGGACCAGGGGTCTTTCCTTCCATCTTCTTAGAAATCTATTGATATGCGGATTGTGTCTAGGGTATTCCGAGATTCTGGGTTAATATCCCCTTATCAGTGACTGCATACCATGTGATTGGGTTACCTCACTAAGGATGATATTTTCAAGATCTGACCACTTGCCTAGGAATTTCGTGAATTCATTGTTTTTAATTGCAGAGTAGTATTCCATTGTGTAGATATACCACATCTTCTGAATCCATTCCTCCGTTGAGGGACATCTGGGTCCTTTCCAGCTTCTGGCTATTATAAATAAGGCTGCTATGAACATAGTGGAGCATGTGTCCTTATTGCATGCAGGTGAAGCCTCTGGGTATATGCCCAGGAGTGGTATAGCCGGATCCTCCGGGAGTGTCATGCACAGTTTTCGGAGGAACCGCCAGACTGCTTTCCAGAGTGGTTGTACCAGCTTGCAATTCCACCAGCAGTGGAGGAGTGTTCCTCTTTCTCCACATCCTCGCCAACAACTGCTGTCTCCTGTGTTTTTGATCTTAGCCATCCTGACTGGTGTGAGATGGAATCTCAGGGTTGTTTTGATTTGCATTTCCTTAATGACTAAGGATGATGAACATCTCTTTAGGTGCTTCTCAGCCATTAGATATTCTTCAGGTGAGAACACTTTGTTTAGCTCTGTACCCCATTTTTTAATAGGGTTACTTGCCTCTCTGGAGTTTAACTTCTTGAGTTCTTTGTATATATTGGATATTAGCCCTCTGTCAGATGTAAGGTTGGTAAAGATCATTTCCCAGTTAGTTGGTTGCCGCTTTGTCTTTTGCCATGCTCATGGATTGGCAGGATTAATATAGTAAAAATGAGCATCTTACCAAAAGTAATACACAGATTCAATGCAATCCCCATCAAAATCCCAACTCAATTCTTCATAGAGTTAGAAAGAGCAATTCAAAAATTCATCTGGAATAACAGAAAACCCAGAATAGCTAAAACTATTCTCAAGAGTAAAAGAACCTCTGGGGGAATCAGTATCCCGGACCTCAAGCTGTACTACAGAGCAATAGTGTTAAAAACCGCATGGTATTGGTACAGTGACAGGCATGTAGATCAATGGAACAGAATTGAAGACCCAGAAATGAATCCACACTCCTATGGTCACTTGATCTTTGACAAAGGAGCTAAAACCATCCAGTGGAAAAAAGATAGCCTTTTCAACAAATGGTGCTGGCTCAGCTGGAGGTCAACATGCAGAAGAATGCAAATTGACCCATTCTTATCTCCTTGCACTAAGCTCAATTCTAAGTGGATCAAAGATCTCCACATAAAACCAGACACACTGAAACTAATAGAAGGGAAACTAGGGAAGAACCTTGAACATATGGGCACAGGGGAGAATTTCCTGAACAGAACTCCAATAGCTTATGCTCTAAGATCAAGAATAGACAAATGGGACCTCATTAAATTACAAAGTTTTTGCAAGGCAAAAGACACTGTCAAAAAGGAACATTTTTATACTTTCCATTTTATCTATATAATTTTCCATGTAATAGTCAGTTTTAACATGTTTTTCTATATATTTCTTGAATTTTTTCAGAAATATTTTCCTTGTAGATCTTCAATTTTATCAGAAAATGTTTATAATTCCACTTTCAAAAAACTTAGGAATATTTTTATGCCTACCATTTTATCTGTATAATTTTCCACGATAATCTTTAATTTTAATGTTTTTCCATATAGTTTTTCAATTTTATCAGAAATATTTTCCATGTAAATCTTCAATTTTATCAGAAAATGTTTATAATTCTACTTTCAATCAACTTAGGAATATTTTTATTCCTACCAATTTATCTGTATAAATTTCTTCAATTTTATCAGAGATATTTTCCATGTAAATCTTCAATTTTATCAGAAAAATGTTTTTACTTCTACTTTCAATCAATTTAGGAATATTTTTATGCCTACCATCTTATCTGTATCATTTTTCATGAAATAGTCTGTTTTAACGTGTTTTTCTATATATTTCTTGAATTTTATCAGAAATATTTTCCTTGTAGATTTTCAATTTTATCAGAAAATGTTTACAATTCCACTTTCAATCAACTTAGGAATAATTCTATGCCTACCATTTTATCTGTATAATTTTTCCATGAAATAGTCAATCAATGTGTTTTTCTATATATTCAATTTTATCAGAGATATTTTCCATGTATATTTACACAATGGAATACTACTCAGCAATTAAAAACAATGAATTCATGAAATTCTTAGGCAGATGGGGAACAGGGAGAGGGAAGAGGGCTTATGGGACTTTCGGGGAGGGGGGAATCAGGAAAGGAGAAATCATTTGGAATATAAATAAAGAATATAGAAAATAAAAAAAATAGATATGAAATGCGGAGCATGTTCTAATACTTCCTAAGAAGATTAAAAATCCTAAGAAGATTAAATAAAAAATTCAAAATCTATTAAAATTATTGCAATAAAAACAATGAGAAATGGGAAAAACCATTGAGTAATGGTGTGAAGGCACACAACAGGGGATGTCAATGGGAAGACAATAGAGACAGATCTTAATACTCTTCAGAGATACTAAATAATTCTTATCAAAATCCTTCTGGCATTATATTAGGAAATAGGAAAACTGACCAGAAAAAAAATAGAATGTAAAGGAATTACCAAAACTTTCAAAGGAGAGAAACTTAAAGGGAGACTTTTCCAAATTTTACAGTATGATAAAGTCAGAGTAATGAAATGTATATAATAGTGATATGAACACACAAGGATACAAATGGACCAGGGATGGCATTGCTTCCAGACACAGCCAAATAAATTATATTTTCCTGCTATTTAATTTTTGCATAGTGAGCTGGTAGTGTATACAATAAGATAGTTTGAGATTACTTATGGTAGAATATCCCACAATCATATCTAGATAAACAATATGGTAAGTCACATCTCATTTCCCATTTGCACGTTAGATTTTATATCTTATCTTCTGGGTATGTATGTCTGCTGTGTTTGTGCGTGATGTTTACTGAGATTTGAAGAAGGCATCAAATCTTTAGACCTGAAGTTATGTAGTCTGCCAGTATGTAGGTGCTGAGAACTGAACCCATGTACTTGTTAAGAACACTTAGTTACTATGGCATCTCTTCAGCTCCCTCCTCATTTAATTTCCACTGTCCCTTGAACTCCTCACTACTATGGACTTAATTCCTCCAAAAATAATATACATTTCTTTCTACCTTTCAGACCTTGGTTCTACTCTTCAAAGGTTTACAAGTTTGGCTTATCAGTGAGCCAAGCATACAAGAAAGAGATTCTTCAGAAAGCTCCTGGATTTCTAACAGGGTACTGTACTCTGCAGAGAAAAAAAAATAGAGGATTCTACAAAAAGATTCACCAATTGCCATGCAGCATCAGAATACAGAATCTATTTTCAGTTAGTATAACTTCACCTCCACCTTTCTAATTATACATCAGTCAAAACTCAAGGGCTAGCATGGAACTGATTGATTGGCATGACAATATTTTACATGACCGAGTTTCTGAATTCATCATGGCACAAAAAAAACAAAAAAAAAAAACATGAAAGAGGCCTTACACCTGCCAGTAGACTACACATGAAGAAGAAATAAAATGCCAGGTGATGTTCTTTTCCCTTTTTCAGCTGAGAGATGTGAAAGTCAAACACAGCTCCAATACATGTGTAGTTTCTCCTGCATAGGAGAAAGCAAGACTGCGAGAAAACTATTCTCACCCACAGAAGTCAGACTACTGCAGTTCTGCCACAACTTATCTTTGTATAAAATCCACTGACCATTGTCTAGTCCCTGATTTTAGTGGGATGGCTTCCAGTTTCTCTCCATTTAGTTTGATCTTGGCTACCAGTTTGCTGTAAATTGCTTTTACTATGTTTAGATATGGGCCTTGAATTCCTTATCTTTCCAAGACCTTTAACATGAAAGGATGCTGAATTTTGTCAAATGCTTTCTCCGCATCTAATGAAATGACCATGTGGTATTTTTCTTTGAGATTGTTTATGTAGTGGATTACATTGATGGACTTCCTTATATTGAACCATCCCTGCATCCCTGGGATGAAGCCTACTTGATCGTGGTGAATGATCGTTTCGATGTGTTCTTGGATTCGGCTGGCAAGAATTTTATTGAGTATTTTTGCATCGATATTCATAAGAGAGATTGGCCTGAGATTCTCTTTCTTTGTCGGATCTTTGTGTGCTTTTGGTATTAGCATAATTATGGCTTCATAGAACGAGTTGGGTAGTGTTTCTTCTGTTTCTATTTTGTGGAATAGTTTGAAGAGTATTGGTGTTAGGTCTTCTTTGAAGGGCTGATGGAATTCTGTACTAAAACCATCTGGACCTGTGCTTTTTTTGGTTGGAAGACTTCCAATGACCACTTCTATTTCTTCAGGTGTTATAGGACGGTTCAGATGGTCTATTTGATCCTGATTTAATTTTGGTATTTGGTATCTGTCAAGGAAATTGTCCATTTCCTCCAGATTTTCTAGTTGTGTTGAATACAGGCTTTTGTAGTAGGATCCATTTTGAATTTCCTCAATTTCTGTTATCTCAGGCTGCCCTCTCTCTCCATATCTTTTCAATATAGTACTTGAAGTTCTAGCTAGAGCAATTAGACAACAAAAGAAGGTCAAAGGGATACAAATTGGAAAGGAAGAAGTCAAACTATCACTATTTGCAGACGATATGATAGTATACTTAAGCGACCCAAAGAACTTCACCAGAGAACTCCTACAGCTGATAAGCAACTTCAGCAAAGTGGCAGGATATAAAATCAACTCAAGCAAGTCAGTAGCCTTCCTATACTCAAAGGATAAGCAGGTTGAGAAAGAAATAAGAGAAATGATACCCTTCACGATAGCCACAAACAATATAAAGTATCTTGGTGTGACTCTAACCAAACAAGTGAAAGATCTGTATGACAAGAACTTCAAGTCTCTGGAGAAAGAAATTAAGAAGACCTCAGAAGATGGAAAAATCTTCCATGGTCATGATTTGGCAGGATTAATATAGTAAAAATGACCATCTTGCCAAAAGCAATATACAGATTCAATGCAATCCCCATCAAAATCCCAACTCAATTCTTCATAGAGTTAGAATGAGCAATTCAAAAATTCATGTGGAATAACAGAAAACACAGGATAACTAAAACTATTCTCAAGAGTAAAAGAACTTCTGGGGGAATCAATATCCTAGACCTCAAGATGTACTACAGAGCAATAGTGTTAAAAACTGCATAGTATTGGTATAGTGACAGGCATGTAGATCAACGGAACAGAATTGAAGATCCAGAAAAGAATCCACACTCCTATGGTCACTTGATCTTTGACAAAGGAGCTAAAACCATCCAGTGGAAAAAAAGATAGCCTTTTCAACAAATGTTGCTGGTTCAACTGGAGGTCACCATGCAGAAGAATGCAAATTGACCCATTCTTATCTCCTTGCACTAAGCTCATTTCCAAGTGGATCAAGGACCTTCACATAAAACCAGACACACTGAAACTAATAGAAAGGAAACTAGGGAAGAACCTTGAACATATGGGCACAGGGGAGAATTTCCTGAACAGAACTCCAATAGCTTATGCTCTAAGATCAAGAATTGACAAATGGGACCTCATAAAATTACAAAGTTTCTGTCAGGCAAAAAGACAAAGTGGCAACCTGGGACACGATCTTTACCAACCTACATCCGACAGAGGGCTAATATCCAATATATACAAAGAACTCAAGAAGTTAGACTCCAGAGAGCCAAGTAACCCTATTAAAAAATGGGGGACAGAGCTAAACAAAGAGTTCTCACCTGAAGATATCTAATGGCTGAGAAGCACTTAAAGAGATGTTCATCATCCTTAGTCATTAGGGAAATGCAAATCAAAACAACCCTGAGATTCCATCTCACACAAGTCAGAATGGCTAAGATCAAAAACACAGGAGACAGCAGTTGTTGGCGAGGATGTGGAGAAAGAGGAACACTCCTCCACTGCTGGTGGGATTGCAAGCTGGTACAACCACTCCTGAAAGCAGTCTGGTGGTTCCTCAGAAAACTGGGCATAACACTCCCAGAGGACCCTGCTATACTACTCCTGGGCATATACCCAGAGACTTCCCCTGCATTCAATAAGGACACATGCTCCACTATGTTCATAGCAGCCTTATTTATAATAGCCAGAAGCTGGAAAGAACCCAGATGTCCCTCAAAGGAGGAATGGATTCAGAAGATGTGGTATATTTACACAATGGAATACTACATTGCAATTAAAAACAATGAATTCACAAAATTCCTACCAAATGGTCAGAATTTGAAAATATCATCCTTAGTGAGGTAACCCAATCACAAAAGAACACACATGGTATGCAGTCACTGATAAGGGGATATTAACCCAGAATCTCGGAATACCCTAGACACAATTCGCATATCAATAGATTTCCAAGAAGATGGAAGGAGAGACCCCTGGTCCTGGAAATACTGGATGTAGGGGAATGCCAGGACAGAGAAGCGAGAGGGGGTTGAATGGGGAAAAGAGGGAAGGAAAGGGGCTTATGGGACTTTCGGGGAGGGAGGAAACGGAAAAGGGGAAATGATTTGGAACGTAAATAAAAAAACTTAGAAAATAAAATAAAAAAAATTGCAAAAAAAAAAAAAAAATCCACGGAGCAAACTCTAGGCATTGCCATTCCTTTTGAAAGAAGTGCAAATCCATAAAACTGAATGCAATGAAATCCCAAAGTTAAAACAGTGTTTGGGCCATCTCTGTTGGTGTACTGCTTTAGTCCTAGCATTTGGCAGGGTGGACTACATGCTGAGTTCTGAGGAAGATAAGGCAAAGAGTGATGTATTCAGTGAAACAAAGCAAAACATAAACGCTACAAAACCACTTTTCCCATGCATGTATTGGAAGACTATTCTTTGTTAAATCAAAACACATTTAGATTCTATTTTTTTCATACATGAGTGATCAGAATTATTTAAAAGATCCCTTCCAATTATTTCCTATCTATAGTGCATCTTATAACTGTTAAACCAGTGTGGCTTGATATTCTCTCACTGCATACTGTACTTTTCCACATTCTAAAGTGGAAAATTAAGAATGCTTCATATGAGTTCTGTTTTTAAATAAATTATTTATTTTATGTATATGAGAATACTGTAGCTGTCTTCAGACACACCAGAAGGGGGCATCAGATCCCATTACAGATGGTTGTGAGTCACCATGTGCATTGCTAGGAATTGAATTCTGGACCTGTGGAAGAGCAGTCAGTTGTCTTAACCACTGAGCCATCTCTCTAGTCCTTATATGAGTTAATGAGGACACATTTCTGCGTGCTGTATTTACATGGTATAGTTCATACATCTCAGGTAGAAAATTAACAATATGAGAAAATATGCTTGGTAAGTTAATGTGTTTAATCATTACTTTAGAAATCAGTAAAGTATATGTTCAGCTCCCATTAAATCTGCGTTGGTTCCTCATGGAACTAATTTCTAAACAGTTCTTGGGGTACTAGTCTCAGAAACAAATTCCACTCTCTTCACTATTTCAATTCTTGAATAGGCAAGTGGTAGAGGAGGGGAGTTAGAAAGCAGGGATGAATTTAAATCCCAAGAGGTTTATAATTGCTACAATAGCATGAGCACCATGTTTGCAAACAAGAGATAATACAAACCCTCTACCAGATTATTCTTCTGTAACTATGCTGGCAATCATAACATAAATGAAAAAAAAAACCAATTAAGGCCCAGCTCATATGACCTAAAGTTTATGAGCATGGGTAGATATCCAGATATCCACAAAATTCTGTGAGCCCCTGTTCTCTTGTACAGCAGCAGAAAACCTAGTCAAAGCCCTGGTTAGGTTCCCACTATCTGTTTCACAACTTTACATGTCAATCGGGCTGCAGTTTCACCCACTGCACTGCTGACTGGTAGCTCTCCTAGGGTGAGAGCTCTATACATATAACTCTACACAGGATGCCCTGCAGCTGAGGGAAGTTTTCCTGTCCCTAAAAGGTGCATCCTCTATTTGGTTCCTATACTCTATCCTTCCACAAGCACTTTCACAAATGTTGAAATTCTCATGCCCACACAACCTACTTTTCATTTCCTCGTTATTTATCAGATTAGGTGATTGCCCCATTCTCACTGATACCGATCTGTCCCACTCTGTCCAGGCTACCTTCAACTCAACTCCAGATGTCAGGCTGCCCTGAACCTGCTCTCAACAGCCTCCCACGTTGCTGCCATCATACACCAGAAGTGCTTATAAATAAGTACAGAATGAATAAATCAATAAAGAATGAGGGGTATAAGGTGAGATATCTTCATTGTGAACAAGTTTACAAATTTACCATAGGAAATCTGTGCATTAGGTAGGACAACCATCTAATGTCATCAAGCAGAGGCCTCAATCCGTTGAACCCCTAAAATTGGCACCCCAGGAGTCTGTCAAGCTAGTTGCATTCTCCAGACTGCTAAGTGCCATAACAGGTGCCTAAGTTTCTACTGTATCCTATTCAGATTATTCAGCCCTGATATGGCAGCAATTGATAAATATAGTCAGATGATCATCCCAACAAGAGCATGAATTTACTCAAGATTGTACTAATCATCAATACTACTTTCAATACTGAGAACAAAATGTTCTCAAATAATATTTCCCCATTAGATGAATGACTATCCTTTTGTACTGAAATCCATAAAACACCTAGGCATTGATAGGATTTTGTTTATTGTAATACACTGCATGTTCTAAGGTATAAAATTTCTGAGTCTTACAGGTTTTAGTCTCAAAATTCTAATATAGTACTTTGGAATTGGACTAAATATTTCACCATCTTCAGTACTTCAAAATGATCTTCCAGCATACCTTTGGGGATATCTAAATTGTATATGAGCATGTGTGTCTTTTCTTATTCATAGGTTACCTCTTTAAAGCTTCATAGTCTCTTGATATTTGTATGGAAGAACTTATACATAAAATTAAGGTGAATATAAGTCTTTATTAAAGCATTTTCTGTGGCTTTATTTCATGCTAAGTTTTCTGATTACAATTTTAGCTTTGTGTAAAGGACTTAACAAAAGGAATTCAATTCATTTGTTGAGGCTTATAGAGTGGTATTTTTAAAGCTCAACAGGATATGAGAATAGCACAATGTTTTTTGCTTGTTTTGTATTTGTTCACAGACAGTGGTGTTTTGAGGGTCATTGGAGTTGAACTGAAGCATGAGTTCAGAGTTCATGCATGGAAATAACCCAGTTTGGATGTTCTTTATCAGTAACACAGGTTTGTAGCCATATTTTCATTTGTCTCACGAAGAACCTCCCACTCTCCTCTATGCATACAAGGAAGAGAGTAGCCTTCTTTCTTAGGCTCCCTAAGCCTCCACATGCTGTTTTGAGTGTTTTTAATGGATCGGGTACTACCATAGTAATAAGCCTGGAAGAGTAACCACAAAGAACTTCTGTACTTTAATAAAATGTTTCCTCTCTAATATTGATTTTCTGGCATACAAGTTTTGAGGAAAAGTATGAGAGACTTTTCTTGGCAAAACACAACATTCATATGCACCCACTCAGCTAAAATAGGAATTCATAACAAAACCAAGTAGGCTTGCCACTGAAATTCATCTTGTTGAACCAATGGGCTTTATTGGGGTTACTTACATAAATATGAAAATGGAGCTGCTTATAGGAGCAAAAGACAGTTGCACCATGAAACTCCAAGCTAGCATGAAATACAGCTTATGAACATTGGATACCCAGAGCACACTACACACCTGTAGGCATGTCTACAGTTTAAAGGGCATCATATCTTACTGGCTCAATACATCAAATGTCTTCTAAGCAGCAAGACTGGTATGAGTTTCTTCAAAGTAAGCACAGTGAATCCTGTCAGTTTCATGTATTCCCTGAAGATGTTTTAAGTTTTTTATTTCATGTCTTATTCAACTTCCTTATAGAATGGAATGTTTCAGTTTCAAACAAAACAAAACAAAACCTGCTACACAATAGAACATTCTTCAGGCTTCTCCATTTTGTTGTCATTGTGAAGTATTTGAGTTTGAAAAAGAAACATTTAACAAAAATATTCCTGCAATGTCACATTTGCAGCCTTTTCCCTCAGTATAAAGTCTTGATTTTTTTCCAACATATGAATATTATTCAAAGGTGTTCTCAAGTTTTTCATGTTCATGATTCTCTAGTGTGAAACCTGTAGTGGTCTATTACTACAGATCTTGTATAAAGCATATGTCATACTATTTACTACAGAAACTTTTGTTTCCTATATGAATTTTCTGATGTTTTCTTAGACATGAGAGGCAGGTAAAGACTGTGCTATATACATTGCATTTATAAGGCTACTCTCCTGTATAAATTCTTTGATGAGCTCTAAGGTAGGCTTCTTGGATAAAGGATTAGTCAAATTCATTGCATTGGTAAGGCTTCTTGCAGTGTGAATTTTCTGATGTTTTCTAAGAACTGAGCCACCAGTAAAGCATTTGTCACACTCACTACATTTGTAAGGTTTCTCTCCTGTATGAAGTCTCTGATGTGTTCTAAGGTGATCTTTCTGGATAAAGCATTTGTCACATTCACTGCATTTGTAAGGTTTCTCACCTGTGTGGATTTTCTGATGTGTTCTAAGATTGGCTTTCTGGATAAAGCATTTGCCACAGTCACTACATTTGTAAGGTTTCTCTCCTGTATGAATTCTTTGATGTCTTCTAAGGTGGGCTTTTCTGATAAAGCACTTGTGACATTCACTGCATTTGTAAGGTTTTTCTCCAGTATGACATTTCTGATGCTTCCTAAGATCTGAGCCAACTGTAAAGGATTTCCCACATTCACATTTGTAAGGTTTCTCTCCAGTATGAATTCTCTCATGAGTTCTTAGATTGGCTTTCTGGATAAAGCATTTGCCACAGTCACTACATTTGTAAGGTTTTTCTCCTGTATGAATTCTGTGATGTCTTCTAAGGTTGGCTTTCCGGATAAAACATTTGTCACATTCACTGCATTTGTAAGGTTTCTCACCAGTATGAATTTTCTGATGTGTTCTAAGATCTGAGACAACAGTAAAACATTTCTCACATTCACTACATTTGTAAGGTTTCTCCCCTGTATGAATTCTTTGATGTTTTTTAAGCTTTGCTTTCTGGATAAAGCATTTATCACAGTCATTACATTTGTAAGGTTTCTCTCCAGTATGAATTTTCTGATGCATTCTAAGATCCGAGACTACTGTAAAGGATTTCTCGCATTCACTGCATTTGTAAGGTTTCTCTCCTGTATGAATTTTCTGATGTCTTCTAAGGTGGGCTTGCTGAATGAAGCACTTGTCACAGTTACTGCATTTGTAAGGTTTCTCTCCAGTATGAATTCTTTGATGTATTCTAAGAGAAGAGCCCACAGTAAAGGATTTCTCACATTCACTACATTTGTAACTTTTCTCTCCTGTATGAATTCTTTGATGTGTTTTAAGTTGGGATTTCTGAATGAAGCATTTGTCACATTCAGCACATATGTATGCTTTCTCTCCTCTATGAATTCTCTGATGTCTTTGAAGACCTGAGGAGGAGGAAAGGGATTTGCCACATTCATTACATCTGTGAAGTTTTTGTCTACGATGGGTTCTGTAATGGTTTTCAAGGTGTGATAATGTATAGAAGGACTTACTACATTGTTTACATTCATAAGGCCTCTCTCCTCCATGAATTTTATGGTGTTTTTTAAGACCTAAGCAGCAGATAAAGGATTTTCTACAATCATTACATTTGTAAGTCTCCTCTTCAGTGTGAATTTTATAATGTCTTTCAAAGCCTAATGAATGATAATACCACTTACCACATTCTATACATTTGTACGGTTTTTCTCCATAATGGATATTATAACGTACTTTGTGGTGTGACAGATATAGAATGGACTTATTGCATTCTGTAAGTTTAAAGGGTTTCTCTCCAGGATGAGTTCTCCGATGCCTATAGAGACTTGAATAAGCCCTGAAGCATTTTCCACATTTTCTGCATTGGTAAGGTTTCTCTCCACTAAACATTCGTTTTATCATGAGTTTATGTTTAGAGTCAAAAAATTTATCATACTCTGTAATTTTGTGTTCTTTCTTTCCAATGTGCATTTGTGGATATGGGCCAATGATGGAACACAAATTTAAATACTCCTTATAATCTTTGTATTGTTCGTCTTCAGTATTCCTCCTTTTATATGCCTGTAGGTTTAATGACTCAATAGAAGGATCCCATTGGTTATCACTCCCATACATCTTGCAGTTTGCTGTACCATCACTTGTATTATAAGGTATACTTTGGGACGATTCATAAAGCATTTCGCCAAGCTCATAATATTTGTAAGACTTCTCTTTGATATTTGCATGCTGATAGATTATATGGTTTGAGCCTTGATCCACGACCTCTTCATATTTACCACATATGCAATGGTTTTCTGGAAAATGAGCAAATTAGAGATAATAAGTATTGATACTTGATTAAACACATTCAATAACTTATGCCTCCTTAACTTTAAGTTCTCAAAAACAAAAAAAAACCTAGCAATTCATAGGAATAGAGCTCTCAGTAGAGGACATTTTGTTTCACTATTATTAAATGATGCTCAGAAGAATCTCCACTCTGATCTTTATCAAACTGAAAAGACCAATAATAGCCTTTTCACTCTTATCTAATCTGGATATGCTATAGAATATTGAACAAATAGGTAATCAAAAAATAATGGAATTTGAAAAAGTAGCTGTCTAAACAACCATATGGAGAATATTTCTCCTTTTTGTTGTTTGTGTTTTTGAGTCACATCATGTAGCCTTCATTGGCTTGGAATCCATTATTTAACACAATCTGGCAAGGAACTCACCAGATCCACTTGCTTCATCTTCTCTAGTGATAGAATGAATAAAAGATCATGCAGTGCTAGGATAAGAGACCTTATCTCAAAAAAATAGAAAACAAATGAATAAAAAAGGAAAATATATCCCAACATGCACACCACCAACAGCTCTTTCCATATTTTAAAATTTCTTCATTTTTTAAAAATCAGAAATAGATAAATAGCTTAATCAAAGAGTAAAATCAAAGTATTTCAACAACTAATTGCTACACAGTAATGAGTTTCATTGCTTTGAATATTCAGGTTTCTTTCAACTCTGAATTTAGGATTAAAATCTAGATGAGAGAGCTGGAGAGATTTTATAGTATATAGGATTGATTGTTCTTGCAGAGAATCCTGAAAAATGTAGTTATGGGTATTATTATAGAAATTTTTCTTCTTTCTGGTTGTCTTAGACAGATCAAAGAGCTTATATATGTACAAAGTAGGTAAATACAAAGGATGAGTGAGGAATTCTATAACAAAAGCATTCTTACCTACAAAAACTAGATTGCTGTAATTCTCCCACATAACATCCATGTATAGAGCTCTCTGAGAGGAGTCGAGATATTCCCATTCCTCCTGGGAGAAGTCCACAGTCACATTTCTGAATGTCAATAGATCCTGTAATGAAAAACAACCCATTTACCATGTGCTATTGAAAAAGTGCATTCCTAGGTAAAAGAGGCCCAAAGAATTAGACAATTTTATTATATAGATGAGTCATAAAAATTATTCAAAACTAAAAGTCTTCTAACAGTGCTGCAGAGATCATTAATAAATTAAGAATACTGACTGATCTTCTGGAGAACCCAAGTTTGATTCTCAGCACCCTCTTTGTACTATACAAATAGATTATAATTTTAGTTCCACCAAACCTAATGTTCTCTTCTGAACTCCACAGGAAATATGAACACATATTACTCATGCATATATTCAGAGAAATATACCCATAAAATAAAAGTGCAAGTTAATTTTAATAAAAGACATATTCTAGAATATTCATACTCTATATTGTATTTTCTGTCTGTGAAAACATGACATTATAGACTCACAATTAGCACACTTTGAGGGCATGTAAGATACAAATTTGAGGTCTAGTTGCAGGAATATACTTTTATGAATGCTGTGTTGATATCAAACAGAGTTACACTGTTTTATCACAGATGGAAAAGTGATTAGGAAAACTACACTTCCAAAGTCAATCTTGTTCAAATTTGGATACTGGATTAATCCTGCCTGCATCCTCCTCCTCCTCCTCCTCCTCCTCCTCCTTCTCCTCCTTCTTCTTTGCCCCTTCCCCCGTTCTCCTTCTTCCTTTTATTTTTTTTTAAAGTATATAGGCAGGTTTATTGGGGGTAGTTCTCTGGTTCACCAGTCCCAAGAAAGAGGGTCAGGAAAATTGCCATGCAGACAGGGAGACAGAGGTGGAATCAGGGTGGGGGTGCACATAGAAAGAAAGAAAGGGAGAAGGAGAGGAACATAGAGGGAGAGGGAGAGTCCTGACTCAATTCTAACATGATCGGTTGAGATTCATGAATGAATAAAAAGTTGAGGTTTTCTGTTGTCATTGTTTTCAACAGGAAGGAGTGTAACATCATTGCATATATATCCAACATTCTAAACAACACATAGAATCAGATACTTTGTGAAGTTATTTTATGAGAATATTTTCACAATCAACAAGTAAATAGAAAAATCATTATTAGACCACATCTACATTTTCCTAAAAGTCAACAAAACCAATAAAGATTAGTAACAATTTCAGAAATTCCATATGTGGGTTCACTACAAAGTAGTCAGAATAAATGTCCCATGTGACGATGCATTCAAATAAAGAAGAAAGATTTTCTGTGATGGAAATGATTGTACAAGGTTATGTGAGAATAATTCTAACTCTTCATTAATTTTTTTAAAGATTTATTTATTTATTATATGTAAATACACTGTAGCTGTCTTCAGACACCCCAGAAGAGGGCGTCAGATCTCATTATGGATGGTTGTGAGCCACCATGTGGTTGCTGGGATTTGAACTCAGGACCTTCGGAAGAGCAGTCAGTGCTCTTAACTGCTGAGCCATCTCTCCAGCACTAATTTTGAATATATTATTGCTCATGCGATTGTTTGAATTAAAATTTTAAATTTTTAAATTTCAATGCTATACTTTTCTTCCATATTTGAACTCAATAATCTAAAATGATTTACATTTCATAGATAAGTATAACTTATGATGCTTTCTTCATTTTACAAAAAAAAAATAAAAGAAGCAAGGTTATACAATGGTTCCATCATGAATGCACGTTTTTAATGCAAATCTGAGGGACAGACAGATGGCTCAGAGGTAAAGGGAACTTGCTGTTCCTGCAGAGAAGTACAATTTAATTTTCTCTACACTCATGGCTGCTTACTTCAGTGCTTTACTCCTATACCAAGGGTTTGGTGCAAATCTCTGGGCTCCACAGTTATCAGTGGAAGAATGTCATACACATAAAATCATGCAGATGAATACTCATACATATACTTAGTAAAGACTTTTTTTAAAAGTAAAAAATGAAAACCTGTTTAATGCAACCTCTCTGCAGAATTTTACCTATGTAATACATAGATTCAGGAAAAGGAAACATATAGGGCAGCAGGAGTCTTCTCCCCTCTAAAGGAAGAGAGCAAAATCATTAAAAGGGACATTCATTTATGTTTCAAAATTGAGGACTTATGCATAGAACCAAGTCATTATATGTAAAACAATTCTTACTAACATATTCTACATGATGCAATATAGAGGTGAGAAAAGGACTGTTTGTCCGCAAATTAAAACAAAAAAGAGAAAATACTGACCTATCAATTGAGAACTTATCATTGAGCACTGGAATCAATAAAAGGATATGAGTAGAACCTCTCTTGAGACAAACAGTTTTTAGATATCAATACACCATAGGTACATGATTCCTCATAATCCATGTTACATCAAATAGCAAAAGGAAAATCCACTGTACTGAAATCTGCAACTCCTCATAGATAGACAAAAGTAAGCTATATATTCCTTCCATCATCTGTATTCTCTAGGGTGTTGAAATATTTACTGCTCGGATTCAAGATAGTGAATATCTTTTACTTCTACTTTTCCATAAATTGCTCAGTGAGGTAGGTCAAAATATTCATGGGTTTCCATGGTTACTTTCATAAGATGGTCTGGAAACCTTACTGTCTCTGAAATGCAATCTACGTGGCACATGAGACCTACGTTCCTCATTAATATATAAGGATAAATGTCCACCCTGTGTAGGAATTGTGCATTCATATATTTCTTTAATCCTTTTCCACAATGGAAATCTAAATTTATACTCAGAATTATAGGTCTTAAGTGCATGAAAAATATGTGTGCTCACATTAATAATGCAGGGAGGATATAATGGAACAAGGCTGTGCTATGTAGCTGACAAAATGTAAAGCCTTAATCGTAACTAAAAGAGAAGAAAAAGAAAGAAAAATATCATTGAAAATATTGTTCCTGTTTAAAGGAAATAAGGGGACAAAATGTGGGGCTTAGACTGAAGGAAAGGCCATCCAGAGACTGCTCTACCTGGGTATCCACCCCATAGACAGACACCAAACCTAGACACTATTGTGGATGCCAAGAAGTGCTTATTGACAGGAGCTTGATAAAGCTGTCTCCTGAGAGACTCTGCCAGAGACTGACAAATTTAGATATAGTCAACCACTGGACTGAGCACAGGGACCCCAATGGTGGAGTTAGGGAAATGACTGAAGGAGTTGAAGGGGTTTGCAACCCCATAGAAAGAACAACAATATCAACCAGCCAGACCTCCCAGAGCTCCCAGGGACTAAACTACCAACCAAAGACTAGACATGGAGGGACCCATGTCTCCAGCCGCATATGTAGCAGAAAATGGCCATGTCAGGCATCAATGGGAAGAGAGGTTCTTGGTCCTCTGATGCCTCAGAGTAGAGGAAGGTCAGGGCAGTGAGGTGGGAGTGGGTGGGTAAGGGTGCACTCTTCATAGAAGCGGGGCAGGAGGATGGGATGGGGGTTTACTGAGTAGAAACTGTGAAAAGGATAACAATTGAAATGTAAATAAATAAAATATCCAATAAAAAAAGAGAAAAAACCACAAATAGTTAAAATAAGTAAAAAAAAAAAATCATCGGAAATAAACACTTTAGATAACTTTACCTAAGGCAGGTTTACATGATTTCAACGAAGGAAAAAAAAAAGAGGAAATGTGAATACAACACTGACCTGGGGCATATCTATCAGAGAAGCAGCCATTTTTCCTGTTGCTCCTTTCTGGGTTTCTGTCTCAGGAACAAAGACTGGAACTCTTCTTGACATTTCACATCAAGATGTCAAAAGTAAAAAGCTAAAATTAATACATTCCTCTTAGAGACAATGCGAAACCACATAAGAAAACTCCAAAACAACAACAACAACAACACCAACAAAAGATATCTGAGGTACCATCAATGTTCTTACAGATAGAAAAGCATGGAAGAATATATTTGGACTGATGAAAGGAAATCACTATGGATCTTCTCACTGCACCCACAAATTTTGGCTCTTAAAATTTATGGAGAAGAAAGTGCATTTGAAGAAGTTATGAAATAACAAAGGTCACCCTCTCAAGCAGCACTGAAGTTCACAACTGAAGATAAACTATACACAGAAAAAAACTGAAGAAAATTTATCCATGATAATACAGGGAATAAAAATGTTTTAGATAAAGAGTAGATGAATAGAGGAGAGCTGGGAATAAGATTCCATGTCCAACTCACAAAAACAACAAACCACTAGTTCTAACTAGAGGGAAGAAAAATACCAGTTATGTTACCAACCAGCACTTATTTTTAAAATACTGTAAGAAATAAAAACCTTGAAGTAAGAAAATCTCACTAGAGATGAAAATATCTGAGACAAAGTTTAACACAATTGCCTTGCGATGAACTCCTAAAACAAATAGGAAGAAATGGAACACAGCTAAAAACAGTAAAGGGCAGATGTGTTAAACAGAGGTGCACAGCCCAGTGCAGAGGGAAAAAAAGGAAGAGCATTAGCAGGAACACTGTAAGGAGATGGATATGCATGTGCTCTCCAGTCTCCTTTACTCCAGAATGAGCTAGAGAAATCTGAGTAAGACAGAGAGGAAAGGAGATACAAGTAAGGAAGAATGGCAACAAATTTGTTTTAAATGATCAAGTCACACACAAAACTTCCCACTGACACAATGGGAAAAAAATCTTATTGAAAAATTCAAAACTAATACACAAAATTACTGGTTTCCTACAAATATATAATGACAATTTGAGGAATAAATTAAAAATATAGCACATTCAGGTAGAACAAAGAACTAAGAATAAGCCTAAATAATGATGACTTCTCTTCTATGATAAAAATTTTAAGGCAGTCATAAGAAACCTTAAAAGAAAGAAAAAGAAACACACAAAAGGAAATGGACTGCCATGCACTCTGACTGACAAATAACGTAATGTAAATGATTTATTACTAACAGCAACCAGCAGAATCAATGCAATTCCCATCAGCAAAATACTGACATTTTCCACAAAAGTAGATATGGAAAGAGTCACATCATCACAGGAAAATTACAAATATTATTGTGACGAACTCAATCCTAGAAATAGGTAAGAAAAGTTTTCTTTATATAGAAATTAGGGGCCTCATGCAAGATAGCTAATGGCCATCTGCACCAGGGAGCTAGGAGGCTCCACAGCCTTCTGTGCACAGCCCACAAGTAGAGAGTGATCTCTCAGCAGTGCCTCCTCTTCTGAGTACGGAGGTGAGATCTCAACTTTCTCTCCAATATCTCTCTGGAGGGGAACAGCTAGCAACTCACAGGGCATAAGATCAGTGGAGTAGCAGGGACAGGAGCCTTTGGCTGTCATTTGCACCAGGGAGCTAGGGGCCTCTACAGCCTTCTGTGCACAGCCCGCAGGGTGAGAGCGATCTCCCAGCAGTATCTCCACTTCTGAGCTCAGAAGCGAGAGATCCACTTTCTATCCAATATCTCTCTGGAGGGGAACAGCTAGGAGTGCACAGAGCATATGATCAGTAGATCAACTGGGACAGGAGACTTACAGACAACATTTGCACCAGGGAGCCAGGCAGCTCCATAGCAGTGTGTGCACAGGCCCTGCCAGAAGATAGTTGGTCTCCCAGGAATAGGAACACAGGCTTACAGGTCTACAGGAGGGATAATCTCCAGCCAGAGACAGTCAGACCAACTTACATGAGAAATAACCAGACAGCAAAAGACAAGCGCAAGAACCCTACCAACAGAAACTAAGGCTACTTGGCAACATTGGAACCCACCACAGCAAATCCCAGATACCCCAACACACTAGAAAAGCAAGAGTTGGATTTAAAATCGCATCTTGTGATGCTGATAGAGGACTTCAAGAAGGACATAAATAACTCCCTTAAGGAAATACAGGAGAACATGGGTCAACAGGTAGAAGCCCTTAAAAAGTAAACACAAAAATCCCTTAAGGAATACAGGGAACATGGGTCAACAGTTAGAAGCTCTGAAAGAGGAAACACAAAAATCCCTTAAAGAAATACAGGAGAACATGGGCCAACAGGTAGGAGTCCTCCAAGAGGAAACACAAAAATCCTTTTAAGAATTACAGGAAAACACAAAAAAAAAAAAAAAGTGAAGGAACTAAACAAAATCACCCAGGATCTAAAAATGGAAGTAGAAACAATAAAGAAATCACAAATAGAGACAACTCTGGAGATAGAAAATCTTGGAAAGATATTAGAAATCAGAAAGGCAAGCATCAACAATAGAATACAAGAGATAGAAGAAAGAATCTCAGGTGCTGAAGATAACATAGAAAACATTGACTCAACAGTAAAAGAAAATGCAAAATGCAAAAAACGTGTAATCCAAAACATCCAAGAAATCCAGGACACAATGAAAAGACAAAACCTAAGGATTATATGTATAGAAGACAGGGAGGATTTACAACTTAAAGGGCCAGCAAATATCTTCAACAAAATTATGGAGGAAGAGATGCCCATGAGCATACAAGAAGTCTACAGAACTCGAAACAGACTCAAGAAGAAGAGAAAGTCCTCCCGGCACATAATAATCAAAACACCAAATGCACTAAACAAAGAAAGAATATTAAAATCTGTAAGGGGAAAAAGTCAAGGAACTTATAAAGGCAGACCTATCAGTATCACACCAGACTTCTCACCAGAGACCATGAAAGCTAGAAGATCCTGGGCAGATCTCATACAGACCCTAAGAGAACACAAATGCTAGCCCAGATTACTATACCCAGCAAAACTCTCAATCACCATAGATGGAGAAACCAAGATATTCCATGATCAAACCAAATTGGCACAATATCTTTCAACAAATCTAGGCCTACAAAGGATAATAGATGGAAAATGCCAACACAACTAGGAAACTACACCATAGAAAAAGCAAGAAAGTAATTTTTTTCAACAAGCCCAAAAGAAGATAACCACACAAACATAAAAATAACATAGAAAATAACAGGAAGACAAACACTATTCCTTAATATCTCAATATCAATGACCTCAATTCCCCAATAAAAAGACATAGACTAACAGACTGGATACGTAAACAGGACCCAACATTTTGCTGCATACAGGAAACCCACCTCAGTGACAAACACTACCTTGGAGTAAAAGGTTGGAAAACACTTTTCCAAGCAAATGGTTTGAGGAAACAAGCTGGAGTAGCCATTCTAATATCGAATAAAATCGACTTTCATCCAAAGTCATCAAAAAAGACATAGAAGGACAATTTATACTCATAAAAGGAAAAATCTACCAAGAAGAACTCTCAGTTCTGAATATCTATGCTCCAAATGGCAAGTGCACCCACATTTGTAAAAGAAACTTTACTAAAGCTCAAAGCACAAATTATACCTCACAAAATAATTGTCGGGGACTTTAACACCCCACTCTCATCAATGGACAGATCAGGGAAACACAAATTAAACAGAGATACAGTGAAATTAACAGAAGTTATGGACCAAATGGATTTAACAGATATTTATAGAATATTTCATCCTAAAGCAAAAGAATATACCTTCTTCTCAGTACTTCATGGTACCTCCTCCAAAATTGACCATATAATTGGTCACAAAACACACCTCAAAGATACGAGAAGATTGAAATAACATCATGCCTCCTATCTAAGATCACTACGGATAAAGGCTGGTCTTCAATAGCAAGAAAAATAACAGAAAGCCCACATACACATGGAGGCTGAACAATGTTCTACTTAATGATACCTTGGTGAAGGAAGAAATAAGGAAAGAAATCAAAGACTTTTTAGAATTTAACAAAAATAAAGGAATATCTTGCCCAAACTTATGGGACACAATGAAAGCAGTGCTAAGAGGAAAACTCATAGCTCTGAGTGCCTACAAAAAGAAACTGGAGAGAGCATACACTAGCAGCTTAAAAGAAAACCTGAAAGCTCTAGAACAGAAAGAAGCTAATAGAAGTAAGAGGAGTAGACTACAGGAAATTATTAAGTTCAGGGCTGAAACCAACCAAGTAGAAACAAAAAGAACTATACTAAGAATCAAAAAAACCAGGAGCTGGTTCTTTGAAAAAATCAACAAGATACATAAACCCTTGGCCAGACTAACCAGAGGGAACATAGACAGCAGCCAAATTGACAAAATTAGAAATGAGAAGGGAGATATAAGCAGAGAAACTGAGGCTATTCAAAAAATCATCATATCCAACTACAAAAGTCTATACTCAACACAACTGGAAAATCTGTATGAAATGGATAATTTTCTAGACAGATACCAAATACCAAAGTTAAATCAGGATCAGCTAGACCATGTAAACAGTCCCATTACCCCCTAAAGAAATAGAAGCAGTCATTGAAAGTCTCTCAGCTGAAAAAAAGGAGAAGACCAGATGGATGTACTACAGAATTCTATCAGGCCTTCAAAGAAGACCTAACACCAATGCTCTTCAAACTATTCCACAAAATAGAAACAGAAGGAACACAACCCAACTCGTTCTATGAGGCCACAATGACACTGATACCAAAACCACACAAAGATCCAACGAAGAAAGAGAACTTCAGACCAATTTTACTTATGAATAGTGATGCAAAAATACTCAATAAAATTCTTGCCAACCAAATTCAAGAACATCAAAACAATCATTCACCACAATCAAGTAGGCCTCATCCCAGGGATGCAGGACGTAATCCACTACATAAACAAACACAAAGAAAAAAACCCACATGATCATTTCATTTGATGCTGAGAAAGCATTTGACAAAATTCAGCATCCTTTCATGTTAAAAGTCTTGGAAAGATCAGGAATTCAAGGACCATACCTAAACATAGTAAAAGCAATATACAGCAAACCAGTAGCCCACATCAAAGTAAATGGAGAGAAACTTGAAGCAATCCCACTAAAATCAGGGACTAGGCAAGGCTGCCCTCTCTCTCCATATCAATTCAATATTGTACTTGAAGTTCTAGCTAGAGCAATTAGACAACAAAAGGAGATCAAAGGGATACAAATTGGAAAGGAAGAAGTCAAACTATCACTATTTGCAGATAATATGATAGTATACTTAAGTGACCCCCAAAAGCTATGCCAGAGAACTCCTACAGATGATAAACAACTTCAGCAAAGTGGCCTGATATGAAATTAACTCAAACAAATCCATAGCCTTCCTATACTCAAAGGATAAAAAGGCTGAGGAAGAAATTAGGGAAATGACAGCATTCACAATAGTCACAAACAATATAAAGTATCTTGGTGTGACTCTAACCAAACAAGTGAAAGATATGTTTGACAAGAACTTCAAGTCTCTGAAGAAAGAAATTAAAGAAGACCTTAGAAGATGGAAAGATCTGCCATGCTCATGGATTGCCAGGATTAACATAGTAAAAATGGCCATCTTTCCAAAAGCAATCTACAAATTCAATGCAATCCCCATCAAAATTCCAACTCAATTCCTCATAGAGTTAGAAAGAGCAATTCAAAAATTCATCTGGAAGAACAAAAAACCCAGGATAGCTAAAACTATTCTCAAGAGTAAAAGAACTTCTGGGGGATCAGTATCCCAGACCTCGGTATTACAGAGCAATAGTGATAAAAACTGCATGGTATTGGTACAGTGACAGACAGGTAGATCAATGTAATAGAATTGAAGACCCAGAAATGAACTCACACACCTATAGTCACTTGACCTTTGACAATGGAGCTAAAACCATCCATTGGAAAAGATAGTCTTTTCAACAAATGGTGCTGGTCCAACTGGCAGTTAGCATGCAGAAGAATGCAAATTGATCCATTCTTATCTCCTTGTACAAAGTTCAAGTCCAAATGGATCAAGGACCTCCACATAAAACCAGATACACTGAAACTAATAGAAAAGTAAGTGGGGAAGAGCCTTGAACACATGGGAACAGGGAAAAATTTTATGAACAGAACACCAATAGCTTATGCTCTAAGATCAAGACTTGACAAATGGGATCTAAGAAAATTACAAAGTTTCTGTAAGGCAAAGGACACTGTCAATAGGACAAAATGGCAACCAACAAATTGGAGAAGATCTTTACCAACCCTACATCCGGCAGAGGGCTAGTATCCAATATATATAAACAACTCAAGATGTCTGACTCCAGAGAATCAAATAACCCTACTAAAAAATGGGGTGCAGAGCTAAACAAAGAATTTTCAACTGAGGAAACTCGAATGGCTGAGAAGCACCTAAAGAAATGTTCAACATCCTTAGTCATCAAGGAAATGCAAATCAAAACAACCCTGAGATTTCACCCCACACCAGTCAGAATGGTTAAGGTCAAAAACTCAGGAGACAGCAGGTGCTGGCGAGGATGTGGAGAAAGAGGAACACTCCTCCACTGCTGGTGGGACTGCAAGCTGATATAACTACTCTGGAAATCAGTTTGGCGGTTCCTCAGAAAATTGGACATAGTACTATCTGAGGACCCAGAAATACAACTCCTGAGCATATACCCAGAAGATGCTTCAACATGTAATAAGGACACATGCTCCACTATGTTCATAGCAGCCTTATTTATAATAGCCAGAAGCTGGAAAGACCTCACTTGAGAAATGGATACAGAAAATGTGGTACATTACACAATGGAATACTACTCAGCTACTAAAAACAATGAATTTATGAAAATTTTAAGCAAATGGATGGAAGTAGAAAATATCCTGAATGAGGTAACCCAATCACAAAAGAACACACATGGTATGCACTCACTGACAAGTAGATATTAGCCCAGAAACTTGGAATACCCAAGACACAATTCACAGATCAAATGAAGTTCAAGAAGAAGGAAGAACAAAGTATGGATACTTTGGTCCTTCTTAGAAGGGGGAACAAAATACCCACAGGAAGATACTCAGAGACAAAATGTGGAGCAGAGACTGAGAGAAAGACCATTCATAGACTGCCCCTCCTAGGGATCCATCTCATATACAGTTATAAAACCCAGACACTATTATGCCAACAAGTACCTGCTGACAGTGGACTGATATAGCTGTTACCTGGAAGGCTCTTCCAGTACATGACAAATACAGAGGGGGACACTCTCAGCCAACCATTGAACTGAGCACAGGGTTCCTATTGAAGGAGCTAGAGAAAGGACCCAAGGAGCCTAAGGGGTTTGCAGTGCCATAGAAGGAACAATTTGAACCACCCAGTACTCCCAGAGCACCCAGGGACTAAACCATCAACCAAAGAGTACACTTGGAGGGACCCATGGCTCCAGATGCATATGCAGCAGAGGATGGCCTTGTTGAACATCAAAGGGAGGAGAGGTCCTTGGACCTAAGAAGGCTAAATGCCCCAGTATAGGGGAATACCAGGACAGGGAAGCTGGAGTGGGTGAATTGGTGAGCAGGGGGGAAGGGGGATGGGTTAGGGGATTTTCGGGTGGTGGTGGTGGAACCAGGAAAGGAGTCAACATTTGAAATGTAAATAAAGAATATATCTAATAAAAAAAAAGAAATTAGGGATCCACGAAACTTAGCCTCTTGCTGGAGAATTCCCAATCATAAGTGAGAGAGTGAAATTAACATGGGTTCTTTTGAGTCCTATGTAACAACGCATTGAAATGTTTGTTACAATCCCCAAAACAAAACATTCAGATCTACAGCACTGCAGTTTTATATCCACAGGAAATGGTGCAAAGAGAGTCATGAAAGGGGGTCTAAAATTCCTGCCAATTATGAAAGAAAGAAAGAAAGAAAGAAAGAAAGAAAGAAAGAAAGAAAGAAAGAAAGAAAGAAAGAAAGAAAGAAAGAAAGAAAGAAGGAAAGAGGGAGGGAGGGAGGGAGAGAAAGAGTGGGGAGAGGGTTTTCTTTTCTGCCAAACATAACTTGGCATGGTGAGCCAAGTGGATTCTGCAGTCATTTGTCTTCCAGAATAGCCATATGTGTTTGTGTGGCTCACCATCCCAAGCAAGCTGACTAGATCTCAAAGCACTCCATCCCCACTGCCTTTTCCAAGGTCAGGGTCTGCCCTATCTTGGAGCACTGAAAGGCACCTGAGGCAAAACCTGAATTTCAATGAATGACGAGTGGAGCCTCGCATGAGCTAGCCTGGCTGTGGCTGGGCTTAAAATGTTTTCTGTTTGTTTTATTTTGTTTGCTTTCTCTCACATTAGGAAGAACTCAATATAGACTGATCAATGGTCTCTTCATGGGGAAAGAATAAACCAGGCACAGCATCTTGCACAGTAACAATTGCAAAGAGGTCACAAAGCACTTAAGTCAATGCTGATTACATTTCCTGAGGTATTACTGGTTAATCATTATATGGAAACTCGCTCTTCTCCTAATCATCGGATCAATACTTAGTACTTAACTTTCACGGTAAATAAATTCAAAGAGCAAAATTTAAAATTCTGAGTCATATCAATTGGGTACACTCTTATCTGCAGATCACTACTGAGAATTCTAAGTAAGATCTTTACGTTGCCTTCTGGAGATGCTTGGTTATATTCTATAAGAAGTTTAACAAGAAACTAGACTGTTTTGAGTTGTTCCTTGCCAATGCAATTAGTCTAAATCTCTTCACTTTAGCTTTAGGCAGATTCTTTATACAGAGAAAAAAAGTAGATATATTCTTCACCAAAATATTAAAAGAATGACCTGTAGGCAACAAACTAAAGTTCTCCTCTTTAACTTCTTGAGCCATGTCCCACAGTTCAAATAACCCTCAGTACCACTGTTCCTAGTAGGATGGTCCATTAAGTCCCACTTAAAGGGTTCAGCTGTTTTTCTAATCCAAACTTCCAGAATCCACATTCCTCTAAACAAACGCATGATTAGGCCTACCACAGCAAAAAACAAATAAACCAAAAATTAAAAATAACAATGTAAATATACTTGGGATAAACTTAAAAATTAAAATAGAAATAAATTAAAATAAAGAATATTTTTTTAAAAAATATGTTTCTTCTGAGTAATACGGTGGCCAAGAAATGCAAACATAATTGCATGTTTCACAAATTCCCTTGAAAGCCAGAAGGGGCTAATAAATCAGAAAATCAATAAAAGAAATTAGATTTATTTGGAAATTTTCACCTAAAATTATTTCTGGTACAGCCTCAGAATCTGTTATATCAGAATCTATTTACAAAATTTAGTGAAACCTAGACTTTTCCAGTCCCATGGGGCCCTGGCGATTTGAGGAAAGTATCATTGGGACCTGACTATTTATACTCTTTATACATTTCCTTTCGAGGACTCTTATTACAATTAAATACTGATATTGGCCCTGCTTATTCTAGCAAATGATTTCAGGAATTTTAATATTAGTCATGTTACTCCATCTCTTACTATCCACAGGGTTAAGCTATTGTGGAAGGATACAATCAAATACATAATTGTCAAAATTTTAAAAAGTATTAATTACACTCATTTAAATCCTCACATACTATGCTAGCTTTATTTTTTCACTGTAAAGGAAAATGCTATTTCTGCTGCCCCAAAATATTTTGCCCTAATAGAGACACAGCCCAAAGTATATGTGGTTGTTTGATTAAAAATGGCCCCCACATAGGGAGTGGCATCATTGAAAAGGATTAGGACATGTAGCCTTGTGGGAGTAGAATGTGGCCTTGATGGAGGAAGTGTGTTATTAGGGGTGGGCTTCAGAAGCTCAAGCTAGGCCCAGTGTCACTCTTCTTGCTGCCTTCAAATACAGATGTAGAACTTTCAGGTCCTTCTCCAGCACCATGTCTGCCTGTTCACCTCCTAGCTGCCCATCATGATAATAGACTAAACTTCTGATCCAGTAAGCTAGCCCCAATTAAATGTTTTCCTTGTAAGAGTTGCCATGGTCATGTTGTCACTTCACAGTAACAGAACACTGACTAAGACAAAATATTGAATGAAAAGATTTAGAAACTAATCAATGAAAATAACCTGATGTTTTAACATTGAGGGGACACTGGGAGGTTTTGCTTATGACCTTCGAGAACATAAACATACTACTGATCTAATGCATCTGATCAGGACATCCAGAGGACACCAGATGAAGGAAACCTATGAAAGCAAATGACAAATCCACTGAGAGGAGACACTCCAAGAGGGAAAGTAAGCTGATAACTTGGGGAGTTAGCATGACTCTAATTCATCATGCTGATACTTTGGGAAAACAAGAACAGTATAAAAACTACTTGAAAATCATATCAGATTGTCAATGCAGAAGCCAAGTGTTTTTTGTTAGGGGTATAAAAGATATAACTGTGACAGGAGACAGTATGATATTGTTTTGCCATGCTATGGATTGTTTATGAAGGTGTGGGAAAGGCTGTATTACATCCATTTTGCTCAGTAAATCTTTTCAATCATCAAGAGAATTAAGAGTGAACTCTTTGAAAATTGTGATGATTCTTTATATCTATTGGATACTGTAATGATTACAGCCACAAAGGATTTTTTTTATTGATCCCAGAAATCATTACTGGAATAAAAAGAGAAGTCTCAAAATGGCCTGTATGATTAGTAAAACTACTAAGATTACATCAAAATTATTAGCAGAAATTAATCTATAGATGAATAAACTAAGGATCACAGTTTTACAAAACAGAGCTACTATAGATTATTTGTTGCTCAAGCATAATCTTGATTGAAAACAATACCCTGGCATATGTTCCTTTAATGTGTAATATTTTCCCCATACTATTGATGGTCAAATTAGTGATGTACATAATGGGACAGACAAAATCTCTCAAGTGAACTCTGAATGGTCACCGGGCTTTCCCCTTTTCTCAGTTCTCTGCTATGTATTTTTATAATTCTCTTATGCTTACATATATTAATTAGACTAACCAAAAAGGCAATGCATTCAAACTTGTCCTCTATTACAGCCAGTGTCTTTTCTTTAAAAAAAAAAATAGAAGGGGGGAGATGTTAGCTGCACAAATGTCCTTGTTCCAGATCACTAGGGAAAACAGGAAAATTAGTCACACAGGGTTGTCTCATCAAACAAGGAAATAAATACCTGTTTACCTGTTTCACACCCTGAAGGTTGGGAGTTGATGTTGTTAATAACCTGGTGAATGTTGCTAACTATAGAGCCAGAATTTACCCAAATACCCCAGAATGTTCATCCCAGGCCTGTTCTTTCTCTTTAGCTTTGTTTCTCAGTCAATAGAAGCCATCCTTAGGAGAGATGGCATACATATTTTATAACCTGCTGACCTCTATGCTATATGTAAGACTAACACCACAACAGATCCTTCCTTGGACCCTTAAACAAATGTAAGTAGCCTATCTCCAGAACCCATCTTTTTGGAAGAAATGATGTACTCTGCATTGAGTTTTGATGTAATTATGGTTCCTTGTACACCAGGGATTGTATCACCCCAGAAAAGGATTTTGCAAACTGTACTGTGTTTAAATAGGCTTACAATAAACCAGTTGGGGACAGACTCTAGAATCTGAACCAACACCAACTAAATTGGCTAGATAGAGTTTTCCTTCTTGCTTCTTGCATTTTATTCCTGTAACAGCCATGATGTCTCCTAGAATTCTCACTTTTAACCTCTGATCCATCTCTCCAGAACTCAGGCAATTCTTAATACACTCAAGTTGACAATCAATAATTACTGTGACAGCTCTGAATTCCTTCCATCTCTGGCTGCTACCAATTTCCTCTGTGGAAATCAATTTTATAGTTCCAAGTGAAACTAGGAGTGTGCAACATGTGTTTAGACTCCTGGCTTTTTAACTATGCTATATCTTTGTTAATCCTGTGTCACAAAGTAAACATTCATTCTACATAACTTCTTTTTAGTTTACATAATTATGGCAGACACATATACGCACACACACACACACACACACACACACACACATATACCACATCACATTTATATTCTATTTATGTCATCTCTGATAGTTTTCTTGATAGTTAAAGGACATTTCCATGATTTCATATTAAATTTTAGGGTAAGTATGTAAGAGCAGATGCCACTTACCATTAACTTCACTTCCAACTGATATTAACCAGTACAGGGAAGACACATTCTGTTTTTCATGATTTCAGAAAAGTTACTCTACTGTTTTCCATAAAATTGAAATAATACATTCAAATTTCATAAATGATCAACGGCAAAGAACAGTCAAGTGTGTTTGAAGATAAAAATAAATAAAAGAACTCAAATAAATATCTAGAAACAAACTGATGATATTTACAAATTCCTGGAAGAATTTAAAAGTCACTCAATGAACTAAGCAAGAAGAGTAAGAGTAAATGAGAGTAAGAAGAGTAATAGTAAATGAGGTTAGGAAATGTAAGTTATCAAAAGCAGAGTTAAAGCAACACAAAGATAACAGAATGTAGCTCAGAAAGCTACACTATGAGGAAATAGGAGAGATGTTCTCCACTTTGGGGAAGGAAAGAAACATCACTTGTGATGGTTTGAATAGGTTTGGCCCCATAGACTCATATGTTTGGATGCTTGGCCCATGGGGAGTGACACTATTAGGAGGTATGGCCTTAATGGAGCAGTTATGGCCTTTTGGAGGAAGTGGTCACTTTGAGGGCAGGTTGTGAGGTCTCCTATGCTCAAGTTCAATTCAGTGTAGAATCAGAGTCCCTTCTGCTGCCTGTAGATCAAGATGTAGCATCTTTCCAGGATGCTGCCATGCTTCACACCATAATGATAATGGGCTAAACATCTGAAATTGTAAGCCAGGCCCAATTAGTTGTTTTCCTTTATAAGAGTTGCCTTGGTCATGTTGTCTCTTCTCAGCAAAGAAACCCAAACTAAGACATCACTTAGCATCTCCACTAACCTCACCCAGGAAAAAAACCAGAGGACACACAAATGGAGAATTCATTATTTTTAAAGTAACAGGGTAGAAAGGACCGGATGAGCAGCAATAGAAAAGGTATGTTTCCTCTCTCAATAGAAGGTGTGTCATTAGGGAAATGCAAATCAAAACAACCCTGAGATTCCATCTCACACCAGTCAGGATGGCTAAGATCAAAAACACAGGAGACAGCAGTTGTTGGCGAGGATGTGGAGAAAGAGGAACACTCCTCCACTGCTGGTGGAATTGCAGGCTGGTACAACCACTCTGGAAAGCAGTCTGGCGGCTCCTCAGAAAACTGGGCATGACACTTCCGGAGGATCCGGCTATACCACTCCTGGGCATATACCCAGAGACTTTACCTGCATGCAATAAGGACACATGCTCCACTATATTCATAGCAGCCTTATTTATAATAGCCAGAAGCTGGAAAGAACCCAGATGTCCCTCAACGGAGGAATGGATTCAGAAGATGTGGTATATTTACACAATGGAATACTACTCTGCAATTAAAAACAATGAATTCACGAAATTCCTAGGCAAATGGTCAGAACTTGAAAATATCATCCTTAGTGAGGTAACCCAATCACAAAAGATCACACATGGTATGAAGTCACTGATAAGGGGATATTGACCCAGAATCTCAGAATACCCTAGACACAATCAGCATATCAATAGATTTCTAAAAAGATGGAAGGAGAGACCCCTGGTCCTGGAAAGACTGGATGTAGGGGAACGCCAGGACAGAGTAATGAGAGGGGGTTGAACGGAGAAAAGAGGGAGGGAAGGGGGCTTATGGGACTTTCGGGGAGGGAGGAAACGGGAAAGGGGAAGTGATTTGGAATGTAAATTAAAAAAATAAAATTAAATTAAATTAAAAAAAAAAAAAAGAAGGTGTGTATATGAGAAGGTCAGAGGAATTCACAGCAGCAACATAAAATTCATCAGCAGTATAGAGATGAAGGTGAAATTCAGCAAAATCAAAAAAGCTCCAGTGAAGTTACCACATGCAGCCAACTCTCATCAGAGAAAAATATGCAAGACCTACAGGTTCTTTTGATGTTCAAACCACTTCACTGGAGTGAGTCTAATAGTGAGAATGTCACTCAATGTGTTTGGTTTTAATACCCTTCACATATAAACAGTATGGAGAGTTATGTGTGACTTAAGACACAATTAAAATACAGCCCTTAATCGCAAATCCTGTTTAGCAATCATGAACTATTTAGAGTGGGAACATGCCCATTCTACATCACATCTCAGTAAAGAGGTTTTGAGATCTGGGGCCTATCATTACATCACAGAATAAGAAAATTGTGTTGCTTGAGGCAATTCACTTTCCTTCCATAGTAGGCTTCTCTGAAGATGGGATGCTGGATCATAGCATCGTCCTGTACTATAAAATCTTCCGCAATTAGGGAGGAAGGATCCTTTCAAAAATTTCTGCTGTGTTCCTAACTACATCATCTGTATGAAAAACTTTCTGCTTCCACATTACCAAGGCCACAGAATGTTCTCCAGCTCTGGGCTCCATGAACACAAACAACTTTATATACCCTACATAGGTATTATCCCTAACTCTTCCAATGTTGATATGAGGTATCACCTGTCCTGTTACATATCCAGACTCCACATTTACTCTCACACTAGGAATGACAATTTTGTGCTCCTTCCTATACCGTTATCTTGAATCCTTATACAATAGTTCCAGATCATTTATTGTTCGTTCTCTCTCTCTCTCTCTCTCTCTCTCTCTCTCTCTCTCTCTCTCTCTCTCTCTCTCTCTCTCTCTCTCTCTCTTATGTGTATGAGTGCCTTTGCCTGCACATAGGTCTGTGTACCTCTCATTGCAGTGCTTCCAATGACCAGAAAAGAGCATCTAATCCTCTGAAACCTGAGTTATAGGAGGGTGTTAGTATCCATGCAGGTAAAGGGAACAATCCTGAAACCTCTAAGGGCAACAACTGCTCACAACTGATGAGCCTCCTCTCCAGCCCATTGTTTACTGTTCTTAAATTAGCTAGGGTAGAGACTTAAATCAAGGAACAGTGGCACGGAATTCATGAAGCAATGAGGACAATTTTGTTCTTAAGAGTGTCAGGGTGAGTACAAGTTCATAAGAGACAGTCGCATAGATGTGGCTGATAAAAGCCTGCTCAGAAGTTTTGGCCGGCAAAGAGTTTTCACCTGAGGAATATCGAATGGCTGAGAAGCACCTAAAGAAATGTTCAACATCCTTAGTCATCAGGGAAATGCAAATCAAAACAACCCTGAGATTTCACCTCATATCAGTCAGAATGGCTAAGATCAAAAAACTCAGGAGACAGCAGGTGCTGGCAAGGATGTGGAGAAAGAGGAACATTCCTCCACTGCTGGGGGGATTGCAAGCTGGTTCAACCACTCTGGAAATCAGTCTGGATGTTCCTCAGAAAACTCAGCATAATACTACTGGAGGACCCTGCTATACCACTCCTGGACATATACCCAGAGAATTCTCTAGCATGTAATAAAGACATGCTCCACTATGTTCATAGCAGCCTTATTTATAATAGCCAGAAGCTGGAAAGAACCCAGATGTCCCTCAACAGAGGAATGGATACAGAAAATGTGGTATATTTACACCATGGAATACTACTCAGCTATTAAAAACAATGAATTCATGAAATTCTCAGGCAAGTGGGTGGAACTGGAGAATGTCATCCTGTGTGAGGTGACCCAATCACAAAAGAACACACATGGTTTGCACTCACTGATAAGCAGATAGTAGCCCAGAAGCTCGGAATACCCGAGACAATTCAAATATCAAATGATGCCCAAGAAGAAGGAAGGAGAGGCCCCTGGTCCTAGAAAGGCTCAATGCAGCAGTGTAGGGGAATACCAGGACAGGGAATCGGGAAGGGGTTGATTGGGGAACAGGGGGAGGGAAGAGGGCTTATGGGACTTTCAGGGAAGGGGGATCCAGGAAAGGGGAAATGATTTGAAATGTAAATAAAGAATATATCTAATAAAAAAAAAGAAGTTTTGGCAGGAAGAGGTGCTGGTTGTAAAAGACTTTTGTCAATAACTATGTGTCTAAGGCCTTACAAGTATAAGAATAAGTCATTCTGAAATATTATATATAGAAAGATATTAAAACAAAGATTGTGTAGCAATTAATAGAGAATCAAAGATAATACAATGAGTTAACAGAATTGACTTGTTTTTGTGACTAAATAAAAGTATGGAGGAAGCATTTTTACCTAATACAAACTAAAAGAATGAATCCTTAAGTACTAGGACTAGAGGTGAAAGGGGACATTGTAGTGTATGCCAATGATGTCAGTGTGCCTTTTCATGTAACTATGCAAAAAGTCATATACACAAATAAATAAAAATCAAAGAAGAAAAGGATGAATTCTCAAAAACAAGTAAACAAATCACTCTTCTGTATAATAAACCTAGACTAGAAATTAAGGAAGTGCTGAGATTGAGGCAGGAAGCGTTTCCTCTTAAGGTCTCTGAGGACTGGACAGACCCAGTATGGAACTCTCCTTTCCTTTAGATAAATCTTACACTAATTACAAAAGGAGAATATTTCAGAAAACACAATCAGTGTTAAGACACCAAATATGTACACTCAGTGATAGAAATAAGACCTTGTCAACAGACTCATGAAAGGTCTGTGGCAAAATATCACATTTGTTCAGAACAAAAGCTCTAAAGAATGTGAAAAGGAACATAAAGTAATAAAGACATAATAAAGACAATGAGTCACAACTAAACCTAATACTACAAAAGAAGGACAACTGGGATTATTCCACTATAGTCAGGACAGAGCAGTCTACTTCCTCCACACTAACTCAACACAGTGCATCAGTGTATAAGCTGTTCAAGAGAACACAGAAAAAATGTAATGGAGAAAATATGAAAGAGTTAGAAAGGAAGCAAACCTCCTATAAAGGAAATAGAACTCTGAAATCCAAAACTTTAAATACCCATGAGATAGTTCAGATCTAATGATCCTAATAAGCTGTATAATCCACATACAACAGCACTTGTTTTTTTGTTTGTTTTGTTATATTGTTTTTACCATAACAACAAGAAGATGCTGAGAAGGCAGTAGGCCACTCACAGTATCTAAAAGTATGTTGGACTCCCTAGCGTTAAAAGCTGCCATGAAATCTGGGTCAGGGGCTATATTATCACTGGCAATACCCAGATTTGTATCCTGCTTGCTAAAATCCGAACCTGCCAGGCAAAGCATCCCCTCTGGTGTCATAATGGCAAGAAGCTTTTGTGGGTAAGAAAACGCTTTTTGGTTTGATCACAGGCCTGTTCCATAGAAGGAAATAGATGAATGTTACTGGGAAACTGGCCAAAAGCCAATGATGAGAAAGGTCACAGGTCCTGGGAAGGAATTCATAACTGACATTTTCCTACATGTACAAATACTTAAACTTCTAAATGACTCATTTCATATACATAGCCTGATGCTTCTTCACCATGAGTCAAAGAAACTTGGTTTTGAAAGAGCAACAGTTATTTCAGAGACTAATAACTGGTCAAATTCTGAGAACAATTGACTGTTGACTGCATAGCCTATTATGGGAATCACTTTGCACATATAAACCACAGGGAAGGTGACCAAAGTGCAGGCAAAAAAGATTGTCACTTCTTGTGACATGACATGGCAGCTTTAAATTATGAATACATGGCCTGGATACCAGGATTAAACTCACCCAAAATCACTCATGAAATACGAGGATGGCTAATAGGAAGAAATATGGCTGACCAGGGAAGGAGGAGAGAGAGTGCATTGGGAGTGCTGGGGATAATTGTGAGTGATTAAACTTCTACCGTGATTTAATATCAATATTTATTAATTATAAAAATGAAACCAAACAAACTTATAGAATTTAAGGGAGATATCAATGCCTAGTTAAAGGCAGATCTTTTTTTTTCTAAGTTTTTTTATTTACATTCCAAATCATTTCCCCAAAATCACTGATATAACCATCTAATTAGAAGTCTTACGCTTTCTGTGAATTAATTAAAACCGAACAGTAAACAAAAAAGGAATTAAAAGAAAGGAATTTAAAAGAAAATCTGAAGAAAACAAAGGAAAAAAACTAAGCAGAAGAGACCTCTAAAATGAAAACTTGAATTCACTGAAGGAATTGAGAAATGTCACAAGATGGGAAAATCTTGCATGCGCATGGAATGGGACATATTATTATGAAAATAACAGTGTTATAAGATTTACATGATGAACTCAAAATCCATGGCCATCAACGTCCTCTCGAATTACTTCATATATACAATAAAGAGGCATCTATAAATTTACACAGAAGCACAAAGACCTTAAGAGTGCAGAGCAACCCCAGACACATAAAACAAAGCTTGATTCATACCAGCTGTGATTTAGAATGACCCTGCAAACCTACAGGTGCAACAGCACCATGGGAGTGGCAGGAGAGGATACACCATTTCCAGAATCAGCACCAGTAGGTGCTGACTAAAACATATGATACAGAATAAACAGCCTCATCAACCAATCGTATATCAAAAAGTATCTACTTTCAAAAGAAAGAAACCGTCGCCAATTCAATGAATTGTGAAATTGCAGAGTAACACAAGGAAAAATAAGTCCATATATGGATATAGGGACCTAGTTTCTGAATAGAACTAAAAATTAATGGGACACAAGAGCAAAAAAGCAACAAACAGGACTGCATGCAATTAAAAACTTTCATGGAAATGGTCTGAAGAAAGAGCCTACAGAATGGATAAATTTATTAGCAAACTTCTTTAGTACAATATATGAATACAGATTTCATGAAGAATTTTAAAAAAGCAAATAAATATTATTATAATCAATAAATAAGCACAAAAATAGCAGCAAATTAAAAAGCAATTAAAGTGGCTGAAATATACATAGTACATACTCCATAGGTTTACCCAGGAAGAAAATGACCATCCAATATACACTCAGGTTTCCTCTCTGTCTAGTCAGTGTCTATACTTGCTGTTCTAAACAATAATAAAAGCTGGAGACAATGCAGGAAGAAGAACACAGAGAAACGATGTCAGTGGAAATCTAAGTCACTTCAGCCACCAGGCAAGTCAGTGTACAGCTTCTTAAACAACCAAACAAGGAAAAAGAGAACACCTAGACAAGATACTACCCACATTTATAAAGGAATGAAATACTACAAAATATCAACAACATAGAAAGGAACAGAAGAAGAGGAAAAGAGACATTAGAAATAGAGAAAAATTAACAAAATGATTAGTTTATATTTTCTTTCAGTGATTTCTTGAAAAGTATGTGGATAGTGGTCCTAAAACCAAATATGAAAATAGAATATGGCTTCAAAAAACAAAGCAAAACTACAGACACCCTAATATATATAGTATATAAGTATATGTATATATATATATCATATATCATATACGTATATGTATAGAACATATATATTAATAAATACTTTTATAGAATTTATATATATGCTTTCATATACTTTTCATAAATATGTGTGTATGTGTATATATATGAATACATATATGTATATACATACATATATATGTACATGTATATATAGATATATATGTATATACACACATACACACACATAATACTTCAAATACAAGAAAACAATGCTAAGAGTCAAGGAAGTTTTTTAAAAAGATATGCTATAATTATGGCAGGTAAGGGAAAAAGTCAAATCTATCAACTTACAAAACAAAACTATTAACAAATAATTAAATGGTTCATTTCCAGAAAGCTATATACTCAATTTGAATGCATTTCACAATACAAACTTTTCAAATACAATGGCAGAACTGTAGAAGCAAATAAGCAGTGACACAGGGAAGCTCCAATGTTCACCATTCAGTGATGTTGAACATTTGTGAAAGACAACCAAGAAAAGCACAGAAAACCAAGAATATCTAGCAGGCCTCCAAAGAATCATGAACACAACAGCAGATGACACAACAGTCTTCTCAACCTTCAGGTAGCATGCTTCACTGTGGCTATGTCTTAGAAATAGAACAAGTCTTCAAACCTAGTAGTGATCAATGTTTAATAAGCGTCTTCTCTAAGAACCCAGAAAGCTGACATCAACAGTAGATAGAAAACGGAAGAAGCCATGTGATTAAGGACTCACTGTGAAAGTATGTTAAAACACGAGAAGAAACACAAAAGAATATTTATATTTCGTAAAGATTCTAAATAATCTGAACCAAGATCACACAGTTATTTTTCATAGGAATAGAGAAAAATCATTCTAAAATTTATAAAATTGTGAAAAACCACGAAGACTTCAAAAATTATGAGAGAAGGATCAAACCCAGAGGTGATTTCAAAATATATACAATTTATAACTACAAAAACGGTGGATAGTTAACATAAAGATGGATGACGGGGAATGTCAATGGGAAGGCAATATAGTCAGAGTTTATTACGATGCACAGGTTTTAAGCAAATCTTATCAAAATCTGGCTGCCATTATTTTAGGAAATGGAGAAATTAATCCTAAAAGACACAGAACCTGAAGGAACTACAAAATGTTTCATGAACTCTGAGAGCAGAAAAAAAAAAAAAACAAACCAAAACAAGAGACATCAATGTTTCTAACTAAACACTACATTAAAATTATAGTAATAAAACCTGGTAATACTGTTATGAAGATACAACCAGAGCTGTGAATGGGAGAGGGAAAGCATCATTCTTATGCAAAGTCAAATAAAATTTTATTTGTCTGAGTATTAATACATACAGAGTCTTCAAACACCCCTGATAGGATAGTCCTGAGACTATTCTCGGTGGAGCTCATTTAACAGAATGTGGCAAAACCAATTTCATGTCCTGTTTCAACTGTCACTTGAGTCCCTCCCCATCCCTTCCTCAATCCCTCTAACATACCTGGATTCTTTGCTATGGTTTCCACTCTTCACCATCCAGGGCTCTTTGCTCTGCTTTAGAGGTGGAAAGGACTGGAAGAGGAGTGTGAGACCTGAATGTGAGAAAGACATTCCTCAGAAAGTAACTGGAACTTTTCATGAAAGAAAACTGAAAGATGCTCATACCTGTCAAAAGAATATGCTTGAAGGAAGGAGAAAATACCATGAAAAATGTCTGTCATTCTCTGAGGATTTCACTTTACTCTGTGAGATGTGGGACTAATCACACACAGTGTAGTTTTCCCAGCACCTTGAGTAAGAACAAGGAAGACGTCAAGAAAACTATTCTCACCTAGAGAAACCAGACTGCTGCACTTCTCCAACTGGAGATCTCTGTAAAAGCCCTGTGAGCAAGATCTAGGCCTTCATATTCTTCCTGCACCAAGTCCAACTTCACAGCATTGAAGATCAACACATCCTGAAATAAAAACATTCAAACGAACAAATGGAAACAAAAAGCAGACAACAGTTTGGCCACATGTGCAAGGGCGGAGTGCTTTTTGAGAACCAAGGAGTCATTACTCTGATCAGGTGAGTGAATACAATTATTTAAAGGATGCTTTCTAATTTTAGTTTTAATCTAAACTGGGTTTGCTAACTATAAAATCTTGTGGTCTGATATGCTTTCACAGCAGGCATAGTACACTTGTCTGGACCTAAGGACTTATCATATGATTATATATTTCTGAATTGTGTATTTATACTCTGAATACCATATTTATAGAGTGCTTACATCTCAAGACAAAAAATTAACAGGGAGTAAAATTTGTTTAATAAACGTTAATGTTTACAGACATAACTGTGGCACTTAATAAAGTACTGCTATGGGTAGCCCACCAGAGATGACCACTCAAACAGTTTATAGCCTACTCAAAGTCTTTATTCCAGCCAGCCGAGACCACACCCAAGTGTTCAGGGATGTGACTGTGAGTGTCCAGAACATAGGGTTTTTAAGGGCAGGGACCTCATCCAGGCATCTTGCTTGGCAGCTGCTGGGGGCCTTCTACAGATAAGCAGTTTGAAGCAAGCAGTTTTTAACAGAAGCTAAAATAGGTTAGCTATCCTGATGGGGGTTCCAGCACACCAGCAATTAGGATCAAAGTTGATCGGAAGAGGTGACTCCCAAACAAGCACTAGGACATCCTGACCTATAGTTTCTAGAATAAAGTTGAGTCGGTTTTTTTTTATGGGATTCTCCATCAAGAAAATAATTTTCTAGTTAACCCTGGAAATGGTCTCAGCAGGAATACAAGATGGAGGAACCTCTACACCGTTTTTTGCTCTGCCGCCGTGTATTTTCTGATTCAATCAAATCTACAGCGTTTCTTCATGCGACTAATATCTACAAAGCTTTCTATTGTGCTTAGTCCCAAAGGACAATCTCTTGAATAGGCAAGTAGTAGAATAGAGAAGTTAGGAAGGATGCATGAATTTAAATTCCAGCAGCTTTGTAACTACTACAAAGCAATGAGAAGCCTGCTTGCAGACAACAGATAATGCAAATACTCTACCAGATTATTTTATGAAAATATTCCGGTCAGCATAAGATAAATGCAAAAAAAAATGACGATAAGCCTCTGATTGTCCGATCTCAATCTTCCCGACAATGGTAGGACATCCATGGTAAGATTATCTACTACAGAACTGTGAGAGCGGCTTCCTTTGAGCAGCCTCCACCCTTGCTCCCGCCAGGTTTCCCATCCCCGCAGCTCCTCTGACCTGGGCGTTCTATGGCCGCCGGGCTGCGGCTCACGCAGCAGCGCTGTTGACTGCTGCCTCTCAGAACACCTCACGCCGCACTTGTGGATGCAGGGAATTTTCACGCCCTCCTGGAGAAGCCCGTGTCCTCCACCCCGGATTCGGGACCCCGCAGCTCCCCCAGTCCTTCAGTGGATGGTGGATTTTTCTGTCACTCTGTGCAGGCTCCTTGGAGCACCGCCCTAGCTCCGCCCACTACACACCGGTTCCGGTTACGTGGGTTTTTTTTTGTAAACCCTCCCCTCCCAAGCGCTTCTATTTTTTTATTTTTCCAAGTCCACCGAATTTTTCTTTTCTTTTTTTCTTAAATCTTCGTCACCTTCTGGTCAGGCGAGTATACCCGCCCCGCGGAGACAGGCTCCTCCTACTCACTCTTGGACAGCTGTCAGGCTGCGCTGCACAGTCCCCACCCCACCCGCTCCACCCCCTCCACCCCCGCCCGCCCCCTCACCCTCCACCCCCGCCCCATGCTTGCTGACAGGACTCTGCACCCACGTCTGACCAAGACCATGGCTTCTGAAGCCTCCAAATAGAAGTTATTCTGCCTTACTTTTCATCTTGAGATACTAGCCGTCTGGACTACAAAACAAAACAAAACAAAACAAAACAACAGCCGACATCCTAAATTCTAACTTTTGTTCCATTCCCAAACAAAATAGTAAACCTAAGACAAAAATGCCTTTGACTCAAATAAAAAACTGTAGCTGTGTCCTTTAAGGAAAGCACTGTAAATGGTATCTAAGATACATAACTTAAAAACCAAGAGTCAAATTCAAAGAGAACAAAGCAGGTTGAGCATGTGAATGAACTCAAAAAGGACAGGAACAAAATGATTTGGGGGGTGGGTGGCGGGAACCAATAGCAAATGCCGATGGAAATGAGGACGACTTAGGATATGAAGATTAAATTCAGTAAGTAATTACAAACATCGAAAAAGTCTCAAATCACCCCAAAGCACTTAAAGTTCATCCACAGAAACACTCAAACATATCTTTTAAAGGCATGCCAGTCATAATCTTCATTGCTTCATAAATTTTTAAAACAAATGTATAACTATTTGGCCAGAGATTTGTTATTTTTTTTAAATAAGGATGAAGGCTTCTATATAAATAAATATATGTAAATTATATATAATTATATATACAAATACATATATTTACAAATATATATACTTTATATACATATATATAAATAAACATAATATAATGTAAATATAGGTATACTTTGTATAACATTTACTTGTATGTACAAGGATATATACTTATATATACATACTTTATATGCTATATATACTTTATATACATAAATATACCCTTTATATATACTTATATATACACACATATATATGAACGTTATATTTACTTCATTGGTATATGCTTATGTCACATGTGTGGAGATCAGACGTCAAATCTGAGAGTTGATTGACCATTTCCACCATTTGAGTTTGGGAAAATTGAAGTCAAGTCATCAGACCTATTAGCAGGTGCCTTTAATCATTGAGTCATCTCACCAGCCCTAGCCTCAGATTTCTTATTTTGTTGCATTAGGAGCTACCGTGGACAACACTTAGAAATAATATTTAGTTTCTTAGAAACTAGTTATCTAAGTCTCACTCTAGCAAAGGCTAAAGTAATATATCCACAGTGACATAAATGAGAAGAAAAATTTCCTCAGTACTCCCCCCCCAACACTAATGGTTCCACAGAACCTAAGAAATTTCTCAAAAGAGACCCCACTTTCTGGAACACAGCAAATGCCCCAAATGAAACAACCTCCACATTGTCATAGCATGCTCTATGTGCATTAAAGTACAAACAATACAATAATATTTCTCCCTCTCCAAACAAAGCCAATCATAAAATGACTTAGAAGAGAGCCTAGCAAGAAAGAAATTGAAGGGAATTGTCATTATGCTAAGATCATATGCAGATAGAGAAATATTACAGGATTTTTTTTCATTTGTATATCATAAGATTTTTCAGAGATAGATAAAGCCATTTATAGATGGGGTGCAAAATGTAGACAAAGTATGTAAGATGTTCCAAACAACATGTCTGTGTGAAAATCAACATTATACAATGGATAAAATGATCCCTAATGATGGTAAGCACAAGTCTTTATCATTTCAGAATATTTTATTTAGTTCCACAACCATATTTTTCATGTGTCTCCTTTTCTTTTTCTTTTTCTTTTTTTTTGTCCATTAATATTTTTAATTAATTTATTTTTTTACAGTCCATAATTTATTCCCCACCCTCCATCCACCCTCTGTTCCACATCCCATACCTTCTCCCCAAATCCCTGTCTCCACGTGGATGTCTCCACCTCCCACCCCACCTGACCTCTAAACTCCCTGGAGTCTGCAGTCTTTTCTGAATGAACACAGACCCACAGTCCTCTACTGTATGTGTGTTGGGGGCTTCATATCAGCTGGCATATGCTACCTGTTCGGTAGTCCAGTGTTCGAGGGATCTTATGGGTCCAGACTAAATGAGACTGCTGATCCTCCTAAAGGGTTACCCTTCTCCTCAGCTTCTTTCAGCTTTCCCTAGTTCAATAACAGGGGTCAACTGCTTCTGTCCATTAGTTGTGTGCAAATATCTGCATCTCTTTCAGCTGCTTGTTGGGTCTTCTGGAATGCTGTCATGCTAGGCCCCTTTTTGTGAGCTCTCAATAGCTGCAGTGATAGTGTCAGGCCTTGTGACCTCCCCTTGAGCTGGATCCCAATTTGGGCCTGTCACTGGACCTTCTTTTCCTCAGGCTCCCCTCCATTTCCATTCCTGTAATTCTTTCAGACAGGAGCAATTATGGGTCAGAGTTGTGACTGTGGGATGGCCTCCTCTTCCTCATTTGATGCCCTGTCTTCCTGCTGGAGGTGGGCTCTATAATTTCCCTCTCTCTACTGTCAGTCATTTCATCTAAGGTCTCTCCCTTTGAGTCCTGAGAATCTCTCACCTCCCAGGTCTCTAGAGCATTCTGAAGGGTACCCTCAACCTCCTCTCTTCCTAAGTTGCCTATTGCCATTCTTTCTGCTGGCCCTCAAGGCTTCAGTCCTTTTCCCTCACCCAATACCAGATCAGGTTTCCCTCCCCACCACTCCCCCACCCTGTCCATTTTCCTTCCCAGGTCCCTACCTATATCCCCACTTGTGATTTTCTTCTCCGTCCCATGTGGGACTGAGGTGTCCTCACTTGGGCACTTCAGTTTCTTGACCTTTTTGAGTTCCGTGGCTAATATCCACTTATTAGTGAGTACATACCGTACTAATAAGTGATATTTTGGGTCTGAGTTACCTCCTTTTGGATCTGAGTTACCTCCCTCAGGATAATATTTTCTAGCTCCATCCATTTGCCTGCAATACTCAGCATGTCATAGTTCTTAATAGCTGAGTGCTATTCTATTGTGTAAATGAACCACATTTTCTGCATCCATTCTTCGGTCATGGGACATCTAGGTTGTTTCCAGCTTCTGGCTATCACAAATAAAGCCTCTATGAACAAAGTGGAACACATGCCCCTGTGGCATGATGGGGCATCTTTTGGGTATATTCCCAAAAGTGGTATAGCTGGGTCTTCAAGTAAATCTATTTCCAGTTTTCTGAGGAACCTCCAGATGGATTTCTAGAGTGGTTGTACCAGTTTGCAATCCCACCAGCAATGGAGGAGTGTTCCCCTTTCTATAATATCCTCTGAAGGCTGAAAGAAGCTGAGGAGACGAGCGACCCTGTAGGAGGACCAGCAGTCTCAATTAATCTCTGGACCCCTGAGATCCCTCAAAGACTGGACCACCAAATAGGCAGCATAACCAGCTGATATGAGACCCCACACACATATACAGTAGAGAACTGCCCGGTCTGTGTTCATTCAGAGATGATTCACCTAATCCTCAAGGGACTGGAGACCCCAGGGAGTTTAGAGGTCAGGTGGGGTGGGGGGTATGGACATTCACGTGGAGACGGGAGTGAGGAGGAGGTACGAAACATGGAACAGTCGAAGGGTGGATGGGGGGAATAAAATATGGAGTATAAAAAATAAATAAATTAACCAAATTAAATTTAAATAAAATAAATAAGAAAAAGTTAAATGAAGAGCAGGTAAATTATTTAACCAGGCCCATATCCCCTAAGGAAATCAAAGAAGTCACTATAAACCTCCCATTCAAATGAAGCGCAGGGCCAGATGGCTTTAGTGCACAATTCTACCAGATTTTCAAATAAGAGCTAATACCAATTCTCATCAAAATATTCCATAAAATAGAAATAGAAGGAACACTACCTAATTCATTCTATGAAGCCACAATTACTCTGATAACTAAACCACACAAAGATCCAACAAAGAAAGGGAACTTCAGACCAATTTCACTTACAAATGTCACTGCAAAAATACTCAATAAAAAGCATGCAAACTGGGGCTGGAGAGATGGCTCAGTGGTTAAGAGCACCGATTGCTCTTCCAGAGGTCCTGAGTTCAAATCCCAGCCACACGGTGGCTCACAACCATCCGTAACAAGTTCTGACACCCTCTTCTGGAGTGTCCAAAGACAGCGACAGTGTACTTTACATACAATAAATAAATTAAAAAAAAAAAGACTTCCTCCCTGGGATGCAAGGTTGATTCAAGATATGAAAATCCATTAATGTAATCCACTATATAAACAATTTCAAAGAAACAAATAACAAGATCATCTCGTGAGATGCTGAGAAAACATTTGACAAAGCATTTTAACCCCGTCATGTTAAAAGTATTGGGGATATCAGGAATTCAAATCCCATACCTAAACAAAAAAAATGGCAATGTACAGCAAACTGACAGCCAATATCAAATTAAATGGAGAGATGCTTGAAGCAACCCCACTAAAATCAGGTACAGGACAAGGATGCCCCCCATATCTATTCAGTATAGTAAAACAAGTTCTAGCTAGAGCAATAAGACAGCAAAAGGAGATCAAGGGTATACAAAATGGCAAAGAAGAAGTCAAGGTATCACTATTTTCTGATGACAGAATAGTACACATTAGGGACTCCAAAAATTCTAAGAGTGAACTTCTACAGCTGATAAGCAACTTCAGCTATGTGGCTGGATATAAAATTCAACACAAACAAATCATTTGCCTTCCTTTTTACAATAAAAACCAGCTGAGAAAGAAAATAGGAAAACAACACCCTCCTCAATAGTCACAAATAATATAGAATATCTTCGGGTAACTCTACCCAAACAACTGAAAAATCTGTATGACAAGAACTTCAAGTCTCTAGAAAAAAATCAAAGAAGACCTCAGAAAAATGGAGAGAACTCCCATGCTCATGAATTGGTAAGATCAACATAGTAAAAATGACAATCCTACCCAAAGCAATCTACATATTCAATGCAATCCCATCAAAATTCTAACACAATTCTTCAATGACATGGAAAGACCAATTCTCAATTTAATATGGATGAGAAAAATCCCTGAATAGCAAAAAAAAAAAACTTCTTTAAGTCTTTTTTAGATCCTTTATTTACATTTCAAATGTTATCCCATTTTCAACATTTCCCCTCGAAAAAACTCATATCCCATTCCCCCTCCCCCTGCTCACCAATCTACCCACTCCTGCTTCCCTGTCCTAGAATTCCCCTGCATGTCAGAATCAACCCTTCATAGGACCAAGGGTCTCTCCTCTCATTGATGACCAACAAGGCTTTCCTCTGCTGCATATGTGGCTGGAGTCATGGGTCCCTCGATGTGTACTCTTAGGTTGGTAGTTTAGCAGGCCTGGGAGCTCTGGGGATACTTGTTGGTTCATATTGTTGTTCCTCCTATAGGGCAGCACACCCCTTCAGCTCCTTGGGTCCTTTCTCTAATTTCTCCTTTAGGGACCCTGTGCTCAGTCCAATGGTGGGCTGAGAGCATCTACCTCTGTATTTTTCAGGCTCTGACAGAGCTGCTCAGGAGACAGCTGTAACAGGCTCCTGTCAGCAAGCACTTATTGACATCCACAATAGTGTCTTGACTTGATAACTGTATATAGGATGGATCTCGAGGTGTTTGCAGTCTCAGAATGGTGTTTCCTTCACTCTGCTCCACACGTTCTTTCTGTATCACTTCCTATGGGTGTTTTGTTCCTCCTTCTAAGATGGACTTGAATATCCACACTTTGTTCTTCCTTCTTCTTGAGCTTCATGTGGTCTGTGGATTATATCTTGGGTATTCCAAGCTTCTGGGCTTATTAGTGAGTGCATATCATGTGTGTTCTTTTGTGGTTGGGTTACCTTAATCAGGATGATATTTTCTAGTTCCATCCATTTGCCTTAAAATTTCATGAATTCATTGTTTTTAATAGCTGAGTAGTACGCCATTATGTAAATGTACCACATTTTCTGTATCCATTCATCTGTTGAGGGACATCTGGGTTCTTTCCAGCTTCGGGCTATTATAAATAATGTTGCTGTGAACATAGTGGAACATGTGTCCCTATTACATGTTGGAGCATCTTCTGGGTATATGCCCAGGAGTGATATATCTGGGTCCTCAGGTAGTACTATGTCTAATATTCTGAGGAACCACCGAACTGATTTCCAGAGTGGTTGTACCAGCTTGCAATTATACCAGCAATGGAGGAGTGGTCCTCTTTCTGCACATCCTCTCTAGCATTTGCTGTCCCCTGAGTTTTTGATCTTAGCCATTCTGACTGGTGTGAGGTGAAATCTCAGGGTTGTTTGATTTGATGACTAAGGATGTTGAACATTTCTTTAGGTGTTTCTCAGCTATCTGGTATTCCTCAGTTGAAAATTCTTTGTTTAGCTCTGTACCCCATTTTTAATAGGGTTATTTGTTTCTCTGAAGTCTAACTTCTTGAGTTCTTTTTAGATGTATGATATTAGACCTCTATTGGATGTAACATTGGTAAAAATCTTTTCCCAATCTGTTGGTTGCCATTTTCTCCTACTGAAAATGTTCTTTGCCTTACAGAAACTTTGTAATTTTATGAGATTCCATTTGTCAATTGTTGATCTTAGATCATAAGCTATTGGTTTTCTGTTCAGGAAATTTTCCCCTGTGCCCATGTACTCAAGGCTCTTCCTCACTTTCTTCTGTATAAGTTTCCATGTGTCTGGTTTTATGTGGAGGTTCTTGATCCTCTTGGAATTGAGCTTTGTACAAGGAGATAACAATTGATCAATTTGCATTCTTCTACATACTAGCTTCCAGTTGAACCAGCACCATTTGTTGGAAATGCTTTTTTCCACTGGGTGTTTTTAGCTCCTTTGTCAAAGGTCAAGTAACCATAGGTGTGTGAGTTTATTTCTGTGTCTTCAATTCTACTCCATTGATCTACCTGCCTGTCAATACCATGCAATTTTTATCAGGATTATACATTTTGAGGTCAAGGATGGTGATTCTGCCAGAAGTTATTTTATTGTTGAGAATAGTTTTCAATATCCTGGATTTTTTGTTATTCAGGATGAATTTGAAAATTGCTCTTTCTAACTCTATAAAGAAGTGAGTTGGAATTTTGATGGGGATCTCATTGAATCTGTAGATTGATTTCTGCAAGATGGCCATGATTAATCCCACCAATCCATGAGCCTGGGAGATCTATCCATCATCTGAGATATTCTTTGATTTCTTTCTTCAGAGACTTGAGGTTCTTGACATACATATCTTTCACTTGCAGACCTAGAGTCACAACAAGGTATTTTATATTATTTGTGACTATTGTGAAAGATGTTGTTTCCCTAATTTCTTTCTCAACTATTTTAACCTTTGAATAGAGGATGGCCACTGATTTGTTTGAGTTAGTTTTACATACAGACAATTTGTTGAAGTTGTTTATCAGGTTTAGGAGTTCTCTAGTCGAATATTTGGGGTCACTTGAGTATACTATCATATCATCTGCAAATAGTGATATTTTGACTTCTTCATTTCCGTACTGGCTGGTTTTGTGTGTCAACTTGACACAGGCTGGAGTTATCACAGAAAAAGGAGCTTCAGTTGGGGAAGTGCCTCCATGAGATCCAGCTGTGGGGCATTTTCTCAATTAGTGATCAAGAAGGGAGAGCTCCCTGTGGGTGGTACCTGGGTTGGTATACTTAGGTTCTATAAGAGAGCAGTCTGAGCAAGCCAGGGGAAGCAAGCCAGTAAATAATATTCCCCCATGGCTTCTGCATCAGCTCCTGCTTCCTGACCTGCTTGAGTTCCTGTCCTGACTTCCTTTGATGATGAACAGCTGTGTGGAAGTGTAAGTTCAAAAATCCTTTCTTCCCCAACTTGCTTCTTGGTCATGATGCTTGTGCAGGAATAGAAATCCTGACTAAGAAAAATTGGTACCAAGAGTGGGGTATTTCTGTAATAACCTGACCATATTTTGGGAAGGACTTTGGAACTTTGAGCTAAAAGAGCCATTAGGATGTTAAGAGCTCTGTAGAAAGTTCTGTAGGAGCTTGAAAGATAATATTAAGAACAGTGCAGATGATGGAATCCTGGCTTGTGAAATTTCAGAGGGAGGATTAAAGACTTATCAGGGCCATGTTTTGATTGTGAAGATTCTGTGGTTTTGGTTAGCTAGGGCTGAAGAATCAGCTGTGATTAACAAGAAGATACCAGGACTACTAAAGCAAACCTTTGTTGTTACTGGGACTATTGATGCTGGTTAGCTGGAGCTAAGAAATTAGTGGTGATTAAGGAGAGACCAGCATCACTGAGGTGAAATCTTCTGGGAAGTGTTTTCTGAGAGCACAGAGGCTGTGTTCCAGAGATAGCCACAGTTGTACTTTGTGCTGTGGCTGCACTTGGTACTATGTGTCACCCAGGTGTACTGGTTTTGAAGGCATGAAGAGGTCATAAAGAGAAGCTAAGGTTCAGCACTCTGAGAGGCCACAGAAGGCAACTGGTGAAGGTGCAACCTCAGTTGCAATTGATGGCCCAGGACCAAAGGGGTCCTGCATAGGAGTTAAGGCTTGGTACCATGAAAAGAGCTTATGAGAGGCTATTAGTGAAGCCAAGTTACAGCGATAGACAGCAGTGTTTTGGAGATGCCAGTGCCATGAGATGACCACCAAGAACAGCAGCAGTGGAGTACAGACAGCTGGAGCCTAGAAGATAAACTGTGTGCTACAAAGGGTAGAACTGGAGAAGTGCCCGAAGCCTTTGGAGGAGCCCAGAAGATTGTGAGTTGGATCCCAGACATTGCACCATTGGAGTTTGAGTTTTGCTTTTGATTGTGACTGTGCCCTGATATTTTTCCCTCTTGAAGGAAGAAAGTGTTTTAGAGGAGCCCACAGTTAAGAGATTTTGAATTTTTAAAAGACTTTGAATTTTAAAAGATATTGGACATTTTAACTTTTAATATGTAAAGACTGTGGGACTTTTAAAGTTATTTAGATCTTGGGAATGAATAAAAAAGTAAGGGTTGAGGCTTAATAGTGATGTGTTTGTGTGACAAGTTGACAAGGGGTCAATTGTACTGGCTGGTTTTGTGTGTCAACACGACACAGGCTAGAGTTATCACAGAGAAAGGAGCTTCAGTTGGGAAAGTGCCTCCATGAGATCCAACTGTGGGACATTTTCTCAATTAGTGATCAAGCGGAGAGGGCCTCTTGTGGGTGGTACCATCTCTAGTCTGGTATTCTTGGATTCTATAAGAGAGCAGGGTGGTCAGCATGTCATGGTGGGAGACTAGTGCCTAGTATTTGTGGAACCTGAAAACTTCTTTAAGCCGCAGTTGCTGTGCTGGCCTCCTACGACATTCAGCAGCTGGTCCTGTCACCTGCCAGATCTCTATATACTCAGTCAAATCTGCGTAACTATAAATCAAAACTTAGAGCCCTGGATGGTAAAAGCCAAGGAAACTCTAACAAAGGATCCAGAAGAGTTCAAATATTTGAAACTGGGAGAAGAACAACAAAAAGAATGAGTGCTTCTCTGGTAAACACTCCAAAGATTTTATATCACTTTAAATAATTTAAACCTCATGTGACTGTGTAGACTGGTGCAGACAAGTATGCAGGGATCACCCGAGAAGAAGATGGCTTGGGACATGCCCCGCCAGGGCTCCACCTGCCCCAGGAGCTCTGCAACACCACAACCATCTGTGCATCTACCCTACCAGGGAACATCTGCCCTACAGGGAGTCCTACAAGTAGAGGTGAGGCCAACATCTTCTCTCTTGCAAATGAGCAGCAATTGCAGCCAGGAACACAGAGGACCTGAGTATAAGATCACATGGGACTTGGTCTGCCAGGTCCCGACCTGCACCCAGCAGCTGGACAGCACCACAGCAATATGTGCCAGGGGAAAGCAGGTCACCCAGAGGTGATGAGATAGGCCTGCAGACACACAGGAGGGAAAAGCACCAGCCAGTGACAGCGTGATCAACAAACACCAGAGGTAACCAGATGGCAAAAGGCAAATGTAGGGATGTTACTAACAGAAATCAAAGCAATATAGCTCAATCAAAACCCAATTCTCCCACAACAGCAAGTCCTGGATACCCCAACACACCAGAAAAGCAAGATTTGGATTTAAAATCACAGCCCATAATGCTGATGGAGGGCTTCAAGAAGGACATAAATAACTCCCTTAAAGAAATTCAGGAGACCACAAATAAACAGGGAGAAGTCCTTGAAGAACTAAGGAAAAACAACAAAACATGTGAAGGAATTGAACAAAGCCATCCAAGTTCTACAGATGGAGGTAGAAACAATAAAGAAATCAAAAAGGGAAACAACTTGAGACATAGAAAACCTAGGAAAGAAGTCAGGAGTCATGGATACAAGCATCAAAAACAGAATACAAGAGATAGAAGAGAGAATCTCAGATGCAGAAGATAACATAGAAAGCATTGATACGACAGTCAAAGAAAATAAAAAATGCAAAAAAATCTCTTGAACCAAAACATCCAGGAAATCCAGGAGACAATGAGAAGACCAAACCTACGAATTATAGATAAAGAAGAGAGTGAAGATTTCCAACATAAAGGGCCTGTAAATGTCTTCAAGAAAATTATAGAAGAAAACTTCCCAAACAAAAATAAAGAGATGCCCATGAACATAGAAGGAGCCTACAAAACTCCAAATAGATTTGACCAGAAAATAAATTCCTCCAATCACATAATAATTAAAACACCAAATGTACTAAACAAAGAAAGAATATTAAAAGCAGTAAGGAAAAAATGTCAAGTAACATATAAAGGTAGACCTATCAGAATTACACCAGACTTCTCATCAGAGACTATGAAAGCCAGAAGATCCTGGGCAGATTTCATACATACCCTAAGGGAACACAAATGCCAACCCAGACTGCTATAACCAGCAAATCTCTCAATTACCATAGATGGAGAAACGAAGGTATTTCATGACAAAAACAAATTTACACAGTATCTTTCCACAAATCCAGCCCTTCAAAGGATAATGAATGGAAAGCACCAACAAAAGGATAGAAACTACACAGTAGAAAAAGCAAGAATTTAATCTTCTTTCAAAAACCCAAAAGAAGATAACCACATAAACATAAAAATTACATCAAAGGGCTTCCATCTGCGCCCAAGAGTGGAGCAGCTCTGTGGTCATATGGGCGCCAGCTCTGCTGAGGGCCATCTGCCCTGCAGAGTGATCTGCTCAGAGAGGATTCAGAGTGCACTCCGCCATCTTTATTCCAGCAACAGAGCAGTTGGGACCTCCAGGCGCAAGAATGACCAAGCATAATATCGCTTGGGACTCAGCCAGCTTTTGCGCTCCCTGCTCTGAAGAGCTGGGCAGTTCTGTGGTCACTTATGCACCAGCTCTGCTGTGGAACATCTGCCCTACAAAGGGACCCTTGCTCTGGAAGAGAGTGCACCCGCACATGGTGGGAGCACACCAGCCTCCCGTTGGCAACCTCTGCTCCTGGGATCCACTACACTGAGCCTTTGGATGTGCAGCGAATCCCCAATATAACATCACTTGGGGCAAGGCACTTCAGGGCTCCAAAGTAACTCAGAAGCAGGGCAGGCCCAAGCAATCGGTGCCAGGGGAATCCCAGTAATCCGGGGTTGGGGGGGCAGAAATAGCCTTGCAGGCTCACAGGAGGTCCAACCAACAGACAGTGACAGCAGGACCAACTAACAACAGAGGTAACCAGATGGCAAAAGGCAAACATAGGAACGTTACTAACAGAAATCAAGACAACATGGCACCATCCGAACCCAACTCTCCAACAGCAGCAAGTCCTGGATACCCTATCACACCCGAAAGGCAAGATCTGGATTTAAAATCACTTCTCATGATGCTATTAGAGGATCACAAGAAGGACACAAATAAATCTAATAAAGAATTACGGGAGATAATGAATCAACACTTAGAAGCCCTTAACAAAGGAAACACAAAAATCGCTTAAAGAAATGCAGGAGAATATGGGTCAACTGATGGAAGCCCATAAGGAGGCAACACAAAAATCGCTTAAAGAAATGAATCAACGGGTAGATGCACTTTCAAAGGAATCACAAAAATTGCATAAAGAAATTCAAAAGAATATGGGTCAACAGATGGAAGCCCAAGAGGAGGAAACACAAAAATAGCTTAGAGAAATACAGGAGAACTTGGGTCAACAGGCAGAAATCCTAAAAGAGGAAATGCAAAAATATCTTAAAGAAATACAGGAAAATACAAACAAACAAGTGAAGGATCTCAGCAAATCCATCCAGGATCTAAAAAAGGAAGTAGAAACAACTAAGAAATCACAAACGGAGACAACATTGGAGATAGAAAACCTTGGGAAGAAATCAGGAGTCATAGATGCAAATATCAACAATAGAATACAAGAGATGAAAGAAAGAATCTCAGGTGCTGAAGATACCATAGAAAGCATCGACTCAACAGTCAAAGAAAATGCAAAATGCAAAAAACGTGTAACCCAAAACATCCAGGAAATCCAGGACATAATGAGAAGACCAAACCTAAGGATTATAGGTATAGATGAGTGTGAATATTTGCAACTTAAAGGGCCAGTAAATATCTTCAACAAAATTATGGAGGAAAACTTCCCTAACCTAAAGAGAGAGATGCCGTTGAAGGTACAAGAAGCCTACAAAACTCCAAACAGACTGGACCAGAACAGAAATACCCCCAGTCACATAATAATCAAAATACCAAGTGTACTAAACAAATAAAGAATATTAAAAGCAGTAAGAGAAAAAGGCCAAGTAACATATAAAGGAAGACCTATCCGAATCACATCAGACTTCTCACCAGAGACTATGAAAGTCAGAAGATTCTGGGCAGATCTCATGCAGACACTAAGAAAGCACAAATGCCAGCCTAGACTACTATACCCAGCAAAACTCTCAATCACCATAGATGGAGAGACCAAGATATTCCATGATAAAACCAAATTTGCACAATATCTTTCCACAAACCCAGCCCTGCAAAGGATAAAAGGTGGAAACTGCCAATACAAGGAGAGAAACAGCACCCTGGAAAAAACGAGCAAGTAACCTTCTTACATAAACCCAAAACTGGATAACCTCTCAAACATAAAGATAGTGTCAAGAGTAGCAGGTGGCAATAATCACTATTCCTTAATCTCTCTTAATATCAATGGTTTCAATTCCCCAATAAAAGGACATAGACTAAGAGACTGGATTCATAAACAGGACCCAGCATTTAGCTGCGTGCAGGAAACGCACCTCAGTGTCAAAGACAAACACTACCTCAGAGTAAAAGGCTGGAAAATAATTTTACAAGCAAATGGGCCCAGGAAACAAGCTGGAGTAGCCATTCTAATATCAGATAAAATTGACTTTCAACCTAAAGTCATCAAAAAAGACACAGAAGGACACTACATACTGATCAAGGGAAAAATCCACCTAGAAGAACTCTCAATTCTGAATATCTATGCTCCAAATGCAAGGGCACTCTCATTTGTAAAACAAACTTTACTAAAGCTCAAAGCACACATCGCACCTCACACAATAAAAGTGGGTGACTTCAATGCCCGCTCTCTGAAATGGATCGTTCAGGAAAGCAGAAATTGAAGCATTGGACCAAATGGAACTAACAGGTATATATATATGAATATATATGGATATATATGAATATATATAACATTTCATATATATATTTCTTTTTTTTAATTTACATTCCAAATCATTTCCCCTTTCCCATTTCCTCCCTCCCCAAAAGTCCCATAAGCCCCCTTCTCTCCCTTTTTTCTCATATATAACATTTCATCCTAGAGCAAAATAATACACCTTCTTCTCAGGATCTCATGGTACCGTCTCCAAAATCGACCATATAATTGGTCAGAAAACAGACCTCAACAGATATAAGAAGAACGAACTAATCCCATGCCTCCTACCAGATCACTATGGAATAAGGGTGGTCTTCACTGGCAACAAAAACAACAGAAAGCCCACATACACATGGAGGCTGAACAATGCTCTACTCAAGCTTGATACCTTGGTCAAAGAGGAAACAAAGAAAGAAATCAAAGACTTTTTAAATTTAATGAAAATGAGTGCACAACATACCCAAATTTATGGGACACAATGAAAGCGGTGCTAAGAGGAAAATTCATAGCCCTGAGTGCCTCCAAAAAGAGATTGGAGAGAGCATACACTAGAAGCTTAATGGCACACCTGAAAGCCCTGGAACAGAAAGAAGCAAATACACTCAAGAGGAGTAGAAGGTAGGAAATAAACTCAGGGCTGAAATCAATCAAGTAGAAACAAATAAAACCATACAAAGAATCAACAAAACTAGGAATTGGTTCTTTGGGAAAATCAACAAGATAGATAAGCCCTTAGCCAGGCTAGCCAGAGGGCACAGAGACAGTATCCAAATTAACAAAATCAGAAGTAAAAAGGGAGAGATAACAACAGAAACTGAGGAAATTCAAAAAAATCATCAGATCCTACTACAAAAGCCTGTATTCAACACAACTAGAAAATCTCGAGGAAATGAACAATTTCCTAGACAGATACCAAATACCAAAATTAAATCAGGATCAAATTCATCTCGAATAACAGAAACCCTAGGATAGCTAAAACTATTCTCAAGAGTAAAATAACTTCTGGTGGAATCAGTATCCTGGACCACAAGCTGTTCTACAGAGCAATAGTGTTAAAAACTGCATGGTATTGATACAGTGACAGGCATGGAGATCAATGGTACAGAATTGAAGACCCAGAAATGAATCCACACTCCTATGGTCACTTGATCTTTGGCAAAGGAGCTAAAACCATCCAGTGGAAAAAAGATAGCCTTTTCAACAAATGGTGTTGGTTCAACTGGAGGTCACCATGCAGAAGAATGCAAATTGACCCATTCTTATCTCCTTGCACTAAGCTCAATTCCAAGTGGATCAAGGACCTCCACATAAAACCAGACACACTGAAACTAATAGAAAGGAAACTAGGGAAGAACCTTGAACATATGGGCACAGGGGAGAAGTTCCCAAAGAGAACTCCAATAGCTTATGCTCTAAGATCAAGAATTGACAAATGGAACCTCATTAAATTACAAAGTTTCTGTAAGGCAAAAGACACTGTCAAAGGGACAAAGCGGCAACCAGCTAGCTGGGAAATGATCTTTAACAACCCTACATCTGACAGAGGGCTAATATCCAATATATACCAAGAACTCAAGAATTTAGACTCCAGAGAGCCAAGTAACCCTATTAAAAAATGGGGTACAGAGCTAAACAAAGAGTTCTCACCCGAAGAATAACTAATGGCTGAGAAGCACCGAAAGAGATGTTCATCATCCTTAGTCATTAGGGAAATGCAAATCAAAACAACCCTGAGATTTCATCTCACACCAGTCAGAATGGCTAACTAAGATCAAAATCACAGGAGACAGCAGTTGTTGGCGAGGATATGGAGAAAGAGGAACACTCCTCCACTGCTGGTGGGATTGCAAGCTGGTACAACCACTCTGGAAAGTTGTCTGGCGGTTCCTCAGAAAACTGGGCATGACACTCCCAGAGGATCTGGCTATACCACTCCTGGGCATATACCCAGAGGCTTTATCTGCATGCAATAAGCACACATGCTCCACTATGTTCATAGCAGCCTTGTTTATAATAGCCAGAAGCTGGAAAGAACCCAGATGTCCCTCAACGGAGGAATGGATTCAGAAGATGTGGTATATCTACACAATGGAATACTACTCTGCATTTAAAAACAATGAATTCACGAAATTCCTAGGCAAATGGTCAGAACTTGAAAATATCATCCTTAGTGAGGTAACCCAAACACAAAAGAACACACATGGTATATAGTCACTGATAAGGGGATATTAACCCAGAATCTCGGAATGCCCAGACACAATTCACTTATCAATATGTTTCCAAGAAGTTGGAATGAGAGACCCCTGTACTGGAAAGACTGGATATAGGGGAATACCAGGACAGAGAAGTGAGAGGGGGTTGAATGGGGAAAAGTGGGAGGGAAGGGGGCTTATGGGACTGTCCGGGAGAGAGGAAACGGGAAAGAGGAAATGATTTGGAATGTAAATAAAATAATTAGAAAAGAAAAAAATATGTCTAAATATCAATGGTTTCAATATATTAATAATAAAAAGACACAGAGTTACAGACTGTATGTGAAAATAGAATCCATTCTTTTATAGCATCCAATGAACATACCTCAATGTCAAATTTGGAAATTACATTAGGGTACAGGGTTGCAAAATGATATTCTGAGGAAATCTTCCCAAGAACAAAGATTGTTTATTTATATCCATATGAAACAAAACAGATTTCAGACAAGATTCAACCTGAAAATTTTGGATAGAATATTGTGCAATTACCAAATGAAAAAACCCAAGATGACTTTTTAGATCTTCTCTTCAGTGTCCTCAAAACAAGAATAACCAAGTGAGCAAAAAAACCAAAAAACAAAAAAACTATACTTTCCTATATACCCTCAACATTGATAGTGGTAGATTTCAGTATGCAGTTTACACTAATGCTCAGGTCATGAGACAAAATATAATAAATAGATACTGAACTTACCAGAGAGTCTCAGTTAAAGAAAAAAATATTAAAATGATCAAGAAGTATTCCAAATCAATGAAAGTGGAGTAAATATATCCAATTTAAAAAATTAGAAATGAAGAGAGGGGCTTAATAATAGAAAGAGAAATATCTACATGAACATACTCCCCCAAATATAAAATCTGAAATATATGGGTATTTTCCTCAATACCTACCACTTTCTAGAGTTAAAGAAAGTCAGAATAACAATTTACACAGAACTCTAACCAACAGAGAAATAGAAGAATTCACTAAAATTCTCCCAACTCCTCACTCCAAAAAGTGAGACCCAAATAGTTTTAGGATTGAATTCTTTGAGACAATTCCAGATATAATGCCACTAGCCTGATATTATCCCAAACAAGAGAAACAGAAGAGATATTGCTCAACTCAGATTATGAGGCTACACTCATTATAAATACTAAGCCTCATAATGAACAAACCAAGAAGGGGATTTATAGAATAAGGTTTCTTATGAATCTTGGTACAAAAACACAATAAAATTATTACAAAGTGAATCTAAGATCAAATCAAAAATATCACCTATCATTGTCAGCTAGGCTTTATCACAAAAAGCAAAGCATGTTCCGTATACAAAATCAATAGATGTATATATGTAAGTATTTGTGTGTGTGTGTGTGTGTGTGTGTGTGTGTGTGAACATACATTTACACATAAAGTGAGTAGAAGTATTTTTGAGAATTGAAAACACCCAAAAGATATGGGAATGGAGTAACATGTGAAGCCATTTTAGAAACTACTTTCCTCTCCTATGTAAATGAACCATCTCATATTTCTCAATATGCATATGTTAGCCTCAGAGGACAGAGCTTCTAGATCATGCAAATGAGAAATTTTTGATATTTCAACATTTCAACAAAATTTAGAAAAGAAACAGCCCAATTTGCCTCAACATAAATTTCTAAATACGACATACCACCACACACACAGAGAATTGCCTGTATTGGTGCTGCTTTACCTGAATTCCGTATCCACAGAGACTCATCATACCACAATTATCAGTAAACTCTCCCACTGGCAGTACAAGTTCTAAAATGTTATCAAGAATAGATGACATGGGCAGGGGTGGCACATGCCTTTAATCCGAGCACTTGGGAGGCAGAGGCAGGCAGATTTCTGAGTTTGAGGCCAGCCTGGTCTACACAGTGAGTTACAGGACAGTCAGGGCTACACAGAGAAACCCTGTCTTAAAAAAAAATGAATAGATGACAAGAAAATTACATAAAAATCTTTTACTCCTGTAAGACAAAGGACACTGTCAAAAGGACAAAATGGCAACCAACAAATTGGGAAAAGATCTTTATCAACACCACATATGACAGAGGACTAATATCCAAGATATACAAAGAAATCAAGAAGGTAGACTCCAGAGAGCCAAATAACCCTATTAAAAATGGTGTACAGAGCTAAACAAAGAATTTTCACCTGAAGAATATCGAATGGCTGAGAAACACCTAAAGAAATGTTCAACATCCTTAGTCATCATGGAAATGCAAATTAAAACAACCCTGAGATTTCACCTCACACCAGTCAGAATGGCTAAGATCAAAAACTCAGGAGACAACAGGTGCTGGCAAGGATGTGGAGAGAGGAACACTCCTCCACTGCTGCTGGGATTGCAAGCTGGTACAAGCATTCTGGAAATCAGTCTGGCGGTTCCTCAGAAAACTCGGCATAATACTATTGGAGGACACAGGTATACCACTCCTGGGCATATACCCAGAGGCTTTACCTGCATGCAATAAGGACACATGCTCCACTATGTTCTTAGCAGCCCTATTTATAATAGCCAGAAGCTGGAAAGAACCCAGATGTCCCTCAACAGAGGAATGGATACAGAAAGTGTGGTATATTTACAGTATGGAATACTACTCAGCTATTAAAAACAATGAATTCATGAAATTCTTAAGCAAGTGGGTTGACCTGGAGAATGTCATCCTGAGTAGGTGACCCAATCACAAAAGAACACACATGGTTTGCACTCACTGATAAGTGAATTTTAGCCAAGGAGCTTGGAATACCCAAGAAACAATTCACATATCAAATGATGCCCAAGAAGAAGGAAGGAGAGGCCCCTGGTCCTGGAAGGCTCAATGCAGCAGTGTAGGGGAATACCAGGACAGGGAAGCAGGAGGGGGTTGGTTGGGGAACAGGGGGAGGGAAGAGGGCTTATGGGACTTTCGAAGATGGGGGATCCAGGAAAGTGGAAATGATTTGAAATGTAAATAAAGGATATATCTAATAAAAAAATAAAATAAACTAGAATAGCTGCAATAAAACAATGTAAAGACTGTTTTACTCATTAAACACAGGTTCACTTGCTACTTACTATTTGCTTCTCAGATACTAATTGTAAGAATTCTTGACAGCAACTACTTGAATGTAATTTAGCAAAATCAATGTAGAAAACCAAACACAAACTAGAAGAAACATGTCAAAACAAGGTATGGATTTGTGAAAACTACAGGTCACATTTGAAGATCCAGTTTTAGAACTCAAATAAATATTCAGCTTAGTTTCTTATTAATATAAATTGGTAACATGAGTGCAAGGTCTTATGTAGATCTGAAATGAGCACACAGATCAATCATTCTCTAGAACTTGATGAATATTTAAAAAGCAAGAGGACTGAGAGCAGATCAAGGATTAAAATGTAATAAACTAAAATATTTTAAACTAAAGTAATTCACATCAAACTTCATGCTATATAATGGAAACTATAGGATTCTAACTATACAGTGGAATATTCAAATTGTATTTAAAATTAAGGTAAATAATGAGTTTAATAAAAATAAAAATGTGCAAGGAAAGTGTGCTTCTATGATGATCTGTTTGGTTTTGGATCCAGGATATTTCTAGATTGGACATAAGTTTTAATTCTCAAGATAATTTAAGTACAGATTTTGTTTAGTAATTCTGTACCTGTCACTGCTGTAGCATTGTCCATACTGTATTCTCAGTGGATATCTAATTCTCTAAACATGAAACTGATTTTATATCTCCGGGGTTTCATGACACAATAGCCAGTATGTAACCATGACCTCAGATTTTGTGTGTCCTTCCTGAACCATTATTGCACGTCCCACAGTGCATCAACTAACAAAATCCATTGGTATTATTTAAGGTGTTCACATAAACAGATTTGAGGCAGATCTGGGAACAAATTTTCACAAAGTGGAATCTTTCCAGGGACCTTAATTTTCAAAAACATGTGTGATGTCAATCATCAAGCCACATCATCCTCATCTATATTTATCAACCAAATTTTTCACATGCACAGTGGGTACCACATGAAGCACCTCAGGAGAGAGTATCAATGATTCCTCCAGGGGTGAGGAAACAGTTGTACAAAAGGAAACATGAATGCAGGTGTAGCATCTCCTTGGGACACAGTGATAATAGTACATGGGGATATATTGAACTTGTTTGATTTCCTGATCTGTTTGGCACTTCACAATCAATACTGCCCAGACTCAGGACAGGAAAAATATGTTCACTTTGATTTTACTCTTCTTGTTTCTCAACATTCCACTTCTTGTGGCTGATTTTATTTACCCCAGGTGCTTTTGGAGAATGAAGCAGAATGAAGAAAAGGATAGAAACCTGAACACAGGATGTATCTTTATAATTTATACAGAACAACAGCCTGTGGAGAAAGAATATTTCAGTCATATTTTGGATATAGAGTAAGTGCATTTGTGTTTTCCATGTAAAGTCATCATGAATAGTTCCCAATACTACTTAGGATAAAGATGAAAACAAAGCTCTGAGTTTTGTACTGTGTTTTCACCCTGCAAAACCAGAAAGAACACCCTATATAGTCTTAATATAGACCAATAGAGACTTAATGCCATATTACCACTTTAAATTATGCAGAGTATTTATTCCATCAGCTTCACAATGACAAGGATGGAAACTGAGCAATAAAATGAATCTGGACATTTATAAACCATATAACTACCTCTCCTAGACAGTTTACATTTCACAGTAGCCAACAGTATCTTATTAAAAGAATACCTATAAATTTCTATAAATTTATCCTATCTGATTAGGCAAATGGCCATAGAGTCTGCTGATGATCCTTCCATCACAGTGTAGTTTCTAATGCAAGTGCTAGAGCCACTAATGTTTGAGACACACCTAGCTGTGCAGAACTTTCATATAGATATTCAATTAATTTCTTAAATTTCCTCCATGTGTTCCCCATTTATGTACTAATGCTATATCAAAAATTGAACTAAGATATCTGTCTACTGTGAAGTTTATATTTTGAGCTATACAAATTCACTGGCTTTAACTACTTACAAAGTTTAGTCCTGTACTCTATGTTTATAATAAGGAGGCAAGATACTGACTCTAAGGGATATGTGCGTTCTTTGAAAAGTGATATTATGAAAACTGGTAACATCTCATTTATGAGAGAAACCTTTCATGATCATTTCAATGTTTAATGAATTTCCAGCTTTTTTGTCATCTCAACCACATTACTAAGACCATTTCAATCTTTATTGAGTGCAGATAATGAAATCCAGTGCAAGATTGTCCGTTTATAGACTACAAATGATATTTTAAATTGCTATCAATTATAAACACTGTAACTTTTACAGAACACATACTGAAAACAGCAAGGATGCTCTGGCTTTGGCTTTTTCCATGCTTGAAATCAATAGGAACCCTCATCTTTTGCCAAATATATCTCTACAATTTCAATTCTCAGAATACAGTTGTTTTTCAATATCCGAATTTAACGATCTCATTCAACTCACTTTACAATATCAAGATATGTGGCCTAATTTTGTCTGTGAAGAACTCAGTAACTGTGGAATGATACTTATAAGACTGAGTTGGACAATAACTGTGACAGTTTATACAATCCTATACAACTTTGTGTTTCAGCAGGTAAGCTCTTCTGTGTGTCTATGTGTGTATTTGGGCAGGAGGGGGATTCAGTCATGAAATCATATATCTGTTGGTGCCAGCATGACGTTACTAAGCCTGGGCAAATCTAAGTAGTTCAAGGATACTATTCACAGATTTGATGGCCCTTCCACATTTCCTCTTATGAAATACAGATGAGGGAGAAAATAACACCTAGCTAAGGTTTCTAGAACTGTGCAGAAAAATGAGTTTACAAGTTCTAAGAATTCATTATATCTCATGCTACTTCCTGTGTTCTAGTTCCTTCTTCTTACTTATGGAACCTTTCATCCTGTCTTGAGTGATCGTGAAAAATTTCCTGATCTATATCAGATGGCCTCTGACCATATATCTCTAGCTCTTGCCCTGGTATCCTTTATAATTCATTTCCGTTGGAACTGGATAGGGCTGGCCATCTCAGACAATGATCGAGGTATCCAATTTCTCTCCTATTTGAGAAGAGAGATGGAAAAGAATACAGTCTGCTTTGCCTTTGTCAGCATGATTCCAATGAGCATGAATTTATACTTGTCAAGAGCTCAAGTGTATTACAACCAAATCATAACATCATCCACAAATGTTGTCATCATTTATGGTGACACAGACAGTTCTTTAGCTGTGAGCTTTAGAATGTGGGAGTCTCTAGGTATACAGAGAATATGGGTCACCACATCACAGTGGGACGTCAGTCCTAGTAAGAAAGACTTTACGTTAGGTAATGAATATGGGACCTTTGCTTTTGGACAAAACCATGGTGAGATTTCTGGTTTTAAAATGTTTGTCCAGACATTGAACTCTTTCAATTACTCAGATGAGTATCTGGAAAAGATGGAATGGATGCACTTTAACTGTGAAGTTTCAGCCTCTAAATGTAAGACACTGAAGAACTGTTCATCCAATCACTCACTGGAATGGTTAAAGGGACAGACTTTTGACATGGCCTTTATTGAAGGGAGTTATGACATATACAATGCTATGTATGTTTTTGCCCATGCACTCCATGAGGCGACTTTTCAAAAATTTGATAATCTGCCCAATAGCAACGGGAAAGAGCACATTTATAACTGCAAGAAGGTAATGTTTCTACTGTTAGATAATGTTTAGTGTTATCAATGTTATAGTTTTAAGAGACTATAAGATACCCAAACCAAGAGTGCCAGAAAATATTTTCCAAATTACAAAGAATTTTTATTTAGCAAGAAATCTTGATATTAGTATAGAACTCTATAGAGTAGAAGGAATAATCTGTCCATGTAGCCCTTCAATTGTGTTACAGATTACCTAAATATATATTTTTAATACTGAAAACATACTGAGCCCATCCTCCTGAGTCCACTCAATGATCTTTCACTGTTCATTATTTCTCAAATACATTGCAATCATTATAGGGGATTGTTTTAAATAGATATCCAAGCTCATGCTATTCCCACTCTAGGCTAGTGGTATCACGTGGTGCTCTGAGAGTATTTACACAGAAAATCGTGTTATAATTCAATTCATTACATTTGTGTGTAGTCATGTGTGTGAATATATATTTCCCAGTGCATATTTGTATGTTTCTGTGTTTCTGCATATCTGTGTGTATATCTATATCTGCATCTATAACTAGATATAGATGATAGACATAGATAACATATAGATTCGATGAGAGAGAGGGGGGGTAATTTATAGACACTTTTTGCTAATCTGACTATCTATCTGTTTATGGCAGTTAACAAAAATTTGTCGTTTTCATACGGTACATTTTGTCAAAATGTATATTCCTATGTATAATTTTCAATACATGTGCCTGCATGTGCCTGTGTTTTCTGTGTTTGTGTATATTCTTTCATTTTTTGTCTATGTATGAATTCATAAATTGTTCTGTGTGTCAGTGTCACTCTGTGTGGGGGTCAGTACATGTCTAGGTGAACCTATGAATATTCCTGAGTGCATGTGGGTTTTTTGTGTATGACTGAGTATGTGTTTTGTGTGTATGTCTATATGAATACAAATCTCTCTTTGTCGCGTGTCTGTTTGGTTCATACTGCAAATACTTTGCTGTCAACCTGCATGTTTGTGCTTGATTGGTAATCTCTTACAGAACTAAAATAACAGCAACATTATAATTGTGAATATCCCTGGACTTTCACTGAAATTTTCACCAGCATATTGTCAGAAAAGTTCCCTTTAAGATGAAATAAGAATATATTTTCTTACTTTAAGGAAGAGACTATACTTTATATTATGCGGCCTGTCTTTCAGCTGTATTCCTTTCTGAGAAATGCCCACTTCACTAATCCTGTTGGGGACACAGTGAATACGAACCAAAGAGACAAACTGCAAGAAGAGTATGACATTTTCTACATTTGGAATTTCCCACAGGGCCTTGGGCTTAAAGTTAAAATAGGAATGTTTAGTCCCTATTTTCCAAATGGTCAACAGGTACATTTATCTGAAGAAATGATAGAGTGGGCAAGGGGAAGTTCACAGGTGGGTTCAACCTATTTGTACTAATTTAAATTATACTGTCAAGTGTGGGCATCCAACCTTCCTTGAAACTAGTGAAATGAAATTGATTGCCATGTGTGAGAATAATTTGTATCATTCTATACGACGTTTATTTTTTTCATGTTTTATGTGACTTTTTAGTAATTCATTGAGGATTTCCAACATGAATATAGTGTATTTGTATCCTATCAGAACCTGTTTCATGCCTTTAATATTAAATTAACTGTTTTAGAAAAGTGTTTTCTATTATTTCCAGTATAGTGAGCAATATTCTATTAGTCCAGTTATTACTATTACAGAGTGAGTTCCATCTTATGACAAACCCTTTCAAAGGATGTATAAAGATTCTGGTTCTTTGTAAATACAGAGTAAATTCATCATAACCAAGTCACCAAGTTTGATTATGTAATTTTTAAGTCTTTTAACACCTAGTCCTAAATTTCCTACACTTCTAGCTAAACATACATTAACATTTTATGACAAATTTATATACGTTGTGAGCTATACCTTGTCTTTTTCTGTTGGTATAGGTGTTTTGTCTGCATGTCTATCTGTGCAACCCCAGCATGTGTATTATATATGGATAGCTGAAGAGTTATTTGAACCTCAGAGCATTTGCAAGAGCTTCATGACACTCAGTGGGTGCTGGAAAGTAAACATGTGTCCTCCTCCTGAGTAACAATTGTTCTTGAGAATTTAGCCATGTCTCCAGCCCTGAATCATAACTTTTAAAAGATAATGCTCACTAAAGGAAACTTGTCTGGCCCCAGTCATTCTTGCATAAGTCATTCAAATGAAGTTTGTGCAAGTTACATTCTCTATATGAGGACAAATTGGTAGTAATAAAAGTTTGCTTTTGAGAAAATTTGAAAAACAAATATCTCATATACATGCTAGCTATAACATAGGTATGAATCCTGATGTAATTAGTTTTAATGTGTCTTCTTCAAACTGCCCAGGTTCATTTGAAGTAATATCTCATATTGCTCTGACAGTATGAAATTTAAAGTTACTGTTCTTCCTCAATGTGATTAAGAATGCCATTCTTAGGGAAAAGAACATAACAGCTGAAAATGAAGTTATAGAACTGAGTATCCATTTAGAGGATAGCATTGAAATCTCACATGTGTTCTAACCAGACCTCACATGAGCCTTATAAACACATTCCCTGGAAGAATATAGATTAAGAATATAGATTTTTAAAAAGGCAAACAGTGTTCAACCCATATATATTCTAATCTCAATGTGGAATCTAATAAATAAAAAGGTGTAGACATCAAGGAAATATTCCAAACATTAAAATCATAGATTTAAGTGAAAAGTATGTCCAATTATATACTAAACCGGAATCAAAGAATGATTATAAGAATAATAAAAAAAATCAATCAAAGAAGGCAGTAATCACCTCTGATTGAATACAATGAAACTGTTAAATTTTTAATCATTGAGACACTGAGTGCAAAAATGACAAAGGAATTCCAGTATATTATAAATTAATGAAAGAATTTCAAACTATTACATATAAAAGAATAACAGAATAAACCAAATAAGTATCTCAGTGAATAGTCTCACAAATGGCCTTCAGGGAATGTGTATTAGGGGTGCAGTAGAGAGTAGCAGGTAGCACGGAGGGAAATGACAGGAATCAGTAACAGGGGTGATGCCAAGGGGCAGGAAGGGTTCTGAGAAGTCAGGGATTAAGAGTGAAGGGAGAAGATGTGGTGGACCAAGCATGTGTATCGGGACAAGAAGGACTGGCTTGAGTGCAGGGGAGGGCAGGAAATTGCTATGTGAAGTGACTTACTTCCATTATGCTCCTGACACCCCTCAGCTCACCTAGAGCTGGAGAGCTCCAACCCAACTTGTGACCTGGCCTGAGCCAGGTGTCTATTCCATTGTCCTGCAATGGCTGGGACAGAGTGGGGTATGTTTCCTTTTGGTTAGTGATACATGCAATTCATATATACAAGAGAACACTATGACAAAACAAAACAATTTACAACCACAAAGCTCAGCACCAAAGTTGAGAGACCTTGCTGGATGTAGCCGAGGCCACCATAGGCTTAGGTGACACTGTGAGTCTTAACTGTCCTACTGACTCATCTTTGTCCTATTCACACAATGCCGCATGTTTAAATTGTAATAGAAGCCATCTTCTCTGCCCGGGGCAGGACACTCTAGCAAGACTGGCCCCACCCTTACCGTTCTGAGTCTAGCCGCAGCATGGGTAGCCTTTGTGTGTACTTAGATCACATGGCTGTTTCCAGGGCCCACACAGGCCCAAGAGTGGGCCTCAAGGTTTAATTATTATTTAACTCTATTTTCTCTGTGTGTGTGTCTTGTGGGTGTCTGTGTTTCTGTGTCTGTCTGTCTGTCTGTCTGTCTGTCTGTGGAACTGACTGTCTTGCATTTGTCTATTGTCCTCTAGTGGTAAGTGGGAGCCTGGAGGAATCTCCCACTACCCCACCTTTTCCCAAGTCCTTCCCTCTGTCAGCAGCCATCCCCCTGGCCCAGGCAGAATGGGTCTCTGGCTAATAGGGAGCTGGAGTGGCCTGGTCTCACCCTCTGATCTCCTCCTCAGGCTACAGTGTTGCCCTCTTCCCTTTTTAAAACAAAATACCCTTGTTTGTAAATCCTTAGACACTTGGGAATAAAACATTTCCCTTTTCTTCTGAAAAAAAAAGTGGAAAATTCAAACAATGACAAAGATAAAACTAGAAAAAATGAAAATCATGGGTGAACAGGGAACTATGATTAAAAGATCACATTTAAAACCAATGGGAACAAGACAAAGAACAAGCCACTCGAGGTATCAACTGTATATCCCTTATATTGCAGCTGTACATATACAAAATAATGTGGGAAAAGTAGACATCTGACTAGTAGAAACATATAAATAGCAACTTTGAAATAGCAAATACTAAGCTTTTGGAATGAAATAGGCCTTGACAAATTTTACTTAAAATTTATTGTTGAACAAGGAACAGATATGAAAGCTGCAGGAGAGAACCCACAGTCATAGAAAGACTCTCTCTTGTTAAGAGCAGGTTCTGACAGCTTCAATCATTTTTAAATGTAACTTGCTCATTCATTCATTCATTCATTCATTCATTCATTCTTTCATTAAGTTTACATACTGATATCCATTTACAAACTCTCTTCTCCTCCTATTCCTTCTCCTATCCTTCTCCTCCCTCCCATTCACTACTCCTTCATTCTTCAGAAAAGGGGAGCACCCACCCCATAGCAACATGCTTTGGCATATCATGTTGTACAACAATTATGCACAGATTTCTGTTCTATTACTGGGGACAGGGGAAGGAGCCCAGAAGGGGAAAAGGATCTCAAAGAAAGGCAACAAAGTAAGATACAGACCCCGGTACTGCTCTCAGGAGTGCCACTTAAAGACCAAACTGCACAATGGTTAAAAATATTTAGAGTGCCTATGTCAGTCCTGTGCATTATTTATGGAAGTAGGTTCAGTCTCTGTGAGCCCTTATGGCAGGTTAGTTGATTATGGAGGTTTTCTTGTGGTTTCCTTGACCTCTCTTGCTCCCACAATCCTTCTTTCTCCTCTTCCCCTCTTGTTCAGGATTCCCAAGCCCTACCTATTGTTTGCCTGTGGATCTCCTCATCTGCTTCCTTCAATTCTGGAGTGATGCCTATCTCATCATGGATATTACCTTACATTAGGCTCTTATGTTAAATAAAACAAAATATTGTTACCAGCTTCTGTGGTAAGCTTTCTCTCCTGGGATGTCTCTCAAGTTGGACCACTCATTGGTTATCTATCCTATCATTCTCTGCTCTTTCTTTGCTCCCACAAATCCTTAGGCAGGGTAAAGTTTATGCCAAAGGTTTTGTGGGTAGCATGTTGCTTCAGTCCCTACCCTTGAAAATTTGACTGGCCCTAGGAGATGGGCATTACAGGCTCCCTATCTCCCTTTGCTAGGAGAATTAGCTAAAGTCAAAGAATTTCTATTGCTATAACTTTCTTTTTTTAATTTTTTTTAATTTTATTTTCTAAGTTTTTTTTATTTACATTCAAAATCATTTCCCCTTTCCCGTTTCCTCCCTCCCCAAAAGTTCCATAAGCCCCCTTTCCTCCCTCTTTTCCCCATTCAACTCCCTCTCGCTTCTCTGTCCTGGCATTCCCCTACATCCAGTCTTTCCAGGACCAGGGGTCTCTCCTTCCATCTTCTTAGAAATCTACTGATATGCTAATTGTGTCTAGGGTATTCCGAGATTCTGGGTTAATATCCCCTTATCAGTGACTATATACCATGTGTGTTCTTTTGTGTTTGGGTTACCTCACTAAGGATGATATTTTCAAGTTCTGACCATTTGCCTAGGAATTTCGTGATTTCATTGTTTTTAAATGCAGAGTAGTATTCCATTGTGTAGATATACCACATCTTCTGAATCCATTCCTCCGTTGAGGGACATCTGGGTTCTTTCCAGCTTCTGGCTATTATAAACAAGGCTGCTATGAACATAGTGGAGCATGTGTGCTTATTGCATGCAGATAAAGCCTCTGGGTATATGCCCAGGAGTGGTATAGCCAGATCCTCTGGGAGTGTCATGCCCAGTTTTCTGAGGAACCGCCAGACTGCTTTCCAGAGTGGTTTTACCAGCTTGCAATTCCACCAGCAGTGGAGGAGTGTTCCTCTTTCTCCACATCCTCGCCAACAACTGCTGTCTCCTGTGTTTTTGATCTTAGCCATTCTGACTTGTGTCAACTTTTTTTTACTTAGCTTTTTTTTTTTTTTTGGTTTAGGGATTTTAGCACACAATTTACTTCTTAAACAGGGAGAATAAAAACTATGTCTCTCAAAAATTAAGAGATATAATTGCTGATCAAGTTATGATATCCAGTGAGTTTATTCCTTATAGTAAATGGAGAAATAAAAATCTTCATTTTGAAGACAATTACAATAAGTCATAACTGATAAATGAGCACTAAGAAGGACTTTAAAATAACTCCATCATATATAAAAGTAAGATGAGCACAAGAGGTCAAAATAACATATAAACAGCATTTGAACGCTTGAAAGAAAAACTGCTAAAAATATATCAAATATTAAAATAGCAACTGCTGAACAATAATTAACAAATAATTTTAGTAATAATTGAGAGTTAGTGGTCATGTTCTCTAATCAAGTATCACAGACAATGTGTTTGGCTTATTTTTAGTATAATATTTTTATTTAATCTTTCAGAATTTCACAGTTCTTCAATTTCTGCTTGTCCATGACAACACCCTTCAAAATAATTAAAATGAAAGAGTCCACTTTCTGTTATGTATGTATTCACTGGAGCAAGGCAAACCTCTCAGTCCCTGCCCTTTAAACAGAACTTAGTTGTTTCCTCCTAAAGTCCCTCCAGAAGCCCTCAATTGTGGATAGCTAATATAAGATCCTTTAACATATATTTTAAGAATTCTTTTTTGGCTTCTTGTTTAAGCTGCTTCTCTTTCTTGGATGATAGGGGAAGGCTAGGGGTGAGGATGGCAGTAGGAGTTGTTACATAAACCTTCCCTATGCCTCTTTCTGATACAATCATTCAAATCACTGCAAAAGAAATTTCCTAGCACTTTAAAAGCACAAAGGGCAAATATAATGCGTTTCCACATGGGTTATAGTGTTAGCAGAGAGAATAGTATGTGGCCTAAATGCAATAGGGCTACAGAACAGACAAGGCCCTCTGACTTAGCACAGCCCATGCACACAAACATGGTTTCAGGCTGTAGTCCAGATCATGAAAATTCCCAAGTCTTCAGTCAAAGCGTATGCCATGAAAATCAACATAGACACTGATGCAGTAGGACCATAACCAGACACAGTCATCAAGAGCAGCATGGATCCTGACATCCCCCTTGTCTCTTGTGACAGTGAAGTTCACTCAGATCAGTAAGGCTCCATATGACAGTAGAACCCATGGAGCACAACATGACTTAAAGTAACAACCCAGCCTTAGGGTATCAACCTGGTCTTTGGCAGTATCACAGGTCATGGACATCAATAAAGATTGCATTGGCTTTGGGAACCCTGACCTACACATGCACATTGTGACCGCAGAAACCACATATATCTATAGAGGCATTGATAAGAACATAAATCACAGATATCTGCAAATACTCTGGTGTCATATGCCTATAGGAATATGGACCTTGGTAGTAGTAATGACTTCACCAGCACCAGGGCTAAAGATAACAGCACAGGTTATTCACTTCAATATGGCTGCTGGGGGAAGACTTGATGCTCTAGAGAAGGGAGGTGTTGCAAGGGTGAGGCAATAGTGGGAGGGTAGATGGAGGAGTACTGTCTTAGAGAGAAAGGGGAAGCAGATATGGAGCAGGGTTCATAGAGGGTAGACTGTGACAGGACATAATATTTTAAATGTAAACAAATAAAATGAATAATAACAAAAAGAATGGGCAACCATTTGTGGCCTCCCTGGGGCGTATAAAAACTCCATTATATACATCACCAGAGCATATCTGTAAAAATGGGAGGGGCAACATAATGAAGTAGAACAGAAGAAACATAGTTAGATGACTGACTCGTTGATCTTTATGGAAATGCCTAAAATAATTCTTAACAAAACATTTAGCCACAGATGTCAACAACACAACTAAAATATCAGTCCCTGTACGGAAATGACTTCATTCCATGAATGCAAGTATAGTTCATTGTATGAATATCAGTTGCACATAAAACATCACACAATTACACTAAATGATAGAACTATATGTTATACAAAAACAAGCAGAAAGTGCTCTTAATACAGTATACCTTCATTTCAGAATTTAAAAAAAAAACCAAAGATCTGACAATCTAGGAGTATATATGTTACAATACTGAAGATTTCTATGTCAAACCTATTGATGATACTGTACTACAAGGACAGGAGGATCAAAGAATTTCATTATAATCAGAAATGAGACCAAGATTTTGTAGTGGCACATGTCTTTAACATACATTTTTGAATTATGAGTCAGGAGGATCTCTCCGCATTTGTGGTCAGTCAGACTTTTGCATTTACTCTATTCAAAGTCAAGCTGAAATGGATACTCTGCCTTAAATGAAATGAGCCGAATATGAACAAGGAAATGCATGTTTAGAACTCGTCCTAAAAATAGTCTTTAAAACCTTAGTTAGTGTGAAAATGAATAATAAAAAATAAATACAGTAAAAGAAGAAAAATCTTGTGCCCTGATCTATAAAGGAAGTTGATATTTACTAATACTGCAAAGGAATACCTGGTTTCAACAAACCAAAAAAATAAAGAAGAGTTGTGGTTACCCATATTGCTGGAGAACATGAGATGAATCTGTAGGTAATCGAATCTCTGACGGCAATCAAAGCCCAACAAAAGCAAAGGACGCAAATTCAGCATGCAGATATTAGAAAAATTCCAATGCAGCTTATGAATCGCGAGATTCATTGTAAAGACAAGATTTTCTTAATTTCAGGAGTACTTGAATTAACTTTAAAGACTCTAAATTGTTCTCAGGTTTTCACACCATTTGCAGGCTCTGCAGTCTTTTTACCTCAGGAAAGACTCCATCTTCCTACTCAAAGCAACTCAGCACCTGCCAAGCACAAATGCAATAGGACTGGTCATAGGCTGCTGTTCATGTGTTTCCTCTTAGTTTGTTAAATTTTGGTGTCCTAATGTGGCTGAGGTTATTTTAGTTCTCTTATATTTGAGGCATTATTACCCTGTTTTGTATGGGCTTTACTCCTAATTTGCTACAATGTTGCTGCTGTTAAACAGTAACTATAAACAAATTGAGGAGAAAAAGGTCAATTTGACTCATGGGTTACACTCAAGGGAAGAAAAGACATGGACCTGGATTATGCAACTGAAACATAGTCAGTCAAAAAACTCTGCATACTGGCTTGTCCTGCATGGTTTGCAATGTATTATTGTCTATAGACAACACTGCTCTCAATAGGGTTAGCACTCCTACCTCAATTAACAATTTAATATATGCCTCACATTTATGATGACAGACTAGTCTAACGGAGATAATTTCTCAATTATGATTCTCTGTGCCTTTACATTGTATTATATGTTCAATTGGCAAGAATTATCTACAAGAACCACCTTGAAGCTTCTGTAGTGTATTCACACAGGATGCTATCAGGTTTTCTTCTTAAATTTTAAGGAGCTGGGAAACAATTCAACTTTTCCTCAATTTTTTCCATATATTGATATCTGTCATCATAAAATGCACTAGGTAAAATCTGCTAATGCTGATTGTGTATATAAAATTACACATGCTAATATAATTATTACAAGTAATAATTATTACTTTCAAGAGGGGTAAGTAAAACTCTTGATATCAGCATATGTGTGCTTTTCATTAGATGCCAACTTCTGTGTGCAGTGATAATTGTGGTCCTGGATTTAGAAAATTCAGAATGGATGGAATGTCAGCATGCTGTTTTCATTGCAAACCCTGCCCAGAAAATGAAATTTCTAATGAGACAAGTGAGTATATCCTACTTGAATAAGTTCTTCAAGGAATTATCATATTGCTCCCATATAAGAATACTGAAGTAGTTGAAAATGAAAGTTTAAAAAGTGAAAGATATCTCTGTCCTAAGTTACCCATTATAGGAATACAATGATTTAAATGTCCTTATTACGAAAAAAAACTAGAAATCATCCTATATCTCTAACTCCTCGAAAATTCATAGTAGATAGCATACTCTCAAATAAATAGTTCTGCAAAGAAAACCTAAGTGTACTCTACACAAGGTCGTTTCTAGCATTTAATGTTCTGTAAAATATATGTAAATCATGAATCTTTAAAGAATGTATTTATTTACCTTAATGTATTTGATTTTACTCAAGACTATACTTACCTTGCATGTACAGAAGCCCATGGATGACAAAATACAGTGTGTGGATTTGGGTAAATAAACACATGTCTTCGCTAAGATGAATGAAGAGGGCAATTAAAACTTGTAAAATTATAAGATATTCAAATGAGTATTTTCTTCCTTTACAGGATATTTTGCATAATACAGAACATTTTTTTCAAAAGTTCAATGTTATTTGAAATTTAGAAAACGGAGGATCACTCTTGAGAAATGATATGAAAACATGAGGGGTCCTCTATTCATTACTGTTATGCATAGTACCCATTAAAATTTTTCCACAATAGAAAATATTAATATTATTTTGTCCTGAAAGGAATTAGCCACAGATTTCAAATGGCATAGACACTAGCATAGCTCATGAGAGTCATATATCTATTTATTTAGTCAGGATGAACTAAACACAAATGGCAGGCATGTAGTTTTTCTGGTCCTTTTTGTGTCAACCTATATAACTGAAGTGATATTCTAAAAGGACATTTATTGCTAGTAAGATGTCTTAGCAGTTAAATCTTTTCCCACTGAGTATGAAGGTGTAGGTTTATCCCCAGAACCCATCAAACAGTAGGAGGTAACTAACTCCTACCTGTTGCTTTGTGACATTCATGCATCCTACAATAAACAGACAAATTCATAATTCAACAAGGCTGTTTGGAGACACATGAGATTGGCACTGCGAACCAAACTCTACCTATTCTCCAAAAGCAATATATTTTGCTCACAACCAAGCTAAATTCCTAAGCCCTAAAGCAAACAAAATAATAATGGCTCTCCACAAATGCATTGTTCCATGTTAAAGACTTCTAACCTTGAAGTACATTATCCCTTATTACAATCATTCAATGATTCAGTGCAATGGCAATCAGATTTCCTACACACAAAATGGTGGGAATTACAGACATAAGAGAACAAAACAGGGAATGATATTTTTAATAATTTTTGCAGTTACAAACACCAATTTTATATCTGTATAAATTCCAGGTCTTATTCTTACCCTCATACTTCCCCTGTATAAACCTAATCATTCTCACGTTGTTGATACCTTCTGTTACTTTTATATATAAACATACTCATAACTATACACATCCATGTTAAATGATCAAAACAATATAGTAAAATAGACAAAAATATATTTGTTGCCATCATTTCCCTATGATGATCACCATTAAAAATGGAATAAATTATTTCATGTAACAGTGGCTTTCAATGCATTTTAACCAACCAAACTCATTTATTGCAATACTCCTTCTATATGCTTATATGAAATATCCTCTCAGTAAAATTACTAAAGCAGCAATAACAATATCTTCATTTCTCCATTAGATGTGGATTATTGTGTCCAGTGTCCAGAGGACCAATATGCTAACACAGAACAGAATCACTGCATTCCTAAAGCTGTTGTATTTCTCAGCTATGAAGAACCCTTGGGGGTGGCACTTTCCTTAATCTCCTTGAGCTTCTCTGCATTCACAACTGTGGTTCTTGGGGTCATTGTGAAGCACCACAGTACTCCCATTGTTAAGGCCAATAACAGAACTCTCACCTACATCTTGCTCATCTCACTCATCTTTTGTTTCCTCTGCCCCTTGCTCTTCATTGGCCATCCAAATTCAGCCACCTGCATCCTACAGCAAATCACATTTGCAGTTGTATTCACTGTTTCTCTTTCCACTGTCTTGGCTAAAACAATTACTGTAGTTCTGGCATTCAAAATCACAGCCTCACAAAGAAGGATGAAGTACTTTCTAATTTCAGGGGCCTCAAACTACATCATTCCAGGGTGTACTCTCATCCAAGTTATTGTATGTGCAGTCTGGCTTGGAGCTTCTCCTCCTTCTGTTGATATCGATTCACAATCTGAGCATGGCCGCATCATCATTGTTTGCCACAAGGGTTCAGTCAGTGCCTTTTACTGTGTCCTAGGATACTTGGCTACTCTGGCCTTTGGGAGCTTCACTCTGGCTTTCTTTGCCAGAAACCTTCCTGGTGCCTATAATGAAGCCAAATCCATAACATTCAGCATGCTGGTGTTCTGCTGTGTCTGGGTCACTTTCATCCCTGTTTACCATAGCACCAAAGACAAGGTCATGGTGGCTGTGGAAATCTTCTCCACTTTGGCCGCCGGTGCAGGGATACTGGGTTGCATCTTTGTTCCCAAATGTTACATAATATTGTTTAGACCAGATCAAAATTCTCTTGAAACAATCAGGGTGAAATCGTCTTCACATGCACACGTTTCATGAATTATAAAAAAAAATGTATTCTTGGTTCATAATCAGCAAAATATTGGATTGTATTGCCACATCTATCTGGTTTTTCAATAACTCTCATTGTTTCCTTTAATGATATTGCCTAGCAATATCATACCTACTGATATTCCCAATGATCCTATAATCTTCCACAATATTCTAAAACAATCTTCCTCTTTGACAGAAAGATAATAGACTCCTGATTCATTCTAAGAGTTAGAGGAGTTCTTCTAGGAGCATAGAGGAAAGATGAATATTTTTATCTACATGATGTTAGAATATTTCCAAAGATGAATTGATGTCTCTGTAGATAAGATCACAGCCTGCTCTTGTAGAGGAACTGATTCAATATTCAGCCCCGCCAACTGCTCTTACCAAACACCTGTAACGATAGCTACAAAGAACCAGATGCTCCCTTTTCGGCTGCATATTCACTCACATACATACACACATACCATACACACACACACACACACACACACACACACACACACACATATGCACACACACACATATGCACACAACTGAAATTACATAAAATTTAAAAAGATATAGAAGAATGTTACCAAAAACTTTACACTGGGAGTCTGCTTTTTCATGTTCTCCTAAGGTGTCAGAATTACAGGAACCTACAGAGAAAGGATCAAATATATGGGTAGAGATGACTGGGTTTAATTTCAGACAGTTTACAAATAACTCTCAATTTTAAGACTATCAACATAGACACACTTGTGAAATTGTCAGGCAAAGCACAGCATCTTGAAATAATCTCTTCTATGTGTGGAATTTAGATGACTGTTCAAAAGATCAGCTTTGACAACACAGAGTAACCTGAGGCTGATAGCTGGTGAGAGTCAGTACTGAGATAAGCTGACATGGATTGTTTGGTCCAGAAACTCACAGGGGCTGCTGGCTATGACATCCAGTGCTTTCAGAAGAGAATGTTGGAGGAGGGAATCAAACATTCACAGACACATGTACTCACAAATACATATTCACAGGCACATGCACATTAGCAAACATATACAGTGGTTGAAACAAATATAAGTTCCAGCATCTTAACACATATAAATACAGCCATTTACAAAGACACAAACACAGAGAGACAAATAAACACATACATACTCACACATTTTTTGGATGGAGCCAAGTTCTTTCATCAGGTTCCAAGCATTTCACATAAACACATATGTACACATCTACACAAGCACATATACACATATACACATACTAGTGGGTGGATGGAACAAATTTCCAACAGGCAGGCTCCAAGCATTTGGCATACAGACATATATAGATATATGCACAGATGCACCTATATACATGTTCAAATGCTAGTGGGTGGATGTAACAAGGTTCTAAGAAATAGGTTCCAACTAATTTTCACATAATACACATACAATATATACACACAATTTGTGGAAGGAACAAGCTCCAAAACATACCCAGATAACTTTACATATATCCATATGTAGAGACATAATGAATGGAAGAAAGTTTCAACACACTCTTACACACAGTTTAAAAACACAAACACACATACATATTTATGTGTATATGTGTATATAATTATACACATACATACAATACATACAAGTTGGAATTTATGAAGTTCCAACATATACCTACACAAAGTATACACATATAAATCCATACACATAGTTGATGGGCAGAAAGTACAATATTCCAACCACATTATTCATTCTCCCATCACTTATATAGCCCAGAAAAATCATTCAGGGAGTAAAATATTTTATTTTAATTTTCTTCTGTGAATGACTATGAAAAAAATGTCTGTTCCCAATAACTTCACAAGAACTATTACATAGTACAGGTAGAGAAACTGTAAAGATGGAAAATTTTAAGTTGGACCCTCTTCCTCTGGGGCCTGAGAATCTGAACTTGTGAACACTGAGGGAGTGCCCACAAGGTGAGAACTTGCAGAACAATCCTGAGAACAAGGCATCCTGATAAAGTGCTGGTCACCATGGAACACCCCACATTCAGTTCGCCTTCTCGGTCACTCCCAAACCTGCCACCTTACTGCCCGATGCGGACCCCTATCCGGTGATACACAGCTGCCAAGAAATACTAGCAGTAGAAACAGGGATCCCTTGGGACCCCAGAGACCAGCCCCTACAGGATGCTCAGGTGACTTGGTTTACCAATGGAAGCAGTTTTATGGTCGAACATAAGCGAATGGCTGGGGCAGCAATGGTAGATCAGAAAGGGGTCATATGGGCCAGCAGCCTCCCAGAAGGATCCTCAGCCCAAAGGGCCAAACTGATTGCGCCCACCCAGGCCCTGAAAATGGCCAAAGGAAGAAAAGCCAACATCTACACAGACAGAACATATATCTTTGCCACTGCACAAGTCCACGGCGTCATCTACCAACAGAGGGCACTCTTGACCTCAGCAGGGAAAGAGATTAAAAACAAAAAAGAAATATTAAACCTCCTAGAAGCCATACATAGGCCTAAGAAGGTGGCAATCATCCATTGTGCAGGTCATCAGAAGGGGAGCTCACTAATAGCCAGAGGAAATCAGCGGGCTGATAAAGAAGCCAAAAGAGCAGTCCAAGGGCTGAACATTCTGGCTGTTTTCCCCCAAGATGAAGTCCCAGTACAACTGCCCCCATGGGGCAGTTAAAATATACCAATCAAGACCTTCAACAGATTAGTAAACTAGACAAAGACTATGACCCCATTTATAAGATATGAAAAACCAAAGATGGTAAGATCGTCTTACCAGGTTTACAGGCCAAAACTATCTTGTTTCAAACTCAACAGCTCACACATTTGGGAGATTAAAAAAATAATAGCAATGATAAAAATAAATTCATTATCACATTATTGGACTGTATGACATGGCTGAAGATATAGTCAGAAAATGAGTGCCATGCCAAATAGTAAAGGTCTGCAGAAATAGGCTAGAGTCAGGCAAGTGCCTCTGGGGAAATAGACTAGGAGCCTTCTGGGAGGTCGATTTCACAGAGATCAGACTGGCACGGTATGGCAATAAATATTTACTAGTCTTTATAAACACCTTTTCTTTATAGACACCTTTTCAGATTAGGTAGAAGCCTTCCCTACCAAGAAAGAAACAGCTGCATTTGTAACAAAGAAGATCCTGAAAGAGATTTTCCCCGGGTTTGGCATGCCAAAGGTAATTGGGTCTGATAATGGCCCAGCTTTCATTGCCCAGGTAAGTCAGGGACTGGCCAAGATTCTGGGGTTTGATTAGAAATTACATTATGCACATAGAACCCAGATTTCAGGAAGGTAGAGAACATGGATAGAACCCTAAAAGAGACAATAACTAAATTGTCCAAAGAGACTGGCTGTGCAGACTGGACAGTCCTCCTTCCCTTGGCTTTGTTCTGAGTTAAAAACAACCCTGCCCGGTTTGACATTACCCCTTTTAAAATCCTATATGGGGCTCTGCCTCCTCTCAGCATGATTACTGATCAGATAAAACCTGCTTGTCATAGTAACAGTGACTTATATGCTAGGCTGAAAGTTCTTAAAGTGGTACAGAAGGAGGTGTGGACTCAACTAGCTGAGGTCTATCGACCCAGAGATCTCCAGGTATCACACCAGTACTAGGTCGGAGATTCGGTCTACGTGAGACGACATTGGGTACCCAGTCTTGAACCACACTGGAAGGGACCATACCTGGTGCTCTTGATGACCCTTACCACAGTCAAGGTAGACAGCATCTCTGCATGGATCCATGCTTCCCATATCAAACATGCACCACCACTTGACAAGAATTGGCATGATGAAAAGACCGACAACCCTCTTATACTTTGCTTCCGCTGCATTACTGCTTCCTGCCGGTTCTTCCCCAGCTTAAACGAGCCAGCGTATGTTCAATTTAATTCAGGGAGAATTTCAGGAGCTACTCAGTCTTTCTGGTTGTGTCTTGCCTCTAACCTCCCTTATTATGATGGCACAGGAATTACAAGATCCTATAATGTCAGTTCGGATTACAGTTCCTACAGCTGGCAGAATACTAAGAGGCTAACCCTGTCTGCTGTATCTGGGTCTGGACTTTGTATAGGTAAGGCTCCCCCTGACAAGGCTCATCTTTGTAGTCACACAGCTACTGTCAACAGCTCAGGGACCAACCGCTACTTAGTGCCTACAGTCGAAGCCTGGTAGGCTTATGACACAGGCCTCGCCCCTTGTGTGTCAACATCTCTCTTTAACCAATTTCAAGACTTCTGTGTGATGGTTCATTTGATACCCAGACTCCTTTATCATGATGACAGTGCTTCAAAATAGGAGAGGACTTGACTTATTATTCCTTAAAGAGGGAGGGTTATGTGCTTCTCTTAAGGAAGAATGTTGCTTTTATATAGACCATTCAGGGGTAATAAAAGATTCCATAAGCCAACTCACAGAGTGCTTAGACAAGATACAAGGAGACCGAGGTGCAGGACAAAGCTGGTTTGAGAGTTGGTATTCCAAATCTCCTTGGTTTACTACCCTCCTTTCCTCACTCATGGGAAAACTCCTTCATTCTCTTACTGCTCCTCACTGGTGGACCTTGTGTTCTAAATGGTCTCATTAGATTTGTCAGAGAAAGAGTTAACACTGTTCAGATAATGATGCTCTGCCAACAGTATCAGGCCTTAAGATCTGGAGAGGTCTCCGAAGTTCAATGATTAGAACTTACTAAAAGAAAAAGTGGGGTATGTAAAGATGGAAAATTTTAAGTTGGACCCTCTTCCTCTGGGGCCTGAGAATCTGAACTTGTGAACTCTGAGGGAGTGCCCACAGGGTGAGAACTTGCAGAACAATCCTGAGAAATACAGCTGCATGTGACAGATAAGGGACATGAGCCCAGTTACTAAGGACCATATCCTGATCATCTGGGGTCACCCCGTGAGAAGTGCTTCTGACTAGAAGTCCCTATGCCCCGCCCCTCCATTATCAGTGGACCACTTCTTGACCATCTGGAGACACCCCATGAAAAGTGCTTCTGACAAGAAATTCCTACCCCCCTCCCATCCTGAATTTTGTGGTTTTTACCTTTATAAGAGTGTGATTTTTGGGTCAGGGCTCTTCTCCTCCAATCCTGCCTGTGGTACAAGTTGAGTCCCAGCTGGTGCCTAAATAAAAATCCTCTTGCAGTTTGCATCAAGGATCCTTTCTCTTGAGTGCTTTTGAGATGGTGTGCTTCCTGGGCAAGACCAAGGGTCCTCTGGACTGAGGGTCTTTCAAAACTAATAAATTAGTTATAGAGTTTATTGTAGAATACAATAAATCGTTATATTATAAGGCAGCAAGGTAATTTTTCAGCCCATTTCTCTTACTGGTAGGCAGAAATCTGAATTAACAAAAATAGGAGCAATTATTTTATTAGTCTTTTTTCTTCTTTTTTTAATTAAATTATTTTTATCTATTTACATTCCAAATACTGCTTCACTTCCCACTCCTCACTCCATTTCTTTTACACATGAAAGGGTTCTTCCCATTCCTCAACCCTCTCATTTACATAAGAAAGGGGGCTTCCCATTCTCAGCCACCCAGCATCCCCCTTTCCTGAGACTTGAAACCTTTACAGAATTAGATGCACTTTCTCCCATGGAAGTCTGTCAAGGCAGTCCTATGCTACATATGTACCAGAGATCATGACCCAGTCAATGGATGCACTTTGGTTGGTGGTTGAGTCTCTGAAAGCTCTCAGGCATCCAGTTAAGTTTACAAAGTTTTTCTTCCTATGGGGTTGCCATCCTCTTCTCCTCCTTCAATCTTTCACCCTATTTCATAGAGGTCCCAGATCTCAGTCTAATTGTTGGCTGTAAGTATTTACATCTGTCTAAGTCAGCTGCTGGTAGAAACTCTTGGAGAACACCTATGCTAGGCTCCTGTGTTCATAGCAGCCCTATTTATAATAACCAGAAGCTGGAAAAAAGCCAGATGTCCCTCAAAAGTGGAACATATACAGAAAATGTGGTATATTTACACTATGGAATACTATTCAGCCATTAAAAACAGTGAATTCATGACATTCTTAGGCAAGTGGGTGGAACTGGAGAATGTCATCTTGTGTGAGGTAGCCCAGTCACAAAAGAACACACATGGTTTGCACTCACTGATAAGCAGATAGTAGCCCAGAAGCCGGGAGTACCCAAGAAACAACTCACATATTAAATGATGCCCAAGAAGAAGGAAGGAGAGACCCCTGGTCCTGGAAAGGCTCAATGCAGAAGTGTAGGGGAATACCAGGACAGGGAAGCAGGAGGGGACTGATTGGGGAACAGGGGGAGGGAAGGGGGTTTATGGGACTTTTGGGGAAGAGGGATTCAGGAAAGGGGAAATCATTTGAAATATAAATAAAGAATATATATCTAAAAAAATAAGAAAAAACGTAAATTGTGTCTTGTGTATTCAGAGCTTCTGGGCTTATATCTACTCAGGAGAAAGCAGGTGTTGGCAAGGATGTGGAGAAAGAACACTCCTCCACTGCTGCTGGGACAACCACTCTGGATATCAGCCTGGCAGTTCCTCAGAAAACTTGGTATAATACTACCAGAGGACTTCATTATACCACTCCTGGGCATATACCCAGAGGATTCCCCAGCATGTAATAAGGACATATGCTCCTCTATGTTCATATCAGCCCTATATATAATAGCCAGAAGCTGGAAAGAACCCAGATGTCCCTCATGGAGGAATGGATACAGAAAATGTGATATATTTACACTATGGAATAATACTCAGCCATTAAAAACAATGAATTCATGCAGTCCTTGTTTTTCATAGCTGAATAGAATTACATTGTGTAATTGAACCAAACATTCTGTATCTATTCTTTCACGAGAGGACATCTGTGTTGAGTTCAGCTTCTGAGTATTATGAATAATGTTGCTATGAGCAGCTTAGAGCACTTGTCTTTATGGTATACTGGTGTATTTTGAATATATGTCCAGGATTGGTATAGGTGAGTATTCAGGTAGAACGATTTCCAATGTTATAAGGATCCACAAGATTGATTTTGAGAGTGGTTGTACCAATTAAAGATTGCAGCAGCAATGGAGGAATGTTCCTGTTTCTCATTATCCTCACCAGAATGTGCTAATACTTGAGTTATCTTTAAAAGTAACCTTGTACAAATCAAAAGTCTTTGCTTTTATATAAGAATCAATCATATGTACTTTATATGCTTTGAATGCATATTTACTAATCAGCAATTCTTATTAAATTATATAAGTTACCTAAGTGCAAATATGGGTAAGAGAAATCAATCATCACAGAGATGCCTGAAAAAGTTTAAGTATTATTATTATTGTTATTATTATTATTATGAGTGCCAGAGATACTGCACAATGAGCAGTTACAAGCCCATTTGGAGTTTTCATACAATTCTTAAAATAAGAGGGCAGCTGTGACAGGAAGCAGAGTAGAACCACATAACAGCATGAAATCCTCAGGACACAGTTCTAGGATCTTGCCTTAACTAAGGTGTACCCATAGTGGTTGGGTTAACCAGTGGGCCATATTTTATGAGATTTAAAGCCATTCATCATTCCTACAGCATGGCCCTGTGCAAATCTGGCCATTGAAATTCTCGGCATTTGTCACATTACCCTTGAAATAAAACATTGGTCACAATACTACTATATTATATAGGAACTATCAATGATGAAGAATGTATAGTTTAAATATATATATTTATATATAAATATATATATATATATATATATTTATATATATTCCTGGGCCTAGTTTATAAATGGTAAGTTTATTCCATAAAAAATATTTTATTAACTTTCCTCTCTCAGATTCTTTAATAATATCCGAGTAGAAACCACAGAGTTGAGAATGAGGCTTAGTGTCTCCTGATGTCTTCTGCACTGCAGAGCTGACTCAGTGCCAGAGATATCCATACCCAAATCCCATGCAGAGAGAACTGGTCTCCCAGGAGTGTTGACACACCTAGATCACAGACTCACAGGCGCATAGGAGGGACAGGTTCCATCAGAGACAGCAAAACAAACTGACAGCAGATATAACCATAAGGTAAGAGGCAAGCACAGAAATGTAAGCAACAGAAACCAAAGCTAGTTGACATCATCAGAACCCAGCTTTCCCAACACAGCAAGTACTAGACACCTGAACAGAGCAAAAACTCAGATTCTGATTTAAAATCATACATCATAATGATGACAGAAGACTTTAAGAAAGACGTAAATAACTCCCTTAAAGAAATACAGAAGAACACAGGCAAAAACATAGAAGACCTTAAAGAGGAAACACAAAAATCCCTTAAAGAATTACAGGAAAACACTACCAAACAGGTGAAGGAATGGAATAAACCCATCCAGGATCTAAAAATGGAAATAGAAACAATAAAGTAATAACAAAGGAAGACAATCCTGGAAATAGAAAACCTAGTAAAGATCTGGAGTCATCGATCCAAATGTCACCAACAGAATACAAGAGGTGGAAGAGAGAATCTCAGGTGCAGAAGATACCATAGAAAATGTTGACACAACAATCAAAAAAATGTAAAATTCAAAAAGCTCCGAAGCCAAAACATCCAGGAAATCCAGGACACAATGAGAACACTAAACTTATGGATAATACACATAGAAATGTGAAGATTCCCAACTTAAAGGGCCAGTAATTATCTTCCACAAAATTGAAGAAGAAAACTTCTCTTATGTAAAGAATGAGATGTTCATTACCATACAGGAAGTCTACAGAACTCTAAAAAGATTGGACCAGAAAAGAAATTCCTACCATCACATAAGTATCAAAACACCAAATGCAGAAAAGAAAGATTGTTAAAAGCAGTAGAGAAAAAGGTCAAGTAACAAATAAATGGAGGCCCATCAGAATTACACCAGACTTTTAAACAGAGCCTCTGAACACCAGAAGATACTGGGCAGATTTCACACAGACCCTAAGAGAACACAAATGCCAGCCCAGACTACCATACCCAGCACAACTCTACATTACCTTAGATGGAGAAACCAAGATATTCCATGACAAAACCAAATTTACATAGTATCCTACCTCAAATTCAGCCCTGCAAAGGATAATGGAAAACTCCATCACAAGGAGGGAAACTGACCCAAGAAATAAGCTAGAAAATAATTCTCATTTAGAAAACCCAAAAGAAGATGGCCACACAAACATAATCCCATCTCTAAGGACAAAAGTAACTGGAAAGAACAATCATTTTTTTCTTAATACCTCTTAACATCAATGAACTCAACTTTCCAATAAAAAGACATAGTATTACAGAGTAGATATGTTAACAGGACCCAGCATTTTGCTGCATACAGGAAACACACCTCAGTTACAAAGAAAAACACTACCTCAGAATAAAAGACTGGAAAAAAATTGTCCAAGCAATTGTTCCCATGAAACAAGCTTGAGTAGCCATTCTAATAGCAAATAAAATCGATTTTCAACCAGCAGTTGTCAAAAAAGATAAGGAAGGACATATCATACTCATGAAAAGAAAAATCCACCAAGATAAACTCTCAATTCTGAACATCTATGCTCCAAATGCACGGGCACCCACATTCGTAAAAGAAACTTTACTAAAGTTCAAAGCACACTTTGCACCTCACTCAATTATATTAGGAGACTTCAACAACCTGCTCTCATCAAGGGATGGACCATAGAAACAGAAACTAAACAGAGGCACAGTAAAACTAACAGAAGTTATGAACCAAATGAATTTAACAGATATCTATGAAATATTTCATCCTAAAAAAAAAAGATTATACCTTCTTCGCAGCACCTCATGGTACCTTCTCTAAAACTGACCGTATAATCAGTTCCAAAACAGGCCTCAACAGATACAAGAAGAGTGAAATAATCCCATTAATTCTATCAGATTTCCAGAGGGGAACCAGGAAATGAGATAACATTTGAAATGTAAATAAATAAAATATCCAATTTAAAAAAAAAAGAACATGGGTTGCAGGTTAAAAACATTCAAGCAGCTCTCTTGCCATGGATATGTTTTTGCTAAAAAAAGAAAAGAAAAAAAAAAAGAAAAGTCAAAGAAAGAATGGAAGAAGACCTATAAGACTAATTGAAGGGGTGAAGAATTCTGAGAGAGGGGATTGGAAAGTGGGACAACATTTGGAATGTAAATAAATAAAATAATTTAATTAATAAAAATAATTAGGATTTGAACCATACCACCTAGAATGGACATAATTTTTAGCTCTTAAGTGGATGCAGGAAAGTAAACTCTGGTCTTCCCAAAGAATAGCCAGTTCCCTTAAGTGCCCCTTGTTAGAACTCACTCAATTGTCCCTCAAAGTTTAGAGTGTGAATGCTTGTATCTTACTATGACTGTTCTGAAATTGTGGGGCCACTTCAGTGAACTTGAGTAAGATCCTAACCTTCCCCTCTAGTCATGCTCAGTCCTTTCCACTAATATTTTTTCACACATGTACTCACACTAAAAAGAAGTCATACAATATATTATTTCAAATCAACGTTTATGGAATTGTATTTGCATTTTGATTCTTTTACTCTGCTCTCTTGGTGATACTAAGATGACTTAGCACTTAACTGCACATGCTGTTCTTGGAGAACAACTTGGTTTGGATTCCAGCACCTATGTCATGGCTCACAACTGCGTGTATCTTCAACTTTAGAAAATTTGAATTGTGTAAGCACCAGAATACCTGTGACAAGACACATATACACACAAACATACACACAAAATACACACATATTTCATCACACACACATACACATGTACATAGATACATAATTTTAGAACTTCAAGCTCTCTTCTTAGAGTGCACTTTAATGGCTCTACATTTTCTGCAAAGTCATCTAAAGGTGCAAGATTCTAGAAGATAAAACTGATAGGACAACTTACTTCAATACAGGGGAAGTTAAGAGGACTAACTGTTCTTTGATAGGAACTCACTTAACTTCCCAAAAACCACATGGCAGCTTTAAATCATATCAAATACATGTATATAAATTGATATGCATATATATGCAGGCAAAACTCGCATTAACATTCAAATACATATATGGTCAGGGACTCTTTGATCACTACATTAGCTGTATGCTATAGTTCATGATTAGTATGAAAACACTGGTGAATCAGGAACCAAAGACCTAGCTGTACATTGATTCTGAAAATTTACAACTTTGATTGAAAATGTGTTTTCTGACAATATATGTAGATCAAGAGATAAATACAAATAATCAACTAAACATGAATTTAGGAGAGAGAGAAGGGGGAATGTGGAGTGCACATGGAAGTTTTTCAAGAAAACAAAAGAAAAATTATGTAGTCTTATTCTAACTTCTAAAGCAAAAAAGTAAAAGAACCAAAGGGAGGTAGAAAACAAATAAGTCTTTTTAAAACTATTAACCCTTCTCTGGAAAGCAACAGTAACACAAAGTAGAGTGTCTGTTTACGTGAGCATGGGATGCAGGTCTTTCAATCAAAATAAAATTGCTTAATACATCCGAGTTAGAACACTGACAAACAATGCCTAGGCAGTCCCTAAAGAACCATGAAGATCATGATTTGGTAAGTAATTTTTCATTAGAAACAGATTGCATAACGTGAATCTAGAGTAGAACTGAGCCTGGACTTTTATTGTCAACCTCCTCAAAAGAAAACAGAGATATCAGCATTGCCTCATAATTTCATATCTGAAAGTATCACATGGTCCATGTACTTATCATATTAAAAAGGAAGTATCTTTGTTCTTTCTTTGAGAGTACATTGTGCTTCACTGCAATGATATCTTTCTATTTAGCCAGAATCCTCTCATGGAATGTACAATTGTGAATAAAACCCTGAATGCAAGTGTTAATAATTGTTGGGAGCCATAATGGGACAAGCTAATATACTAGCAGGTGATCATCCTGAAATGGCCTGATTCAGATTATTATATAATCTTCGAAAGGTGAGCCCTTATTCAGCAAGGCTGTAGGGGACTAATTTTAGGAAAGAGTCCTGCTATTAATATGCTTTTCCTGTTATTATTAAGCATATATAATAAACAATAAATAATAGCACACCCCTTTGCAGCAGATCTCTGCAGATCCACGAAGATGTACTCTTTTATAGAGATGTTATCTAGACAAATAGATGACTTAAGTTTTAATGATGATCCTATAAGAATTCCTATCATTATATCTATGATTATTAAGCTCTTTTATAATGGGACTGCTTCTAGGTCCTTTTCTGATAGTCAAAACTGCAATGAGAATTCTGCCAGTCTCCCAAGTGTCACCAGTTCATTGCTCTTAGATGGCAACCACACTTTCTCCTACTCAGAGGACATTCCAAGAGGTTTTAAAACAATTAACCAAAGGTCATAAAAAGGGAACTAATGATTTATTATAGGTGCTAGGACAGAAGAAAAAATATTGACTGGGTTTAGCAATACAAAACTTCAGTTATAACTTAGTTATGCTGTTAAACCTTCTATGAACCTGTAGAGAAGACAAATGGTAGATGTTTAGCTAATTACTCCTAATGGATATGCATGTAAACATTCTCTGTTGTAAACTTGAATTTCAATTTATGGTTCGATTTTTGTGTGAACTTGTGATGAACTTTGTAACATGTGATCATGTATTCTGAAAGATGTATAAGTACTGAAGACAAAAGAGAGAAACACCTCATCTCATCTCTTCACTTTCTCTCTTCCTCTCTTTCTCCCTCTCTCTCTCTCTCTCTCTCTCTCTCTCTCTCTCTCTCTCTCTCTCTCTCTCTCTCTCTCTCACTTTTTACCTTTCCCCACTTAGAAGAATTTTTCCCTTTCTCCACTGAAGATCTTTCCACTTTTCCCTCTTAGATAACTTTCATAGGAAGCTTTTACGACTTAGTAATGGAGACATTAACCACTTCTCTAAGTGTCCCATTTTCTCCCTGTGACTTCTGACTAGCAGGCTGAAAGTTAGAGCCCAGCAGTTCCTGTGGAGACAGTACAAAGGCAATTGACCAAATCTTTAGCAGTTTGAGGAAGAGGTGCTAAATGCCAGTAACTGCAGTTTCTGGCCTCAGAGGATTATAGAAGACAGGTCAGCTACAGTAGTATAGTAACTTAGCTTTAGATAAGAAAACTTTTTATTATACAGGAACCCTAAATTTTCCATATGACAAAGTCTTACCTCCAGAATTTCGTAAGACAGAATCTTACAGCCAGCAACACTCTTCCCCACTCTGCTGTCCCAAGAAGAAACAAGAAGAAAGAGCACCTCTGCCCGGGGCTGGCTCCCAGCAAATAATGGTGGCAGAAGATGTAGTAACCCAAGAATGCAGCACAGTCACACAACATTGGGCACAAATTTGTTTAACACTGAAAAAATAAAGAAAGGAATTAAAGAAGGCTACATGAGCACTTCATAAAGTCACCTCATTCAGGGTCTATAGCTGTACAGTAAACTGCTTGCCTAATGCACCTGCAAAGGTGATCAAAAGCTCTCTAACCCACCAAAATGGAGGGAAACCCAAGATGTCATAGTAAATATGCCCAATATATATATATATATAATATATATATATTATATATATATATATATAATCCCAGATATTTATATTAAGTTATGTTGTGTAGTATACATACATACATATATACAATCACAAGAACAGACACATACACACACATACACACACACACACGCACACACCTGTGTGCATGTGTGTGTGTTTGTTTGTTGCATATTGGGTAAGAAAGGAAGAGGTTTTTTTCAGCGTTGAAAATGTTAAGGTTGAGAGTGCACTCAGCCACTTTTGCTCCAGCAACAGGGCAACTCGAACCTCCAGACACAGGGACAATCAAGCATAATATCGCTTGGGTCTCAGCCAGATTGTGTGCTCCCTGCTCCCAAGAGCTCAGCAGGTCTGAACTCACTTATGGACCAGGTTTGCTGTGAGACATCTGTCCTGCAGAGGGATCCCCGCCCCCCCCCCCCCCGCACTGGGAGAGAGCGCACCCGCAGAGGGCAGAGCACACCAACCTCCCCTTGGCGACCTCTGCTCTTGGGATCCACTACACTGAGCCTTTGAATGTGCAGGGACTCCCCAATATAACATCACTTGGGGCAAGGCTCATCAGGGCTCCAAAGTCACTCAGGAGCAGGGCAGGACCCAGAAATAAGTGCCAGGGGAATTCCGGTAATCCATGGGCGGGGGGAAGAAATAGCCTTGCAGAATCACAGGAGGTCCAACCAACAGCCAGTGACAGCAGGAAAAACTAACACCAGAGGTAAACAGATGGCAAAAGGCAAAAGTAGGAATGTTGCTAACAGAAATCAAGGCAATATGGCACCAGCCGAACCCAACTCTAAAAAAGCAGCACATCCTGGATACCCCATCACACCCGCAATGCAAGATCTGGATTTAAAATCACTACTCATGATGTTATTAGAGGATGTCAAGAAGGACATAAATAAATCTCATAAAGAAATGCAGGAGAACATTAATCATCAGGTAGAAGCCCTTAACAAAGGAAACACAAAAATCGCTTAGAGAAATACAGGAGAATATGGGTCAACAGATGGAGGCCCATAAGGAGGCAACACAAAAATCGCTTAAAGAAATGAATCAAAGGGTAGATGCCCTTACAAAGGAATCACAAAAATCACATAAAGAAGTACATAAGAATGTGGGTCATCAGTTGGAGGATCATAGGGAGGAAACACAAAAATCGCTTAAAGAAAGGAATCAACGGGTAGATGCCTTTACAAAGGAAACATGAGAATCGCTTAATGAAGTGCAGGAGACTATGGATCAACAGATGGAAGCCCATGAGGAAAACACACAAAAATCGCTTAGAGAAATACAGGAGAACGTGGGTCAACAGGCAGAAATCCTGAAAGAGGAAATGCAAAAATATCTTAAAGAAATACAGGAAAATACAAACAAACAAGTGAAAGATCTGAGCAAATCCATCCAGGATCTAAAAAAGGAAGTAGAAACAACTAAGAAATCACAGAGGGAGAAAACTTTGGAGATAGAAAACCTTGGGAAGAAATCAGGAGTCATAGACGTAAACATCAACAATAGAATACAAGAGATGGAAGGAAGAATCTCAGGTGCTGAAGATTCCATAGAAAACATCGACTCAACAGTCAAAGAAAATGCAAAATGCAAAAAACGTGTAACTCAAAACATCCAGGAAATCCAGGACAAAATGAGAAGACCAAACCTAAGTTTTATAGGTACAGATGAGAGTGAAGATTTGCAACTTAAAGGGCCAGTAAATATCTTCAGCAAAATTATGGAGGAAAACTTGCCTAACCTAAAGAGAGAGATGCCGATGAACGTACAAGAAGCCTACAGAACTCCAAACAGACTGGACCAAAACAGAAATACCTCCCGTCACATAATAATCAAAACACTAAATGTACTAAGCAAAGAAAGAATATTAAAAGCAGTAAGAGAAAAGGGCCAAGTGACATATAAAGGAAGACCTATCTGAATCACATCAGACTTCTCACAAGACACTATGAAAGCCAGAAGATCCTGGGCAGATCTCATGCAGACTCTAAGAGAACACAAATGCCAGCCTAGACTACTATACCCAGCAAAACTCTAAATCACCATAGATGGAGAGACCAAGATATTCCATGATAAAACCAAATTTACACAATATCTTTCCACAAACCCAGCCCTGCAAAGGATAATAGATGGAAACCGCCAATACAAGGAGAGAAACAATACCCTGGAAAAAACGAGATAGTAACCTTCCTGCATCAAACCCAAAAGTAGATAACCACTCAAACATAAAGATAGCATCAAGAATAGCAGGTGGCAATAATCACTATTCCTTAATCTCTCTTAATATCAATGGTCTCAATTCCCTAATAAAAAGACATAGACTAGCAGACTGGATACGTAAACAGCACCCAGCATTTTGCTGTGTACAGGAAACACTGTCAAAGACAAACACTACCTCAGAGTAAAAGGCTGGAAAACAATTTTACAAACAAATGGTCCCAGAAAACGAGCTGGAGTAGCCATCCTAATATCAGATAAAATTGACTTTCATCCTAAAGTCATCAAAAAAGACACAGAAGGACACTACATACTGATCAAAGGAAAAATCCATCAAGAAGAACTCTCAATTCTGAATATCTATGCTCCAAATGCAAGGGCACCCTCATTCGTAAAAGAAACTTTACTAAAGCTCAAAGCACACATCGCACCTCACACAATAATAGTGGGTGTCTTCAACACCCCGCTGTCTGAAATGGATCCTTCAGGAAAGTAGAAATTAAACAGGGACACAGTGAATCTAATTGAAACCTAGGACCAAATGGAACTAACATCTATATATATGTTAGTTTATATATATATATATATATATAAAACATTTCATCCTAAAGAAAAAGAATACTCCATCTTCTCAGCACCTCATGGTACCTTCTCCAAAATTGACTGTATAATTGGTCACAAAACAGACCTCAACAGATATAAGATCAAACTAATCCCATGCCTCATAACTCATCACTATGGAATAAGGGTTGTCTTCAATGACAACAAAAACAAAAGAAAACCCACATACACATGGAGGCTGAACAATGCTCTACTCAATAATATCTTGGTCAAGTAGGAAATAAAGAAAGAAATCAAAGACTTTTTAAAATTTAATGAAAATGAAGGCACAACATACCCTAATTTATGGGACACAATGAAAGCGGTGCTTGGAGGAAAATTCATAGCTCTGAGTGCCTCCAAAAAGAAATGGGAGAGAGCATACCCTAGCAGCTTAATGGCACACCTGAAAGCCCTGGAACAGAAAGAAGCAAATACACCCAAGAGGAGTAGAAGGCAGGAAATCATCAAACTCAGGGCTGAAATCAATCAAGTTGAAACAAATAAAACCATACAAAGAATCAACAAAACTAGGAGTTGGTTCTTTGAGAAAATCACCAAGATAGATAAGCCCTTTGCCAGGCTAGCCAGAGGGCACACAGACAGTATCCAAATTAACAAAATCAGAAGCAAAACGTGAGAGATAACAACAGAAACTGAGGAAATTCAAAAAATCATCAGATCCTACAACAAAAGCCTGTATTCAACACAACTAGAAAATCTGGAGGAAATGGACAATTTCCTAGACAGACAACGAATACTAAAATTAAATCAGGATCAAATTCATCTGGAATAAAAGAAAACCCAGGATAGCAAAAACTATTCTCAAGAGTAAAAGAACTTCTGGGGGAATCAGTATCCCAGACCTCAAGCTGTACTACAGAGCAATAGTGTAAAAAAGTGCACGGTATTGGTACAGTGACAGGCATGTAGATCAATGGAACAGAATTGAAACCCAGAAATGAATCTACACTCCTATTGTCACTTGATCTTTGACAAAGGAGCTAAAACCATCCAGTGGAAAAAAGATACCCTTTTCAACAAATGGTGCTGGCTCAACTGGAGGTCAGCATGCAAAAGAATGCAAATTGATCCATTCTTATCTCCTTGCACTATGCTCAATTCCAAGTGGATCGAGGACCTCCACATAAAACCAGACACACTGAAACTAATAGAAAGGAAACTAGGGAAGAACCTTGAACATATGGGCACAGGGGAGAATTTCCTGAATAGAACTATAATAGCTTAAGCTCTAAGATCAAGAATTGACAAATGGGACCTCATTAAATTACAAAGTTTCTGTAAGGCAAAAGACACTGTCAAAAAGACAAAGAAGCAACCAACTAACTGGGAAATGAGCTTTACCAACCCTACATCTGACAGAGGACTAATATCCAATATATACAAAGAACTCAAGAAGTTAGACTCCAGAGAGTCATGTAACCCTATTAAAAAATGGGGTACAGAGCTAAACAAAGAGTTCTCACCTGAAGAATATCTAATGGTTGAGATGCACCTAAAGAGAAGTTCAACATCCTTAGTCATGAGAGAAATACAAATCAAAACAACCCTGAGATTCCATCTCACTCCAGTCAGAATGGCTAAGATCAAAAACACAGGAGACAGCAGTTGTTCCTGAGGATGTAAGAAAGAGGAACACTCCTCCACTGCTGGTGGGATTGCAAGCTGGTACAACCACTCTGGAAAGCAGTCTGGCTGTTTCTCAGAAAACTGGGCATGACACTCTCGGAGGATCTGGCTATTCCACTCCTGGGCATATACTCAGAGGCTTTACCTGCATGCAATAAGGACACATGCTCCACTATGTTCATAGCAGCCTTATTTATAATAGCCAGAAGCTGGAAAGAATCCAGATGTCCCTCAACGGCGGAATGGATTCAGAATATGTGGTATATTTACATAATGGACTACTACTCTGCAATTAAAAACAATGAATTCACGAAATACCTAGGCAAATGTTCAGAACTTGAAAATATCATCCTTAGTGATGTAACCCAATCACAAAAGAACACACATGTTATGCAGTCACTGAGAAGGGGATATTAACCCAGAATCTTGGAATACCCTAGACACAATTCGCATATCAATAGGTTTCCAAGAAGTTGAAATGAGAGACCCCTGGTCCTGGAAAGCATGGATATAAGGGAATGCAAGGACAGAGAAGCAAGAGGGGTTGATTGGGGAAAAGAGGGAGCGAAGGGGGCTTATGGGACTTTTGGGTTAGGAGGAAACGGGAAAGGAGAAATGATTTGGAATGTAAATAAAAAAAAACTTAGAAAATTAAAAAAGAAAGAAAGGAAGAAAGAAGGAAAGAAAGAAAGAAAGAAAGAAAGAAAGAAAGAAGGAAGGAAGGAAGGAAGGAAAGAAAGAAAGAAAAGAAAAGAAAATGTTAAGGTTTATTGAGTGGAAGTCATTACTCAGTGTTTAGAAAACAAAAATCCACAAATATCACATTTTCCCCCATCTTTGTAATGTACTCATCTCATATGAAGAGGGGATGGCTATACTTTGAATGAGGAAAGTACTTTATAACATCATCCTACATATGTGAGTAATGAAGAACAAACAACCTGTAAAATACCTTATAATATTTGTATGAGGGTGTTATGATAACTCTCATTGGACTGTGTACTACTGGTGCACTTTATATTAATTGAGAGAAACAAACCACTAAAATAATATTGCGTGCATGCATTATAGCACTGGAAATCTTGTATAAAAATTACTATTTATTTTCCTAACTTCCTATGAAAGATTTTGCCTGTCATGTCCATATGTGTGTATGTGTATATGTGTGTGTGGGTGTGTATGTGTGTGTGTGTGTGTATGTGTGTGTGTGTGTGTGTGTAAGCTGTTTGTGTTTGCATGTTGTTACATATTAACTCTAAGTGTTTTTGCAAGATCAGTAACACCTACCCTTTCTGACTCTCTCAACTACTAAAGAACACCTAATACACTTCACACTTCAAGAATTGGCTTGAATTCATCCCAAACTTCATGTAGTCTATGTCATCTAATGAGGGTCTAAGCCCAAACTCATCACTACAATTTATCACTGGAAATACAGGTTCTAATATCAGAGGCTGAACCACAGGCTTTTTGTTTGTTTGTGTGATGAAATGAGAGAAACTGACTAAGGATCTTCATCTCTCGCCTGTTCTGCCTTTCTCACTCCCCTGATCTGACAGTGGACATCAACTGCAGTCTTCCCTATCCCTTGCCTCCAACTCCCAAGGATCACACCAATCTTCCACTCTTAACACTCCAACCTACTGTTTGCTTTCTCTCAGCCCTTCACTCCAGAAAGAATTCCCTGTTATCCAAAAGGACACTCCAGGCAGAAAAAAAAAAAAAAAGCTAAGCTGAATGGAGATATTTAAGGTTTCTGTTCTTCCATATCCAAACTGTTAGTTTTATCTCCACTGTTATAACAGACCTTCATGTAAGTTCTACCATCAATCCAGGAGAATAAATGAGCAGATCTGGGTAGATCATTTGGCTTTCTTTCCTTTGAGCATTTCCAGACATCTACCCTATTCCCATTCCTAAGTTTTAGGTCTTAGTACCCACAGGACGGTTTTCACTGGAAACCCAAGATTTCTTACCTACAATACCAACATAAAATATTCTACCCAATAGCACGTACCTACAGAGTTCTACTAATATCCAAAAGAGAAAAAGAAACCAAGAAAAAAAACAGCAAATCAAAACCAAAAGAAAAAAGTATCACAAAAAACTCTCATCTTTCTGAACACATACTTACACACCAGCATAAAAAACACACACAATAAAATATTGCCAGGAAAATAGGACTGAGATTGAGCACAGCAACACTACCAGAGTAGTCCCTGAATATTCTCACAAAGCTGAAACACAGGAAAAACACTTCAAAACAGCATTTTTAAATATTATAGATTATCTTAAAGATGATATTTAGAAATCCGTTACAAAATCCCAGAAAAAGAAAACAACATGGGAAGAAAATGAATAAAATTGTTAAATAAAAAGAAATTACAAATTAAAAAAGGTACAGAAAATGTATATAAGATATCTGAAAGTGATAAACAAATTAAAGCAGGAAATACAGTATCAGACATGACCATCAGAATGGATATTTCGACCTAATACTTCAAGGTATTTCAAAAGAATTGTATTCAGCTACATATTAAAAAAATAAAATAAATAAAATCCAGAATTTCTAATGAAATATTCAATAGGAAAAGAACCTCCTTCTGTATGTCTCAATAGTCTTTATTTCACATTATACTACCAAATTGCAATATTAAAAACATCATAACGTTTGCAAAAAGAGACAAGATGATCAATCCACAAACCTATGCACATCTGATCCTATGATACAAAAGGTCAGAAAAACACACTGGAAGACAGAAAGTATCTTAAAATAATGGTACTTGTGAATTTTGTTGTCTGCATGTAGAATTGTGAAAATGGACCCATGGTGATCACCCTGCATAAAAGCTCAAATCTACCTTTATGAAAATCCTCAACATAAAGCAAGAAACGCTGGATCTGATAATGGAGATAGTAGGGAATGGCATTGAACTCACTGTAACACAAGAGTACTTACTGAATAGAATAACATTATTGCAGGCAGTAAAAAACAACAATTAATAAATATGGCCTCATGAAACAGAAAATCTTCTTTAAGGCAAAGGATTGTATCATTCAGACAAAATAGCAGTCTACAGAACAGAAGAGTACTTTAACAACTCCACATCTGATAAAGGATTGGGATACAAAATACATTAGGCACACAAAAAACTGCATATTAAATGAAAACAAATATTCCAATTTACAAAATAAGGTATAAATCAAACAGGGAATTCTTAAAATTGGAATATCAAATGTTTGAGAAACATATAAAGAAATATTTGTTTGCCCTGTCTTATTACAAATTGGTTTATAGTCTTTGTTTGTTGCCTTTTGGATGCCTGCACTTTTCTGAAAAGTAAAGGAGGCATACTGGATCTGTGGGAAAGGTGTGGTGTGGGGCAGGTAGAAGGAATTGAGATGGGGAAACTGTGGTTTGCAATGTACAATGGCAGAGAAGAATCTACTTTCAAAGAAAAAGACATGATCAACATTATTAGACATCAGAGAAATTCAAATCAAAACTACTTCTTTTAACTGCCAAACTTACTAAGATCAAGAGCAAAGGAGTAAGATCATGTTGGTGAGTACCTGAAATAAGAGGAAAATGCATCAATCAGCAGGGGGAATGGAAACATGTACACACATTAGTAAAATCGATGTGAAATTCTTAATAATTTGATGGGATTCAGTCTACCTCAGATTCTGCTAAATTACTCTTGAGCATATACACAAATGATGCTGCAACTTACTTCTAGAAAATTTGCTCAGTGATATTCATTGCTGCTTGTTTCATAATATCTTAGATTTGAAACAACACAGAGGCACCTCAACAGAAGAATTTACTAAGAAAATGTGATATTTACAGAGTGAAGCATTATGGACTTAGAAATAAATCATCCTGTGTGGATATGCATTCATTTGACTATTGTGCTTAGCTATTAAATAAATGGTTCACAAGATGCAGTGAGTAGAACATGGGAGGTTAGATATAGTAAAATATACTGAGAGTAGATCTCAGTCAGAAGGGAAAATAAAGTAAATTTTAGCAGTAGAATGAGAGCAGGAAGACGACAGAAAATGGAGGATAATGTCAGGATGGGGAAGGGAGATAAGCTAGTGAAGAAATATGGAAAATCCCTTAAAGTATGTGAAGGTAATTCCATAGAAATTGCTTAATGAGGGAGACAGATATACAATTGATCATCTCTTATCACCAAAGGAAATTTATAGTAGTTAAATTGGCTTATATGCAATTGAATGATTTGCCAAACAGGTCCCATCAAATATCCTGAACAACCTAAACTGGGTCCAAGAAAATAGGTTGCTCACTAGAAACTGACAGAAGGTCCCCACTGCTGAAGATTTCATCCCCATATATTTTTGAACATCAAGGAGTTCGACTGGTTCCTACTGAAATTCTAGTGCCTTTTTTATAAGAGTTGATATGCAGACTAAAAAAAGTAAAATGTGTTCTCCAAACCAGCCACAAAACCTGATATCTAAATGATGTCTTGACTACAAAATATGCTGTTCAATGATGGCACAAAGCTTGTGAGAATAATGAACAATGCCCCACCTATGGAATCCATGTTTGAAACTGTGTGAATGACAATGAACAAGACAGTAAATATACCAGGGACCTAAGATATACCACATATAACTTGACTTTAAAAAATTGAGGAATATTAATCATAATGACATTGTGCTGAATTTAGTTTTTTCCTTTTCATTTTTATTAAATAAATATACTTCATTAACATTTCAAATGATTTCAATTTTCCTTCTCCCACCCCTCCCAAAGTCCCATAAGCTACCTCCTCTCACCCTGTTTAAATATGTTTTAAAGAAGTCTCAATTAGGAAACAAACTACTTTTAAGGGTGGGCTGCATGTGAAGCAAAATATGGACAACAGAAAATGAACTCAATTGCTACTTTGGAGGTTAATGTCACAAATTTCGTTTCAGGACAGTCCCCTCACCTCTCATTTCTTTCTTTTTTTTTTTTTTTGTAAAACACTGTTCTTTTCTTCCTAAATCAAAGGTCTTTGTGTTCAAGTTTAGAATTGTTAATAGTAATAAGGACACATGCTCCACTATGTTCATAGCAGCCCTTTTTATAGTAGCCAGAAGCTGGAAAGAAACCAGATGTCCCTCCACAGAGGAATGGCTACAGAAAATGTGGTATATATACACATGGGAATACTATTCAGCCATTAAAAACAATAAACTCATAAAATTCTTAGAAAAATAGATGGAACTGGAAACTATCATGCTGAGTGTGGTATTCCAATCACAAAAGAACACACATGGCATGAACTCACTGATAAGAGGATATTAGCCCAGAAACTTGGAATACCCAAGACACATTTCACATGTCAAAAGATGCCAAAGAAGGAGGAAGAACAAAGTATTGATCCTTGGGTCCTGCGTAGAAAGGGGAAAAAAACACCTGCAGAAGGTGATACAGAGACAAAAGGTGGACAAGAGTCTGAGGGAAAGACCATCGAGAGACTACCCCACCCAGGGAACCACCCTACATACAGTTACAAAACCCAGATACTATTGTGGATTCCCACAAGTGCTGGCTGACCAGAGTCAGAAATAGATATCACCTGCTAGGCTCTCCTAGTGCATGACAAATACAGAGGAGGACACTCTCAGCCAGCCATTGAACTGAGAACATGGTCCCCAGTGGGGGAGTAAGAAAAAGGACCCAAGGAGCTGAAGGGGTTTGCAGTGCCACAGGAGGAACAACTGTATAAGTCACCCAGTACTCCCAGAGCACACAGCGACAAAACCATCAACCAAAGAGAACACATGGAGTTACCCATGTCTCCAGACACATAGGCAGCAGAGGATGGTCTTGTTAGACACCAAAGGGAGGAGATGACCTTGGTCCTGGAAAGACTTGATGCTGTAGTGTAGAGAAATACAAGGACAAGGAAGCAGGGAGGGTTGATTGTGGATGGGGAGGCGGTTTATAGGTTTTTGGGGGGAGGAGGGAACCAGGAAAAGGGACAACATTTGAAATGTAAATAAAGAATATATCTAATAAAAATAAAGTAAAGTAAAAAGAATTGTTAATAATATGCCTGGTAGTATGCGTCTCTGATTTTTGAAAGAGAGCAACTAGAGGGTGAATTTAGGTTTTTCAGCAGCAGGTGAGATCAGTCGCCAAAGGAGTGAACCATGACTGACTCATTGAAGTTCTTTTTTAGTTTTACTCACAAGACTCATTACCAAGTTAATTTCTGCATAACAAAATTCTTTTTCTAATACAGGGTCTAAATTGTAAGACATATTATATAAGCAAATTTCAGTCCCCATTGCATCTCAGATTACAATCACTGACAAAAGAAATGCTACTTCAAACCTTAGGTGTCAACACAGGATTCCTGTCAGATATGGAGGATCTGCTAAAATTCTGCAACCAGACATGCCTTTCAAGATTGTACAAAATTTCCTACAAGGCAATACAAAGACAGGAACAAAAACAAATTTGACAAAAACAAAATAATAGAAATCAACAATTATTGGTCATTAATAAATATGTCTAAATATCAAGGGTTTCAATATATCAATAATAAAAAGACACAGAATAACAGACTGCATGTGAAAATAGAATTCGTTCTTTTATAGCATCCAAAGAACATGCCTCAATGTCAAATGTGGAAATTACCTTAGGGTACAGGGTTGGAAAATGATATTCTGAGGAAATCTTCCTGAGAACAAAGATTGTTTATTTATATCAATGTGAAACAAAAACCGATTTCAGACAAGATTCAAACTGAAAGTTTTTGGAAGAATATTGTGCAATTACCAAATGAAAAAACCCACGATGACTTTTTAGTTCTTCTCTTCAGTGTCCTCAAAACAAGAATAACCAAGTTAGAAAAAAAACAAAAAATAAACTATAGTTTCATATATACCCTCAAAATTGATAGTGGTAGATTTCAGTATTCATCAAGTCATGCAGACAAAATTAAATAAATAAATACTGAACTTACCAGAGAGTCTCAGTCAAAGAAAAACATATTATAATGGTCAAGAAGTATTCCAAATCAATGAAAGTGGAGAAAATATATTCAATTTACAAAATTGAATTGAAGAGAGGGGCTTAATAATAGAAAGAGAAATATCTACACGAACATACTCCCCCAAATAAAAAATCTGAAATTTATGGGTATTTTCCTCAATACCTACCACTTTCTAGAGTTAAAGAAAGTCAGAATAACAATTTACACAGAACTCTAACCAACAGAGAATTAGAAGAATTCACCTAAATTCTCCCAACTCCTCACCTCAAAAAGTGAGACCCAAATAGTTTTAGAATTGAATTCTTTAAGACAATTCCAGATATAGTGCCACTAGCCTGATACTATGCCAAACAAGAGAAACAGAAGAGATATTGCTAGATTGAGATTATGAGGCTATACTCATTATAAATACTAAGCCTCATAATGAACAAACCAAGAAGGAGATTTAGAGAATAAGGTTTCTTATGAAGGTTGGTACAAAAACACAATAAAATTATTACAAAGTGAATCTAAGATCAAATCAAAAATATCACCTTTCATTGTCAGCTAGGCTTTATCACAAAAAGCAAAGCATGTTCCATATACAAAATCAATAGATGTATATATGTAAGTATTTGTGTGTGTGTGTGTGTGAACATACATTTACACATAAAGTGAGTAGGAGAAGTATTTTTGAGAATTGAAAATACCCAAAGGATATGGGAATGGAGTACCTTGTGAAGCCATTTTAGAAACTAATTTCCTCTCCTATGGAAAATAAACCATCTCATATCTCTCAATATGCATATTTTAGCCTTGGAGGACAGACCTTCTAGATCATGAAATTAAAATTTTTGATGTTTCAACATTCAACAAAATTTAGAAAAGAAACAGCCCAATTTGCCTCAACATAAATTTCTAAATACAACATACCTCCACACACACAGAGAATTGCCTGTATTGGTGCTGCTTTACCTGAATTCCATATCCACAGAGACTCATCATACCACAATTATCAGTAAACTCTCCCACTGGCAGTACAAGTTCTAAAATATTATCAAGAATAGATGACACGGGCAGGGGTGGCACATGCCTTTAATCTGAGCACGTGGGAGGCAGAGGCAGGCGGATTCCTGAGTTTGAGGCCAGCCTGGTCTACACAGTGAGTTACAGGACAGTCAGGGCTACACAGAGAAACCCTGTCTTGAAAAAAAAATGAATAGATGACAAGGAAGCTACATAATAATATTTTACTCCTGTAAGACAAAGGACACTGTCAAAAGGACAAAATGGCAACCAACAAATTGGGAAAGAGCTTTATCTACACTACATATGACAGAGGACTAATATCCAAGATATACAAAGAAATCAAGAAGGTAGACTCCAGAGAGCCAAATAACCCTATTAAAAATGGGGTACAGAGCTAAACAAAGAATTTTCACCTGAAGAATATCGAATGGCTGAGAAACACCTAAAGAAATGTTCAACATCCTTAGTCATCATGGAAATGCAAATTAAAACAACCCTGAGATGTCACCTCACACCAGTCAGAATGGCTAAGATCAAAAACTCAGGAGACAACAGGTGCTGGCAAGGATGTGGAGAGAGGAACACTCCTCCACTGCTGGTGGGACTGCAAGCTGGTACAAACATTCTGGAAATCAGTCTGGCGGTTCCTCAGAAAACTCGGCATAATACTATCAGAGGACACAGGTATACCACTCCTGGGCATATACCCAGAGGCTTTACCTGCATACAATAAGGACATATGCTCCACTATGTTCTTAGCAGCCCTATTTATAATAGCCAGAAGCTGGAAAGAACCCAGATGTCCCTCAACAGAGGAATGGATACAGAAAGTGTGGTATATTTACACTATGGAATACTACTCAGCTATTAAAAACAATGAATTCATGAAATTCTTAAGCAAGTGGGTGGACCTGGAGAATGTCATCCTGAGTAGGTGACCCAATCACAAAAGAACACACATGGTTTGCACTCACTGATAAGTGAATTTTAGCCCAGAAGCTTGGAATACCCAAGAAACAATTCACATATCAAATGATGCCCAAGAAGAAGGAAGGAGAGGCCCCTGGTACTGGAAGGCTCAATGCAGCAGTGTAGGGGAATACCAGGACAGGGAAGCAGGAGGGGGTTGGTTGGGGAACAGGGGGAGGGAAGAGGGCTTATGGGACTTTCGAAGAGGGGGGGGATCCAGGAAAGTGGAAATGATTTGAAATGTAAATAAAGGATATATCTAATAAAAAATAAAATAAACTAGAATAGCTGCAATAAAAAAAAGTAAAGACTGTTTTACTCATTAAACACAGGTTCACTTGCTACATACTATTTGCTTCTAAGATAATAATTGTAAGAATTCTTGACAGCAACTACTTGAATGTAATTTAGCAAAATCAATGTAGAAAACCAAACACAAACTAGAAGAAACATGTCAAAACAAGGTATGGATCTGTGAAAACTACAGGTCACATTTGAAGATCCAGTTTTAGAACTCAAATAAATATTCAGCTTAGTTTCTTATTAATATAAATTGGTAATATGAGTGCAAGGTCTTATGTAGATCTGAAATGAGCACACAGATCAATCATTCTCTAGAACATGATGAATATTTAAAAAGCAAGAGGACTGAGAGCAGATCAAGGATTAAAATGTAATAAACTAAAATATTTTAAACTAAAGTAATTCACATCAAACTTCATGCTATATAATGGAAACTGTAGGATTCTAACTATACAGGGGAATATTCAAATCGTATTTAAAATTAAGATAAATAATGAGTTTAATAAAAATAAAAATATGCAAGGAAAGTGTGCTTCTATGATGATCTGTTTGGTTTTGGATCCAGGATATTTCTAGATTGGACATAAGTTTTAATTCTCAAGATAATTTAAATACAGATTTTGTTTAGTAATTCTGTACCTGTCACTGCTGTAGCATTGCCCATACTGTATTCTCAGTGGATATCTAATTCTCTAAACATGAGACTGATTTTCTATCTCCGGGGTTTCATGACACAATAGCCAGTATGTAACCATGACCTCAGATTTTGTGTGTCCTTCCTGAACCATTATTGCACGTCCCACAGTGAATCAACTAACAAAATCCATTGATATTATTTAAGGTGTTCACATAAACAGATTTGAGGCAGATCTGGGAACAAATTTTCACAAAGTGGAATCTTTCCAGGGACCTTAATTTTCAAAAACATGTGTGATGTCAATCATCAAGCTACATCACCCTCATCTATATTTATCAACCAAATTTATCACATGCACAGTGGGTACCACATGAAGCGCCTCAGGAGAGAGTATCAATGATTCCTCCAGGGGTGAGGAAACACCTGTACAAAAGGAAACATGAATGCAGGTGTAGCATCTCCTTGGGACACAGTGATAATAGTACATGGGGATATATTGAACTTGTTTGATTTCCTGATCTGTTTGGCACTTCACAATCAATACTGCCCAGACTCAGGACAGGAAAAATATGTTCACTTTGATTTTACTCTTCTTGTTTCCCAACATTCCACTTCTTGTGGCTGATTTTATTTACCCCAGGTGCTTTTGGAGAATGAAGCAGAATGAAGAAAAGGATAGAAACCTGAACACAGGATGTATCTTTATAATTTATACAGAACAACAGCCTGTGGAGAAAGAATATTTCAGTCATATTTTGGATATAGAGTAAGTGCATTTGTGTTTTCTATGTAAAGTCATCATGAATAGTTCCCAATACTACTTAGGATAAAGATGAAAACAAAGCTCTGAGTTTTGTACTGTGTTTTCTCCCTGCAAAACCAGAAAGAACACCCTATATAGTCTTAATATAGACCAATAGAGACTTAATGCTATATTACCACTTTAAATTATGCAGAGTATTTATTCCATCAGCCTCACAATCACAAGGATGGAAACTGAGCAATAAAATGAATCTGGACATTTATAAACCATATAACTACCTCTCCTAGACAGTTTACATTTCACAGTAGCCAACAGTATCTTATTAAAAGAATACCTATAAATTTCTATAAATTTATCCTATCTGATTAGGCAAATGGCCATAGAGTCTGCTGATGATCCTTCCATCACAGTGTAGTTTCTAATGCAAGTGCTAGAGCCACTAATGTTTGAGACACACCTAGCTGTGCAGAACTTTCATATAGATATTCAATTAATTTCTTAAATTTCCTCCATGTGTTCCCCATTTATGTACTAATGCTATATCAAAAATTGAACTAAGATATCTGTCTACTGTGAAGTTTATATTTTGAGCTATACAAATTCACTGGCTTTAAGTACTTACAAAGTTTAGTCCTGTACTCTATGTTTATAATAAGGAGGCAAGATACGGACTCTAAGGGATATGTGCATTCTTTGAAAAGTGATATTATGAAAACTGGTAACATCTCATTTATGAGAGAAACCTTTCATGATCATTTCAATGTTTAATGAATTTCCAGCTTTTTTGTCATCTCAACCACATTACTAAGACCATTTCAATCTTTATTGAGTGCAGATAATGAAATCCAGTGCAAGATTGTCCGTTTATAGACTACAAATGATATCTTAAATTGCTGTCAATTATAAACACTGTAACTTTTACAGAACACATACTGAAAACAGCAAGGATGCTCTGGCTTTGGCTTTTTCCATTCTTAAAATCAATAGGAACCCTCATCTTTTGCCAAATATATCTCTACAATTTCAATTCTCAGAATACAGTTGTTTTTCAATATCCGAATTTAACGATCTCATTCAACTCGCTTTACAATACCATGATATTTGGCCTAATTTTGTCTGTGAAGAACTCAGTAACTGTGGAATGATACTTATAAGACTGAGTGGGACAATAACTGTGACAGTTTATACAATCCTATACAACTTTGTGTTTCAGCAAGTAAGCTCTTCTGTGTGTCAATGTGTGTATTTGGGCAGGAGGGGGATTCAGTCATGACATCATATATCTGTTGGTGCCAGCATGACCTTACTAAGCCTGGGAAAATCTAAGTAGTTCAAGGATACTATTCACAGATTTGATGGGCCTTCCACATTTCCTCTTATGAAATACAGATGAGGGAGAAAATAACACCTAGCTAAGGTTTCTAGAACTGTGCAGAAAAATGAGTTTACAAGTTCTAAGAATTCATTATATCTCATGCTACTTCCTGTGTTCTAGTTCCTTCTTCTTACTTATGGAACCTTTCATCCTGTCTTGAGTGATCGTGAAAAATTTCCTGATCTATATCAGATGGCCTCTGACCATATATCTCTAGCTCTTGCCCTGGTATCCTTTATAATTCATTTCCGTTGGAACTGGATAGGGCTGGCCATCTCAGACAATGATCGAGGTATCCAATTTCTCTCCTATTTGAGAAGAGAGATGGAAAAGAATACAGTCTGCTTTGCCTTTGTCAACATGATTCCAATGAGCATGAATTTATACTTGTCAAGAGCTGAAGTGTATTACAACCAAATCATAACATCATCCACAAATGTTGTCATCATTTATGGTGACACAGACAGTTCTTTAGCTGTGAGCTTTAGAATGTGGGAATCTCTAGGTATACAGAGAATATGGGTCACCACATCACAGTGGGACGTCAGTCCTAGTAAGAAAGACTTTACGTTTGGTAATGAATACGGGACCTTTGCTTTTGGACAAAACCATGGTGAGATTTCTGGTTTTAAAATGTTTGTCCAGACATTGAACTCTTTCAATTACTCAGATGAGTATCTGGAAAAGATGGAATGGATGCACTTTAACTGTGAAGTCTCAGCCTCTAAATGTAAGACACTGAAGAACTGTTCATCCAATCACTCACTGGAATGGTTAAAGGGACAGACTTTTGACATGGCCTTTATTGAAGGGAGTTATGACATATACAATGCTATGTATGTTTTTGCCCATGCACTCCATGAGGCGACTTTTCAAAAATTTGATAATCTGTCCAATAGCAACGGGAAAGAGCACATTTATAACTGCAAGAAGGTAATGTTTCTACTGTTAGATAATGTTTAGTGTTATCAATGTTATAGTTTTAGGAGACTATAAGATACCCAAACAAAGTGGGCTAGAAAATATTTTCCAAATTACAAAGAATTTTTATTTAGCAAGTAAATCTTGATATTAGTATAGAACTCTATAGAGTAGAAGGAATAATCTGTCCATGTAGCCCTTCAATTGTGTTACAGATTACCTAAATATACATTTTCTAATACTGAAAACATACTGAGCCCATCCTCCTGAGTCCACTCAATGATCTTTCACTGTTCATTATTTCTCAAATACATTGCAATCATTATAGGGGATTGTTTTAAATAGATATCCAAGCTCATGCTATTCCCACTCTAGGCTAGTGGTATCACTTGCTGCTCTGAGAGTATTTACAGAGAAAATCATGTTATAATTCAGTTCATTACATTTGTGTGTAGTCATGTGTGTGAATATATATTTCCCACTGAATATTTGTATGTTTCTGTGTTTCTGCATATCTGTGTGTATATCTATACCTGCATCTATAACTAGATATAGATGATAGACATAGATAACATATAGATTCGATGAGAGAGAGAGAGGGGGGTAATTTATAGACACTTTTTGCTAATCTGACTATCTATCTGTGTATGGCAGTTAACAAAAATTTGTCGTTTTCATACGGTACATTTTGTCAAAATGTATATTCCTATGTATAATTTTCAACACATGTGCCTGCATGTGCCTGTGTTTTCTGTGTTTGTGTATATTCTTTCATTTTTTGTCTATGTATGAATTCATAAATTGTTCTGTGTGTCAGTGTCACTCTGTGTGGGGGTCAGTACATGTCTAGGTGAACCTATGAATATTCCTGAGTGCATGTGGGTTTTTTTGTGTATGACTGAGTATATGTTTTGTGTGTATGTCTATATGAATACAAATCTCTCTTTTTCGCGTGTCTGTTTGGTTCATACTGCAAATACTTTGCTGTCAACCTGCATGTTTGTGCTTGATTGGTAATCTCTTACAGAACTAAAATAACAGCAACATTATAATTGTGAATATCCCTGGACTTTCACTGAAATTTTCACCAGCATATTGTCAGAAAAGTTCCCTTTAAGATGAAATAAAAATATCTTTTCTTACTTTAAGGAAGAGACTATACTCTATATTATGCGGCCTGTCTTTCAGCTGTATTCCTTTCTGAGAAAGGCCCACTTCACTAATCCTGTTGGGGACACAGTGAATACGAACCAAAGAGACAAACTGCAAGAAGAGTATGACATTTTCTACATTTGGAATTTCCCACAGGGCCTTGGACTTAAAGTTAAAATAGGAATGTTTAGTCCCTATTTTCCAAATGGTCAACAGGTACATTTATCTGAAGAAATGATAGAGTGGGCAAGGGGAAGTTCACAGGTGGGTTCAGCCTATTTGTACTAATTTAAATTATACTGTCAAGTGTGGGCATCCAACCTTCCTTGAAACTAGTGAAATGAAATTGATTGCCATGTGTGAGAATAATTTGTATCATTCTATATGACGTTTATTTTTTTCATGTTTATGTGAATTTTTAGTAATTCATTGAGGATTTCCAACATGAATATAGTGTATTTGTATCCTATCAGAACCTGTTTTATGCCTGTAATATTAAATTAACTGTTTTAGAAAAGTGTTTTCTATTATTTCCAGTATAGTGAGCAATATTCTATTAGTCCAGTTATTAATATTACAGAGTGAGTTCCATCTTATGATAAACCCTTTCAAAGGATGTATAAAGATTCTGGTTCTTTGTAAATACAGAGTAAATTCATCATAACCAAGTCACCAAGTTTGATTAGGGAATTTTTAAGTCTTTTAACACCTAGTCCTAAATTTCCTACACCTCTAGCTAACCATACATTACCATTTTATGACAAATTTATATACGTTGTGAGCTATACCTTGCCTTTTTCTGTTGGTATGGGTGTTTTGTCTGCAAGTCTATCTGTGCAACACCAGCATGTGTATTATATATGGATAGCTGAAGAGTTATTTGAACCTCAGAGCATTTGCAAGAGCTTCATGACACTCAGTGGGTGCTGGAAAGTCAACATGTGTCCTCCTCCTGAGTAACAATTGTTCTTGAGAATTTAGCCATGTCTCCAGCCCTGAATCATAACTTTTAAAAGATAATGCTCTCTAAAGGAAACTTGTCTGGCCCCAGTCATTCTTGCATAAGTCATTCAAATGAAATTTGTGCAAGTTGCATTCTCTATATGAGGACAAATTTGTAGTAATAAAAGTTTGCTTTTGAGAAAATTTGAAAAACAAATATCTCATATACATGCTAGCTATAACATAGGTATGAATCCTGATGTAATTAGTTTTAATGTGTCTTCTTCAAACTGCCCAGGTTCATTTGAAGTAATATCTCATATTGCTCTGACAGTATGAAATTTAAAGTTACTGTTCTTCCTCAATGTGATTAAGAATGCCATTCTTAGGGAAAAGAACATAACAGCTGAAAATGAAGTTATAGAACTGAGTATCCATTTAGAGGATAGCATTGAAATCTCACATGTGTTCTAACCAGACCTCACATGAGCCTTATAAACACATTCCCTGGAAGAATATAGATTAAGAATATAGATTTTTAAAAAGGCAAACAGTGTTCGACCCATATATATTCTAATCTCAATGTGGAATCTAATAAATAAAAAGGTGTAGACATCAAGGAAATATTCCAAACATTAAAATCATAGATTTAAGTGAAAAGTATGTCCAATTATATACTAAACCGGAATCAAAGAATGATTATAAGAATAATAAAAAAAATCAATCAAAGAAGGCAGTAATCACCTCTGATTGAATACAATGAAACTGTTAAATTTTTAATCATTGAGACACTGAGTGCAAAAATGACAAAGGAATTCCAGTATATTATAAATTAATGAAAGAATTTCAAACTATTACATATAAAAGATTAACAGAATAAACCAAATAAGTATCTCAGTGAATAGTCTCACAAATGGCCTTCAGGGAATGTGTATTAGGGGTGCAGTAGAGAGTAGCAGGTAGCACGGAGGGAAATGTCAGGAATCAGTAACAGGGGTGATGCCAAGGGGCAGGAAGGGTTCTGAGAAGTCAGGGATTAAGAGTGAAGGGAGCAGATGTGGTGGACCAAGTATGTGTATCAGGACAAGAAGGACTGGCTTGAGTGCAGGGAAGGGCAGGAAATTGCTATGTGAAGTGACTTACTTCCATTATGCTCCTGACATCCCTCAGCTCACCTAGAGCTGGAGAGCTCCAACCCAACTTGTGACCTGGCCTGAGCCAGGTGTCTATTCCATTGTCCTGCAATGACTGGGACAGAGAGGGGTATGTTTCCTTACAAGAGAACACTATGACAAAACAAAACAGTTTACAACCACAAAGCTCAGCACCAAAGTTGAGAGACCTTGCTGGATGTAGCCGAGGCCACCATAGGCTTAGGTGACACTGTGAGTCTTAACTGTCCTACTGACTCATCTTTGTCCTATTCACACAATGCCGCATGTTTAAATTGTAATAGAAGCCATCTTCTCTGCCCGGGGCAGGACACTCTAGCAAGACTGGCCCCACCCTTACCATTCTGAGTCTAGCGGCAGCATGGGTAGCCTTTGTGTGTACTTAGATCACATGGCTGTTTCCAGGGCCCACAGAGGCCCAAGAGTGGGCCTCAAGGTTTAATTTTTATTTAACTCTATATTCTCTTTGTGTGTGACTTGTTGGTGTCTGTGTGTCTGTGTGTCTGTCTGTCTGTTTCTGTCTGTCGTCTGTGGAACTAACTGCCTTGCATTTGTCTATTGTCCTCTAGTGGTAAGTGGGAGCCTGGAGGAATCTCCCACTACCCCACCTTTTCCCAAGTCCTTCCCTCTGTCAACAGCCATCCCTCTGGCCCAGGCAGAGTGGGTCTCTGGCTAATAGGGAGCTGGAGTGGCCTGGTCTCACCCTCTGATCTCCTACTCAGGCTACAGTGTTGCCCTCTTCCCTTTTTAAAACAAAATACCCTTGTTTGTAAATCCTTAGACACTTGGGAATGAAACATTTCCCATTTCTTCTGAAAAAAAAGAAGTGGAAAATTCAAACAATGACAAAGATAAAACAAGAAAAAATGAAAATCATGGGTGAACAAGGAACTATGATTAACCGATCACATTTAAAACCAATGGGAACAAGACAAAGAACAAGCCACTCGAGGTATCAACTGTATATCCCTTATAATGCAGCTGTACATATACAAAATAATGTGGGAAAAGTAGACATCTGACTAGTAGAAACATATAAATAGCAACTTTGAAGTAGCAAATACTAAGCTTTTGGAATGAAATAGGCCTTGACAAACTTTACTTAAAATTTATTGTTGAACAAGGAACAGATATAAAAGCTGCAGGAGAGAACCCACAGTCAAGAAAGACTCTCTCTTGTTAAGAGCAGGTTCTGACAGCTTCAATCATTTTTAAATGTAACTTGCTCATTCATTCATTCATTCATTCATTAAATTTACATACTGATATCCATTTACAAACTCTCTTCTACTCCTATTCCTTCTCCTATCGTTCTCCTCCCTCCCATTCACTACTCCTTCATTCTTCAGAAAAGGGGAGCACCCACCCCATAGCAACATGCTTTGGCATATCATGTTGTTCAGCAATTATGCACAGATTTATGTTCTATTACTGGGGACAGGGGAAGGAGCCCAGAAGGGGAAAAGGATCTCAAAGAAAGGCAACAAAGTAAGATACAGACCCCGGTACTGCTCTCAGGAGTGCCACTTAAAGACCAAACTGCACAATGGTTAAAAATATTTATAGAGTGCCTAAGTCAGTCCTGTGCATTATTTATGGAAGTAGGTTCAGTCTCTGTGAGCCCTTATGGCAGGTTAGTTGATTATGGAGGTTTTCTTGTGGTTTCCTTGACCTCTCTTGCTCCCACAATCCTTCTTTCTCCTCTTCCCCTCTTGTTCAGGATTCCCAAGCCCTACCTATTGTTTGCTTGTGGATCTCCTCATTTGCTTCCTTCAATTCTGGAGTGATGCCTATCTCATCATGGATATTACCTTACATTAGGCTCTTACGTTCAATAAAACAAAATATTGTTACCAGCTTCTGTGGTAAGCTTTCTCCTGGGATGTCTCTCAAGTTGGACCAGTCATTGGTTATCTATCCTATCATTCTCTGCTCTTTCTTTGCTCCCACACATCCTTAGGCAGGGTAAAGTTTATGTCAAAGGTTTTGTGGATAGCATGTTGCCTCAGTCCCTATCCTTGAAAATTTGACTGGCCCTTGGAGATGGACATTACAGGCTCCCTATCTCCCTTTGCTAGGAGAATTAGCTAAAGTCAAAAAATTTCCATTGCTATAACTTCCTTTTTTTAATTTTTTTTTAATTTTATTTTCTAAGTTTTTTTTATTTACATTCAAAATCATTTCCCCTTTCCCGTTTCCTACCTCCCCAAAAGTCCCATAAACCCCCTTTTTTCCCTCTTTTCCCCATTCAACCCCCTCTCGCTTCTCTGTCCTGGCATTCCCCTACATCCAATCTTTCCAGGATCAGGGGTCTCTCCTTCCATCTTCTTAGAAATCTACTGATATGCGAATTGTGTCTAGGTTATTCCGAGATTCTGGGTTAATATCCCCTTATCAGTGACTGTATACCATGTGTGTTCTTTTGTGATTGGGTTACCTCACTAAGGATGATATTTTCAAGTTCTGACCATTTGCCTAGGAATTTCGTGAATTCATTGTTTTTAATTGCAGAGTAGTATTCCATTGTGTAAATATACCACATCTTCTGAATCCATTCCTCCATTGAGGGACATCTGGGTTCTTTCCATCTTCTGGCTATTATAAATAAGGCTGCTATGAACATAGTGGACCACGTGTCCTTATTGCATGCAGGTAAAGCCTCTGGTTATATGCCCAGGAGTGGTATAGCCGGATCCTCCGGGAGTGTCATGCCTAGTTTTCTGAGGAACCGCCAGACAACTTTCCAGAGTGGATGTACCAGCTTGCATTTCCACCAGCAGTGGAGGAGTGTTCCTCTTTCTCCACATCCTCGCCAACAACTGCTGTCTCCTGTGTTTTTGATCTTAGCCATTCTGACTTGTGTCAACTTTTTTTTACTTAGCTTTTTTTTTGGTTTAGGGATTTTAGCACACAATTTACTTCTTAAATAGGGAGAATAAAAACTATGTCTCTCAAAAATTAAGAGATATAATTGCTGATCAAGTTATGATATCCAGTGAGTTTATTCCTTATACTAAATGGAGAAATAAAAGTCTTCATTTTGAACACAATTACAATAACTCATAACTGATAAATGAGCACTAAGAAGGACTTTAAAATAACTCCATCACATATAAAAGTAAGATGAGCACAAGAGGTCAAAATAACATATAAACAGCATTTGAATGCTTGAAAGAAAAACTTCTAAAAATATATCAAATATTAAAATAGCAATTGCTGAACAATAATTAACAAATAATTTTAGTAATAATTGAGAGTTAGTGGTCATGTTCTCTAATCAAGTATCACAGACAATGTGTTTGGCTTATTTTTAGTATAATATTTTTATTTAATCTTTCAGAATTTCACAGTTCTTCAATTTCTGCTTGTCCATGACAACACCCTTCAAAATAATTAAAATGAAAGAGTCCACTTTCTGTTATGTATGTATTCACTGGAGCAAGGCAAACCTCTCAGTCCCTGCCCTTTAAACAGAACTTAGTTGTTTCCTCCTAAAGTCCCTCCAGAAGCCCTCAATTGTGGATAGCTAATATAAGATCCTTTAACATATATTTTAAGAATTCTTTTTTGGCTTCTTGTTTAAGCTGCTTCTCTTTCTTGGATGATAGGGGAAGGCTAGGGGTGAGGATGGCAGTAGGAGTTGTTACATAAACCTTCCCTATGCCTCCTTCTGATACAATCATTCAAATCACTGCAAAAGAAATTTCCTAGCACTTTAAAAGCACAAAGGGCAAATATAATGCGTTTCCACATGGGTTATAGTGTTAGCAGAGAGAATAATATGTGGCCTAAATGCAATAGGGCTACAGAACAGACAAGGCCCTCTGACTTAGCACAGCCCATGCACACAAACATGGTTTCAGTCTGTAGTCCAGATCATGAAAATTCCCAAGTCTTCAGTCAAAGCTTATGCCATGAAAATCAACATAGACACTGTTGCAGTAGGACCATAACCAGACACAGTCATCAAGAGCAGCATGGATCCTGACATCCCCCTTGTCTCTTGTGACAGTGAAGTTCACTCAGATCAGTAAGGCTCCATATGACAGTAGAACCCATGGAGCACAACATGACTTAAAATAACAACCCAGCCTTAGGGTATCAACCTGGTCTTTGGCAGTATCACAGGTCATGGACATCAATAAAGATTGCATTGGCTACTGGAACCCTGACCTACACATGCACATTGTGACCGCAGAAACCACATATATCTATAGAGGCATTGATAAGAACATAAATCACAGATATCAGCAAATACTCTGGTGTCATATGCCTATAGGAATATGGACCTTGGTAGTAGTAATGACTTCACCAGCACCAGGGCTAAAGATAACAGCACAGGTTATTCACTTCAATATGGCTGCTGGGAGAAGACTTGATGCTCTAGAGAAGGGAGGTGTTGCAAGGGTGAGGCAATAGTGGGAGGGTAGATGGAGGAGTACTGTCTTAGAGAGAAAGGGGAAGCAGATATGGAGCAGGGTTCATAGAGGGTAGACTGTGACAGGACATAATATTTTAAATGTAAACAAATAAAATGAATAATAACAAAAAGAATGGGCAACCATTTGTGGCCTCCCTGGGGCGTATAAAAACTCCATTATATACATCACCAGAGCATATCTGTAAAAATGGGAGGGGCAACATAATGAAGTAGAACAGAAGAAACATAGTTAGATGACAGACTCGTTGATCTTTATGGAAATGCCTAAAATAATTCTTAACAAAACATTTAGCCACAGATGTCAACAACACAACTAAAATATCAGTCCCTGTACGGAAATGACTTCATTCCATGAATGCAAGTATAGTTCATTGTATGAATATCAGTTGTACAGAAAACATCACACAATTACACTAAATGATAGAACTATATGTTATACAAAAACAAGCAGAAAGTGCTCTTAACACAGTCTACCTTCATTTCAGAATTTAAAAAAAAAAACCAAAGATCTGACAATCTAGGAGTATATATGTTACAATACTAAAGATTTCTATGTCAAACCTATTGATGATACTGTACTACAAGGACAGGAGGATCAAAGAATTTCATTATAATCAGAAATGAGACCAAGATTTTGTAGTGGCACATGTCTTTAACATACATTTTTGAATTATGAGTCAGGAGGATCTCTCTGCATTTGTGGTCAGTCAGACTTTTGCATTTACTCTATTCAAAGTCAAGCTGAAATGGATACTCTGCCTTAAATGAAATGAGCCGAATATGAACAAGGAAATGCATGTTTAGAACTCATCCTAAAAAATAGCCTTTAAAACCTTAGTTAGTGTGAAAATGAATAATAAAAAATAAATACAGTAAAAGAAGAAAAATCTTGTGCCCTGATCTATAAAGGAAGTTGAGATTTACTAATACTGCAAAGGAATACCTGGTTTCAACAAACCAAAAAAATAAAGAAGAGTTGTGGTTACCCATATTGCTGGAGAACATGAGATGAATCTGTAGGTAATCAAATCTCTGACGGTAATCAAAGCCCAACAAAAGCAAAGGATGCAAATTCAGCATGCAGATATTAGAAAAATTCCAATGCAGCTTACGAATCGCGAGATTCATTGTAAAGCCAAGATTTTCTTAATTTCAGAAGTACTTGAATTAACTTTAAACAATCTAAATTGTTCTCAGGTTTTCACACCATTTGCAGGCTCTGCAGTCTTTTTACCTCAGGAAAGACTCCATCTTCCTACTCAAAGCAACTCAGCACCTGCCAACCACAAATGCAATAGGACTGGTCATAGGCTGCTGTTCATGTGTTTCCTCTTAGTTTGTTAAGTTTTGCTGTCCTAATGTTGCTGAGGTTATTTTAGTTCTCTTATATTTGAGGCATTATTACCCTGTTTTGTATGGGCTTTACTCATAATTTGCTACAATGTTGCTGCTGTTAAACAGTAACTATAAACAAATTGAGGAGAAAAAGGTCAATTTGACTCATGGGTTACACTCAAGGGAAGAAAAGACATGGACCTGGATTATGCAACTGAAACATAGTCAGTCAAAAAACTCTGCTTACTGGCTTGTCCTGCATGGTTTGTAATGTATTATTGGCTATAGACAACACTGCTCTCAATAGGGTTAGCACTCCTACCTCAATTAACAATTTAATATATGCCTCACATTTATGATGACAGACTAGTCTAACGGAGATAATTTCTCAATTATGATTCTCTGTGCCTTTACATTGTATTATATGTTCAATTGGCAAGAATTAACTACAAGAACCACCTTGAAGCTTCTATAGTGTATTCACACAGGATGCTATCAGGTTTTCTTCTTGAATTTTAAGGAGCTGGGAAACTATTCAACTTTTCCTCAATTTTTTCCATATATTGATATCTGTCAACATAAAATGCACTAGGTAAAATCTGCTAATGCTGATTGTGTATATAAAATTACACATGTTAATATAATTATTACAAGTAATAATTATTACTTTCAAGAGGGGTAAGTAAAACTCTTGTTATCAGCATATGTGTGCTTTTCATTAGATGCCAACTTCTGTGTGCAGTGATAATTGTGGTCCTGGATTTAGAAAATTCAGAACGGATGGAATGTCAGCATGCTGTTTTCATTGCAAACCCTGCCCAGAAAATGAAATTTCTAATGAGACAAGTGAGTATATCCTACTTGAATAAGTTCTTCAAGGAATTATCATATTGCTCCCATATAAGAATACTGATGTAGTTAAAAATGAAAGTTTAAAAAGTGAAAGATATCTCTGTCCTAAGTTAGCCATTATAGGAATACAATGATTTAAATGTCCTTATTACAAAAAAAAAAGAAATCATCCTATATCTCTCACTCCTCGAAAATTCATAGTACATAGCATACTCTCAAATAAATAGTTCTGCAAAGAAAACCTAAGTGTACTCTACACAAGGTCGTTTCTAGCATTTAATGTTCTGTAAAATATATGTAAATCATGAATCTTTAAAGAATGTATTTATTTACCTTAATGTATTTGATTTTACTCAAGACTATACTTACCTTGCATGTACAGAAGCACATGGATGACAAAATACAGTGTGTGGATTTGGGTAAATAAACACAAGTCTTCGCTAAGATGAATGAAGAGGGCAATTAAAACTTGTAAAATTATAAGATACTCAAATGAGTATTTTCTTCCTTTACAGGATATTTTGCATAATACAGAACATTTTTTTCAAAAGTTCAATGTTATTTGAAATTTAGAAAACTGAGGATCACTCTTGAGAAATGATATGAAAGCATGAGGGGTCCTCTATTCATTACTGTTATGCATAGTACCCATTAAAATTTTTCCGCAATAGAAAATATTAATATTATTTTGTCCTGAAAGGAATTAGCCACAGATTTCAAATGGCATAGACACTAGCATAGCTCAGGAGAGTCATATATCTATTTATTTAGTCAGGATGAACTAAACACAAATGGCAGACATGTAATATTTCTGGTCCTTTTTGTGTCAACCTATATAACTGAAGTGATATTCTAAAAGGACATTTATTGCTAGTAAGATGTCTTAGCAGTTAAATCACTTTCCTACTGAGTATGAAGGTGTAGGTTTATCCCCAGAACCCATCAAACAGTAGGAGGTAACTAACTCCTACCTGTTGCTTTGTGATATTCTTGCATCCTACAATAAACAGACACATTCATAATTCAACAAGGCTGTTTGGAGACACATGAGATTGGCACTGTGAACCAAACTCTACCTATTCTACAAAAGCAATATATTTTGCTCACAACCAAGCTATATTCCTAAGCCCTAAAGCAAACAAAATAATAATGGCTCTCCACAAATGCATTGTTCCATGTTAAAGACTTCTAACCTTGAAGTACATTATCCCTTATTACAATCATTCAATGATTCAGTGCAATGGCAATCAGATTTCCTACACACAAAATGGTGGGAATTACAGACATAAGAGGACAAAACAGGGAATGATATTTTTAATAATTTTTGCAGTTACAAACACCAATTTTATATCTGTATAAATTCCAGGTCTTATTCTTACCCTCATACTTCCCCTGTATAAACCTAATCATTCTCACGTTGTTGATACCTTCTGTTACTTTTATATATAAACATACTCATAAATATACACATCCATGTTAAATGATCAAAACAATACAGTAAAATAGACAAAAAATATATTTGTTGCCATCATGTCCCTATGATGATCACCATTAAAAATGGAATAAATTATTTCATGTAACAGTGACTTTCAATGCATTTTAACCAACCAAACTCATTTATTGCAATACTCCTTCTATATGCTTATATGAAATATCCTCTCAGTAAAATTACTAAAGCAGCAATAACAATATCTTCATTTCTCCATTAGATGTGGATTATTGTGTCCAGTGTCCAGAGGACCAATATGCTAACACAGAACAGAATCACTGCATTCCTAAAGCTGTTGTATTTCTCAGCTATGAAGAACCCTTGGGGGTGGCACTTTCCTTAATCTCCTTGAGCTTCTCTGCATTCACAACTGTGGTTCTTGGGGTCATTGTGAAGCACCACAGTACTCCCATTGTTAAGGCCAATAACAGAACTCTCACCTACATCTTGCTCATCTCACTCATCTTTTGTTTCCTCTGCCCCTTGCTCTTCATTGGCCATCCAAATTCAGCCACCTGCATCCTACAGCAAATCACATTTGCAGTTGTATTCACTGTTTCTCTTTCCACTGTCTTGGCTAAAACAATTACTGTAGTTCTGGCATTCAAAATCACAGCCTCACAAAGAAGGATGAAGTACTTTCTAATTTCAGGGGCCTCAAACTACATCATTCCAGGGTGTACTCTCATCCAAGTTATTGTATGTGCAGTCTGGCTTGGAGCTTCTCCTCCTTCTGTTGATATCGATTCACAATCTGAGCATGGGCGCATCATCATTGTTTGCCACAAGGGTTCAGTCAGTGCCTTTTACTGTGTCCTGGGTTATTTGGCTACTCTGGCCTTTGGGAGCTTCACTCTGGCTTTCTTTGCCAGAAACCTTCCTGGTGCCTTTAATGAATCCAAATCCATAACATTCAGCATGCTGGTGTTCTGCTGTGTCTGGGTCACTTTCATCCCTGTTTACCATAGCACCAAAGACAAGGTCATGGTGGCTGTGGAAATCTTCTCCACTTTGGCCGCCAGTGCAGGGATACTGGGTTGCATCTTTGTTCCCAAATGTTACATAATATTGTTTAGACCAGATCAAAATTCTCTTAAAACAATCAGGGTGAAACCTGCTTCACATTCACATGTTTCATGAATTATAAAACAAAAATGTATTCTTGGTCCATAATCAGCAAAATATTGGATTGTATTGCCACATCTATCTGGTTTTTCAATAACTCTCATTGTTTCCTTTAATGATATTGCCTAGCAATACCACACCTACTGACATTCCTAATGATCCTATAATCTTCCACAATATTCTAAAACAATCTTCCTCTTTGACAGAAAGATAATAGAATCCTGATTCATTCTAAGACTTAGAGGAGTTCTTCTAGGACCATAGAGGAAAGATGAATATTTTTATCAACATGATGTTAGAATATTTCCAAAGATGAATTGATATCTCTGTAGATAAGATCACGGCGTGCTATTGTAGAGGAACTGATTCAATATTCAGCCCCGCCAACTGCTCTTACCAAACACCTGTAACAATAGCTACAAAGAACCAGATGCTCCCTTTTGGGCTGCATATTCACTCACATACATACACACATACCATACACACAAACACACACACACACACACATGCACACAACTGAAATTACATAAAATTTAAAAAGATATAGAAGAATGTTACCAAAACTTTACACTGGGAGTCTGCTTTTTCATGTTCTCCTAAGGTGTCAGAATTACAGGAACCTACAGAGAAAGGATCAAATATATGGGTAGAGATGACTGGGTTTAATTTCAGACAGTTTACAAATAACTGCCAATTTTAAGACTATCAACATAGACACACTTGTGAAATTGTCAGGCAAAGCACAGCATCTTGAAATAATCTCTTCTATGTGTGGAATTTAAATGACTGTTCAAAAGATCAGCTTTGACACCACAAAGTAACCTGAGGCTGGAAGCTGGTGAGAGTCAGTGCTGAGATAAGCTGACATGGATTGGTTGGTCCAGAAACACACAGGGGCTGCTGGCTATGACATCCAGTGCTTTCAGAAGAGAATGTTGTAGGAGGGAATCAAACATTCACAGACACATGTACTCGCAAATACATATTCACATGCACATGCACATTAGCACACATATACAGTGGTTGAAACAAATATAAGTTCCAGCATCTTAACACATATAAATACAGCCATTTATATAGACACAAACACAGAGAGACAAATAAACACATACATACTCACACATTTTTTGGATGGAGCCAAGTTCTTTCATCAGGTTCCAAGCATTTCACATAAACACATATCTACACATCTACACAAGCACATATACACATATACACATACTAGTGGGTGGATGGAACAAATTTCCAACAGGCAGGCTTCAAGCATTTGGCACACAGACATATATAGATATATGCACAGATGCACCTATATACATGTTCAAATGCTAGTGGGTGGATGTAACAAGGTTCTAAGAAATAGGTTCCAACTAATTTTCACATAATACACGTACAATATATACACACAATTTGTGGAAGGAACAAACTCCAAAACATACCCAGATAACTTTGCATATATCCATATGTAGAGACATAATGAATGGAAGAAAGTTTCAACACACTCTTACACACAGTTTAAAAACACAAACACACATACATATTTATGTGTATATGTGTATATAATTATACACACACATACAATACATACAAGTTGGAATTTATGAAGTTCCACCATATACCTACACAAAGTATACACATATAAATCCATACACATAGTTGATGGGCAGAAAGTACAATATTCCAACCACGTTATTCATTCTCCCATCACTTATATAGCCCAGAAAAATCATTCAGGGAGTAAAATATTTTATTTTAATTTTCTTCTGTGAATGACTATGAAAAAAAAGTCTGTTCCCAGTAACTTCACAAGAACGATTACATAGTACAGGTAGAGAAACTGTAAAGATGGAAAATTTTAAGTTGGACCCTCTTCCTCTGGGGCCTGAGAATCTGAACTTGTGAACACTGAGGGAGTGCCCACAAGGTGAGAACTTGCAGAACAATCCTGAGAACAAGGCATCCTGATAAAGTGCTGGTCACCATGAAACACCCCACATTCAGTTCGCCTTCTCGGTCACTCCCAACCCTGCCACCTTACTGCCTGATGCGGACCCCCATCCGGTGATACACAGCTGCCAAGAAATACTAGCAGTAGAAACAGGGATCCCTTGGGACCCCAGAGACCAGCCCCTACAGGATGCTCAGGTGACGTGGTTTACCAATGGAAGCAGTTTTATGGTCGAACATAAGCGAATGGCTGGGGCAGCAATGGTAGATCAGAAAGGGGTCATATGGGCCAGCAGCCTCCCAGAAGGATCCTCAGCCCAAAGGGCCAAACTGATTGCGCCCACCCAGGCCCTGAAAATGGCCAAGGGAAGAAAAGCTTACATCTACACAGACAGAAGATATATCTTTGCCACTGCACAAGTCCACGGCGCCATCTACCAACAGAGGGCACTCTTGACCTCAGTGGGGAAAGAGATTAAAAACAAAAAAGAAATATTAAACCTCCTAGAAGCCATACATAGGCCTAAGAAGGTGGCAATCATCCATTGTGCAGGTCATCAGAAGGGGAGCTCACTAATATCCAGAGGAAATCAGCGGGCTGATAAGCCAAAAGAGCAGTCCAAGGGCTGAACATTCTGGCTGTTTCCCCCAAGGTGAAGTCCCAGTACATCTGCCCCCATCGGGCAGTTAGAATATACCGATCAATATCTTCAACAGATTAGTAAACTAGACAAAGACTATGACCCCATTTATAAGATTTGAAAAACCAAAGATGGTAACATCATCTTACCTAGTTTACAGGCCAAAACTATCTTGTTTCAAACTCAACAACTCACACATTTGGGAGATAAAAAAAATAATGATGATAAAAATAGACTCATTATCACATTATTGGACTGTATGACATGGCTGAAGATATAGTCAGAAAATGAGTGCCATGCCAAATAGTAAAGGTCTGCAGAAATAGGCTAGAGTCAGGCAAGTGCCTCTGGGGAAATAGACCAGCAGCCTTCTGGGAGGTCGATTTCACAGAGATCAGACTGGCACGGTATGGCAATAAATATTTACTAGTCTTTATAAACACCTTTTCTTTATAGACACCTTTTCAGATTAGGTAGAAGCCTTCCCTACCAAGAAAGAAACAGCTGCAGTTGTAACAAAGAAGATCCTGAAAGAGATTTTCCTCCCCATTTGGCATGCCAAATGTAAATGGGCCTGATAATGGCCCAGCTTTCATTGTCCAGGTAAATCAGGGACTGGCCAATATTCTGTGGTTTGATTAGAAACTACATTATGCATATAGAACCCAGATTTCAGGAAGGTAGAGAAGGGCCAAACTGATTGCGCCCACCCAGGCCCTGAAAATGGCCAAAGGAAGAAAAGCCAACATCTACACAGACAGAACATATATCTTTGCCACTGCACAAGTCCACGGCGTCATCTACCAACAGAGGGCACTCTTGACCTCAGCAGGGAAAGAGATTAAAAACAAAAAAGAAATATTAAACCTCCTAGAAGCCATACATAGGCCTAAGAAGGTGGCAATCATCCATTGTGCAGGTCATCAGAAGGGGAGCTCACTAATATCCAGAGGAAATCAGCGGGCTGATAAAGAAGCCAAAAGAGCAGTCCAAGGGCTGAACATTCTGGCTGTTTTCCCCCAAGATGAAGTCCCAGTACAACTGCCCCCATGGGGCAGTTAAAATATACCAATCAAGACCTTCAACAGATTAGTAAACTAGACAAAGACTATGACCCCATTTATAAGATATGAAAAACCAAAGATGGTAAGATGGCCCAGCTTTCATTGCCCAGGTAAGTCAGGGACTGGCCAAGATTCTGGGGTTTGATTAGAAATTACATTATGCACATAGAACCCAGATTTCAGGAAGATAGAGAACATGGATAGAACCCTAAAAGAGACAATAACTAAATTGTCCAAAGAGACTGGCTGTGCAGACTGGACAGTCCTCCTTCCCTTGGCTTTGTTCTGAGTTAAAAACAACCCTGCCCGGTTTGACATTACCCCTTTTAAAATCCTATATGGGGCTCTGCCTCCTCTCAGCATGATTACTGATCAGATAAAACCTGCTTGTCATAGTAACAGTGACTTATATGCTAGGCTGAAAGTTCTTAAAGTGGTACAGAAGGAGGTGTGGACTCAACTAGCTGAGGTCTATCGACCCAGAGATCTCCAGGTATCACACCAGTACTAGGTCGGAGATTCGGTCTACGTGAGACGACATTGGGTACCCAGTCTTGAACCACACTGGAAGGGACCATACCTGGTGCTCTTGATGACCCTTACCACAGTCAAGGTAGACAGCATCTCTGCATGGATCCATGCTTCCCATATCAAACATGCACCACCACTTGACAAGAATTGGCATGATGAAAAGACCGACAACCCTCTTATACTTTGCTTCCGCTGCATTACTGCTTCCTGCCGGTTCTTCCCCAGCTTAAACGAGCCAGCGTATGTTCAATTTAATTCAGGGAGAATTTCAGGAGCTACTCAGTCTTTCTGGTTGTGTCTTGACTCTAACCTCCCTTATTATGATGGCACAGGAATTACAAGATCCTATAATGTCAGTTCGGATTACAGTTCCTACAGCTGGCAGAATACTAAGAGGCTAACCCTGTCTGCTGTATCTGGGTCTGGACTTTGTATAGGTAAGGCTCCCCCTGACAAGGCTCATCTTTGTAGTCACACAGCTACTGTCAACAGCTCAGGGACCAACCGCTACTTAGTGCCTACAGTCGAAGCCTGGTAGGCTTATGACACAGGCCTCGCCCCTTGTGTGTCAACATCTCTCTTTAACCAATTTCAAGACTTCTGTGTGATGGTTCATTTGATACCCAGACTCCTTTATCATGATGACAGTGCTTCAAAATAGGAGAGGACTTGACTTATTATTCCTTAAAGAGGGAGGGTTATGTGCTTCTCTTAAGGAAGAATGTTGCTTTTATATAGACCATTCAGGGGTAATAAAAGATTCCATAAGCCAACTCACAGAGTGCTTAGACAAGATACAAGGAGACCGAGGTGAAGGACAAAGCTGGTTTGAGAGTTGGTATTCCAAATCTCCTTGGTTTACTACCCTCCTTTCCTCACTCATGGGAAAACTCCTTCATTCTCTTACTGCTCCTCACTGGTGGACCTTGTGTTCTAAATGGTCTCATTAGATTTGTCAGAGAAAGAGTTAACACTGTTCAGATAATGATGCTCTGCCAACAGTATCAGGCCTTAAGATCTGGAGAGGTCTCCGAAGTTCAATGATTAGAACTTACTAAAAGAAAAAGTGGGGAATGTAAAGCTGGAAAATTTTAAGTTGGACCCTCTTCCTCTGGGGCCTGAGAATCTGAACTTGTGAACTCTGAGGGAGTGCCCACAGGGTGAGAACTTGCAGAACAATCCTGAGAAATACAGCTGCATGTGACAGATAAGGGACATGAGCCCAGTTACTAAGGACCATATCCTGATCATCTGGGGTCACCCCGTGAGAAGTGCTTCTGACTAGAAGTCCCTATGCCCCGCCCCTCCATTATCAGTGGACCACTTCTTGACCCTCTGGAGACACCCCATGAAAAGTGCTTCTGACAAGAAATTCCTACCCCCCTCCTGTCCTGAATTTTGTGGTTTTTACCTTTATAAGAGTGTGATTTTTGGGTCAGGGCTCTTCTCCTCCAATCCTGCCTGTGGTACAAGTTGAGTCCCAGCTGGTGCCTAAATAAAAATCCTCTTGCAGTTTGCATCAAGGATCCTTTCTCTTGAGTGCTTTTGAGATGGTGTGCTTCCTGGGCAAGACCAAGGGTCCTCTGGACTGAGGGTCTTTCAAAACTAATAAATTAGTTATAGAGTTTATTGTAGAATACAATAAACCGTTATATTATAAGGCAGCAAGGTAATTTTTCAGCCCATTTCTCTTACTGGTAGGCAGAAATCTGAATTAACAAAAATAGGAGCAATTATTTTATTAGTCTTTTTTCTTCTTTTTTTAATTAAATTATTTTTATCTATTTACATTCCAAATACTGCTTCACTTCCCACTCCTCACTCCATTTCATTTACACATGAAAGGGTTCTTCCCATTCCTCAACCCTCTCATTTACATAAGAAAGGGGGCTTCCCATTCTCAGCCACCCAGCATCCCCCTTTCCTGAGACTTGAAACCTTTACAGAATTAGATGCACTTTCTCCCATGGAAGTCTGTCAAGGCAGTCCTATGCTACATATGTACCAAAGATCATGACCCAGTCAATGGATGCACTTTGGTTGGTGGTTGAGTCTCTGAAAGCTCTCAGGCATCCAGTTAAGTTTACAAAGTTTTTCTTCCTATGGGGTTGCCATCCTCTTCTCCTCCTTCAATCTTTCACCCTATTTCATAGAGGTCCCAGATCTCAGTCTAATTGTTGGCTGTAAGTATTTACATCTGTCTAAGTCAGCTGCTGGTAGAAACTCTTGGAGAACACCTATGCTAGGCTCCTGTGTTCATAGCAGCCCTATTTATAATAACCAGAAGCTGGAAAAAAGCCAGATGTCCCTCAAAAGTGGAACATATACAGAAAATGTGGTATATTTACACCATGGAATACTATTCAGCCATTAAAAACAGTGAATTCATGACATTCTTAGGCAAGTGGGTGGAACTGGAGAATGTCATCTTGTGTGAGGTAGCCCAGTCACAAAAGAACACACATGGTTTGCACTCACTGATAAGCAGATAGTAGCCCAGAAGACGGGAGTACCCAAGAAACAACTCACATATTAAATGATGCCCAAGAAGAAGGAAGGAGAGACCCCTGGTCCTGGAAAGGCTCAATGCAGAAGTGTAGGGGAATACCAGGACAGGGAAGCAGGAGGGGACTGATTGGGGAACAGGGGGAGGGAAGGGGGTTTATGGGACTTTTGGGGAAGAGGGATTCAGGAAAGGGGAAATCATTTGAAATATAAATAAAGAATATATATCTAAAAAAATAAGAAAAAACGTAAATTGTGTCTTGTGTATTCAGAGCTTCTGGGCTTATATCTACTCAGGAGAAAGCAGGTGTTGGCAAGGATGTGGAGAAAGAACACTCCTCCACTGCTGCTGGGACAACCACTCTGGATATCAGCCTGGCAGTTCCTCAGAAAACTTGGTATAATACTACCAGAGGACTTCATTATACCACTCCTGGGCATATACCCAGAGGATTCCCCAGCATGTAATAAGGACATATGCTCCTCTATGTTCATATCAGCCCTATATATAATAGCCAGAAGCTGGAAAGAACCCAGATGTCCCTCATGGAGGAATGGATACAGAAAATGTGATATATTTACACTATGGAATAATACTCAGCCATTAAAAACAATGAATTCATGCAGTCCTTGTTTTTCATAGCTGAATAGAATTACATTGTGTAATTGAACCAAACATTCTGTATCTATTCTTTCACGAGAGGACATCTGTGTTGAGTTCAGCTTCTGAGTATTATGAATAATGTTGCTATGAGCAGCTTAGAGCACTTGTCTTTGTGGTATACTGGTGTATTTTGAATATATGTCCAGGATTGGTATAAGTGAGTATTCAGGTAGAACGATTTCCAATGTTATAAGGATCCACAAGATTGATTTTGAGAGTGGTTGTACCAATTAAAGATTGCAGCAGCAATGGAGGAATGTTCCTGTTTCTCATTATCCTCACCAGAATGTGCTAATACTTGAGTTATCTTTAAAAGTAACCTTGTACAAATCAAAAGTCTTTGCTTTTATATAAGAATCAATCATATGTACTTTATATGCTTTGAATGCATATTTACTAATCAGCAATTCTTATTTAATTATATAAGTTACCTGAGTGCAAATATGGGTAAAAGAAATCAATCATCACAGAGATGCCTGAAAAAGTTTAAGTATTATTATTATTGTTATTATTATTATTATTATGAGTGCCAGAGATACTGCACAATGAGCAGTTACAAGCCCATTTGGAGTTTTCATACAATTCTTAAAATAAGAGGGCAGCTGTGACAGGAAGCAGAGTAGAACCGCATAACAGCATGAAATCCTCAGGACACAGTTCTAGGATCTTGCCTTAACTAAGGTGTACCCATAGTGGTTGGGTTAACCAGTGGGCCATATTTTATGAGATTTAAAGCCATTCATCATTCCTACAGCATGGCCCTGTGCAAATCTGGCCATTGAAATTCTCGGCATATGTCACATTACCCTTGAAATAAAACATTGGTCACAATACTACTATATTATATAGGAACTATCAATGATGAAGAATGTATAGTTTAAATATATATATTTATATATATAAATATATATATATATATTTATATATATTCCTGGGCCTAGTTTATAAATGGTAAGTTTATTCCATAAAAAATATTTTATTAACTTTCCTCTCTCAGATTCTTTAATAATATCCGAGTAGAAACCACAGAGTTGAGAATGAGGCTTAGTGTCTCCTGATGTCTTCTGCACTGCAGAGCTGACTCAGTGCCAGAGATATCCATACCCAAATCCCATGCAGAGAGAACTGGTCTCCCAGGAGTGTTGACACACCTAGATCACAGACTCACAGGCGCATAGGAGGGACAGGTTCCATCAGAGACAGCAAAACAAACTGACAGCAGATATAACCATAAGGTAAGAGGCAAGCACAGAAATGTAAGCAACAGAAACCAAAGCTAGTTGACATCATCAGAACCCAGCTTTCCCAACACAGCAAGTACTAGACACCTGAACAGAGCAAAAACTCAGATTCTGATTTAAAATCATACATCATAATGATGACAGAAGACTTTAAGAAAGACGTAAATAACTCCCTTAAAGAAATACAGAAGAACACAGGCAAAAACATAGAAGACCTTAAAGAGGAAACACAAAAATCCCTTAAAGAATTACAGGAAAACACTACCAAACAGGTGAAGGAATGGAATAAACCCATCCAGGATCGAAAAATGGAAATAGAAACAATAAAGTAATAACAAAGGAAGACAATCCTGGAAATAGAAAACCTAGTAAAGATCTGGAGTCATCGATCCAAATGTCACCAACAGAATACAAGAGGTGGAAGAGAGAATCTCAGGTGCAGAAGATACCATAGAAAATGTTGACACAACAATCAAAAAAATGTAAAATTCAAAAAGCTCCGAAGCCAAAACATCCAGGAAATCCAGGACACAATGAGAACACTAAACTTATGGATAATACACATAGAAATGTGAAGATTCCCAACTTAAAGGGCCAGTAATTATCTTCCACAAAATTGAAGAAGAAAACTTCTCTTATGTAAAGAATGAGATGTTCATTACCATACAGGAAGTCTACAGAACTCTAAAAAGATTGGACCAGAAAAGAAATTCCTACCATCACATAAGTATCAAAACACCAAATGCAGAAAAGAAAGATTGTTAAAAGCAGTAGAGAAAAAGGTCAAGTAACAAATAAATGGAGGCCCATCAGAATTACACCAGACTTTTAAACAGAGCCTCTGAACACCAGAAGATACTGGGCAGATTTCACACAGACCCTAAGAGAACACAAATGCCAGCCCAGACTACCATACCCAGCACAACTCTACATTACCTTAGATGGAGAAACCAAGATATTCCATGACAAAACCAAATTTACATAGTATCCTACCTCAAATTCAGCCCTGCAAAGGATAATGGAAAACTCCATCACAAGGAGGGAAACTGACCCAAGAAATAAGCTAGAAAATAATTCTCATTTAGAAAACCCAAAAGAAGATGGCCACACAAACATAATCCCATCTCTAAGGACAAAAGTAACTGGAAAGAACAATCATTTTTTTCTTAATACCTCTTAACATCAATGAACTCAACTTTCCAATAAAAAGACATAGTATTACAGAGTAGATATGTTAACAGGACCCAGCATTTTGCTGCATACAGGAAACACACCTCAGTTACAAAGAAAAACACTACCTCAGAATAAAAGACTGGAAAAAAAATTGTCCAAGCAATTGTTCCCATGAAACAAGCTTGAGTAGCCATTCTAATAGCAAATAAAATCGATTTTCAACCAGCAGTTGTCAAAAAAGATAAGGAAGGACATATCATACTCATGAAAAGAAAAATCCACCAAGATAAACTCTCAATTCTGAACATCTATGCTCCAAATGCACGGGCACCCACATTCGTAAAAGAAACTTTACTAAAGTTCAAAGCACACTTTGCACCTCACTCAATTATATTAGGGGACTTCAACAACCTGCTCTCATCAAGGGATGGACCATAGAAACAGAAACTAAACACAGGCACAGTAAAACTAACAGAAGTTATGAACCAAATGAATTTAACAGATATCTATGAAATATTTCATCCTAAAAAAAAAGATTATACCTTCTTCGCAGCACCTCATGGTACCTTCTCTAAAACTGACCGTATAATCAGTTCCAAAACAGGCCTCAACAGATACAAGAAGAGTGAAATAATCCCATTAATTCTATCAGATTTCCAGAGGGGAACCAGGAAATGAGATAACATTTGAAATGTAAATAAATAAAATATCCAATTTAAAAAAAAAAGAACATGGGTTGCAGGTTAAAAATATTCAAGCAGCTCTCTTGCCATGGATATGTTTTTGCTAAAAAAAAAAAAAAAAAAGGAGAAAAGTCAAAGAAAGAATGGAAGAAGACCTATAAGACTAATTGAATGGGGTGAAGAACTCTGAGAGAGGGGATTGGAAAATGGGACAACATTTGGAATATAAATAAATAAAATAATTTAATTAATAAAAATAATTAGGATTTGAACCATACCACCTAGAATTGACATAATTTTTAGCTCTTAAATGGATGCAGGAAAGTAAACTCTGGTCTTCCCAAAGAATAGCCAGTTCCCTTAAGTGCCCCTTGTTAGAACTCACTCAATTGTCCCTCAAAGTTTAGAGTGTGAATGCTTGTATCTTACTATGACTGTTCTGAAATTGTGGGGCCACTTCAGTGAACTTGAGCAAGATCCTAAACTTCCCCTCTAGTCATGCTCAGTCCTTTCCACTAATATTTTTTCACACATGTACTCACACTAAAAAGAAGTCATACAATATATTATTTCAAATCAACGTTTATGGAATTGTATTTGCATTTTGATTCTTTTACTCTGCTCTCTTGGTGATACTAAGATGACTTAGCACTTAACTGCACATGCTGTTCTTGGAGAACAACTTGGTTTGGATTCCAGCACCTATGTCATGGCTCACAACTGCGTGTATCTTCAACTTTAGAAAATTTGAATTGTGTAAGCACCAGAATACCTGTGACAAGACACATATACACACAAACATACACACAAAATACACACATATTTCATCACACACACATACACATGTACATAGATACATAATTTTAGAACTTCAAGCTCTCTTCTTAGAGTGCACTTTAATGGCTCTACATTTTCTGCAAAGTCATCTAAAGGTGCAAGATTCTAGAAGATAAAACTGATAGGACAACTTACTTCAATACAGGGGAAGTTAAGAGGACTAACTGTTCTTTGATAGGAACTCACTTAACTTCCCAAAAACCACATGGCAGCTTTAAATCATATCAAATACATGTATATAAATTGATATGCATATATATGCAGGCAAAACTCGCATTAACATTCAAATACATATATGGTCAGGGACCCTTTGATCACTACATTAGCTGTATGCTATAGTTCATAATTAGTATGAAAACACTGGTGAATCAGGAACCAAAGACCTAGCTGTACATTGATTCTGAAAATTTACAACTTTGATTGAAAATGTGTTTTCTGACAATATATGTAGATCAAGAGATAAATACAAATAATCAACTAAACATGAATTTAGGAGAGAGAGAAGGGGGAATGTGGAGTGCACATGGAAGTTTTTCAAGAAAACAAAAGAAAAATTATGTAGTCTTATTCTAACTTCTAAAGCAAAAAAGTAAAAGAACCAAAGGGAGGTAGAAAACAAATAAGTCTTTTTAAAACTATTAACCCTTCTCTGGAAAGCAACAGTAACACAAAGTAGAGTGTCTGTTTACGTGAGCATGGGATGCAGGTCTTTCAATCAAAATAAAATTGCTTAATACATCCGAGTTAGAACACTGACAAACAATGCCTAGGCAGTCCCTAAAGAACCATGAAGATCATGATTTGGTAAGTAATTTTTCATTAGAAACAGATTGCATAACGTGAATCTAGAGTAGAACTGAGCCTGGACTTTTATTGTCAACCTCCTCAAAAGAAAACAGAGATATCAGCATTGCCTCATAATTTCATATCTGAAAGTATCACATGGTCCATGTACTTATCATATTAAAAAGGAAGTATCTTTGTTCTTTCTTTGAGAGTACATTGTGCTTCACTGCAATGATATCTTTCTATTTAGCCAGAATCCTCTCATGGAATGTACAATTGTGAATAAAACCCTGAATGCAAGTGTTAATAATTGTTGGGAGCCATAATGGGACAAGCTAATATACTAGCAGGTGATCATCCTGAAATGGCCTGATTCAGATTATTATATAATCTTCGAAAGGTGAGCCCTTATTCAGCAAGGCTGTAGGGGACTAATTTTAGGAAAGAGTCCTGCTATTAATATGCTTTTCCTGTTATTATTAAGCATATATAATAAACAATAAATAATAGCACACCCCTTTGCAGCAGATCTCTGCAGATCCACGAAGATGTACTCTTTCATAGAGATGTTATCTAGACAAATAGATGACTTAAGTTTTAATGATGATCCTATAAGAATTCCTATCATTATATCTATGATTATTAAGCTCTTTTATAATGGGACTGCTTCTAGGTCCTTTTCTGATAGTCAAAACTGCAATGAGAATTCTGCCAGTCTCCCAAGTGTCACCAGTTCATTGCTCTTAGATGGCAACCACACTTTCTCCTACTCAGAGGACATTCCAAGAGGTTTTAAAACAATTAACCAAAGGTCATAAAAAGGGAACTAATGATTTATTATAGGTGCTAGGACAGAAGAAAAAATATTGACTGGGTTTAGCAATACAAAACTTCAGTTATAACTTAGTTATGCTGTTAAACCTTCTATGAACCTGTAGAGAAGACAAATGGTAGATGTTTAGCTAATTACTCCTAATGGATATGCATGTAAACATTCTCTGTTGTAAACTTGAATTTCAATTTATGGTTCGATTTTTGTGTGAACTTGTGATGAACTTTGTAACATGTGATCATGTATTCTGAAAGATGTATAAGTACTGAAGACAAAAGAGAGAAACACCTCATCTCATCTCTTCACTTTCTCTCTTCCTCTCTTTCTCTCTCTCTCTCTCTCTCTCTCTCTCTCTCTCTCTCACTTTTTACCTTTCCCCACTTAGAAGAATTTTTCCCTTTCTCCACTGAAGATCTTTCCACTTTTCCCTCTTAGATAACTTTCATAGGAAGCTTTTACGACTTAGTAATGGAGACATTAACCACTTCTCTAAGTGTCCCATTTTCTCCCTGTGACTTCTGACTAGCAGGCTGAAAGTTAGAGCCCAGCAGTTCCTGTGGAGACAGTACAAAGGCAATTGACCAAATCTTTAGCAGTTTGAGGAAGAGGTGCTAAATGCCAGTAACTGCAGTTTCTGGCCTCAGAGGATTATAGAAGACAGGTCAGCTACAGTAGTATAGTAACTTAGCTTTAGATAAGAAAACTTTTTATTATACAGGAACCCTAAATTTTCCATATGACAAAGTCTTACCTCCAGAATTTCGTAAGACAGAATCTTACAGCCAGCAACACTCTTCCCCACTCTGCTGTCCCAAGAAGAAACAAGAAGAAAGAGCACCTCTGCCCGGGGCTGGCTCCCAGCAAATAATGGTGGCAGAAGATGTAGTAACCCAAGAATGCAGCACAGTCACACAACATTGGGCACAAATTTGTTTAACACTGAAAAAATAAAGAAAGGAATTAAAGAAGGCTACATGAGCACTTCATAAAGTCACCTCATTCAGGGTCTATAGCTGTACAGTAAACTGCTTGCCTAATGCACCTGCAAAGGTGATCAAAAGCTCTCTAACCCACCAAAATGGAGGGAAACCCAAGATGTCATAGTAAATATGCCCAATATATATATATATATATATAATATATATATTATATATATATATATAATCCCAGATATTTATATTAAGTTATGTTGTGTAGTATACATACATACATATATACAATCACAAGAACAGACACATACACACACATACACACACACACACGCACACACCTGTGTGCATGTGTGTGTGTTTGTTTGTTGCATATTGGGTAAGAAAGGAAGAGGTTTTTTTCAGCGTTGAAAATGTTAAGGTTGAGAGTGCACTCAGCCACTTTTGCTCCAGCAACAGGGCAACTCGAACCTCCAGACACAGGGACAATCAAGCATAATATCGCTTGGGTCTCAGCCAGATTGTGTGCTCCCTGCTCCCAAGAGCTCAGCAGGTCTGAACTCACTTATGGACCAGGTTTGCTGTGAGACATCTGTCCTGCAGAGGGATCCCCGCCCCCCCCCCCCCCCGCACTGGGAGAGAGCGCACCCGCAGAGGGCAGAGCACACCAACCTCCCCTTGGCGACCTCTGCTCTTGGGATCCACTACACTGAGCCTTTGAATGTGCAGGGACTCCCCAATATAACATCACTTGGGGCAAGGCTCATCAGGGCTCCAAAGTCACTCAGGAGCAGGGCAGGACCCAGAAATAAGTGCCAGGGGAATTCCGGTAATCCATGGGCGGGGGGAAGAAATAGCCTTGCAGAATCACAGGAGGTCCAACCAACAGCCAGTGACAGCAGGAAAAACTAACACCAGAGGTAAACAGATGGCAAAAGGCAAAAGTAGGAATGTTGCTAACAGAAATCAAGGCAATATGGCACCAGCCGAACCCAACTCTAAAAAAGCAGCACATCCTGGATACCCCATCACACCCGCAATGCAAGATCTGGATTTAAAATCACTACTCATGATGTTATTAGAGGATGTCAAGAAGGACATAAATAAATCTCATAAAGAAATGCAGGAGAACATTAATCATCAGGTAGAAGCCCTTAACAAAGGAAACACAAAAATCGCTTAGAGAAATACAGGAGAATATGGGTCAACAGATGGAGGCCCATAAGGAGGCAACACAAAAATCGCTTAAAGAAATGAATCAAAGGGTAGATGCCCTTACAAAGGAATCACAAAAATCACATAAAGAAGTACATAAGAATGTGGGTCATCAGTTGGAGGATCATAGGGAGGAAACACAAAAATCGCTTAAAGAAAGGAATCAACGGGTAGATGCCTTTACAAAGGAAACATGAGAATCGCTTAATGAAGTGCAGGAGACTATGGATCAACAGATGGAAGCCCATGAGGAAAACACACAAAAATCGCTTAGAGAAATACAGGAGAACGTGGGTCAACAGGCAGAAATCCTGAAAGAGGAAATGCAAAAATATCTTAAAGAAATACAGGAAAATACAAACAAACAAGTGAAAGATCTGAGCAAATCCATCCAGGATCTAAAAAAGGAAGTAGAAACAACTAAGAAATCACAGAGGGAGAAAACTTTGGAGATAGAAAACCTTGGGAAGAAATCAGGAGTCATAGACGTAAACATCAACAATAGAATACAAGAGATGGAAGGAAGAATCTCAGGTGCTGAAGATTCCATAGAAAACATCGACTCAACAGTCAAAGAAAATGCAAAATGCAAAAAACGTGTAACTCAAAACATCCAGGAAATCCAGGACAAAATGAGAAGACCAAACCTAAGTTTTATAGGTACAGATGAGAGTGAAGATTTGCAACTTAAAGGGCCAGTAAATATCTTCAGCAAAATTATGGAGGAAAACTTGCCTAACCTAAAGAGAGAGATGCCGATGAACGTAAAAGAAGCCTACAGAACTCCAAACAGACTGGACCAAAACAGAAATACCTCCCGTCACATAATAATCAAAACACCAAATGTACTAAACAAAGAAAGAATATTAAAAGCAGTAAGAGAAAAGGGCCAAGTGACATATAAAGGAAGACCTATCTGAATCACATCAGACTTCTCACAAGACACTATGAAAGCCAGAAGATCCTGGGCAGATCTCATGCAGACTCTAAGAGAACACAAATGCCAGCCTAGACTACTATACCCAGCAAAACTCTAAATCACCATAGATGGAGAGACCAAGATATTCCATGATAAAACCAAATTTACACAATATCTTTCCACAAACCCAGCCCTGCAAAGGATAATAGATGGAAAACGCCAATACAAGGAGAGAAACAATACCCTGGAAAAAACGAGATAGTAACCTTCCTGCATCAAACCCAAAAGTAGATAACCACTCAAACATAAAGATAGCATCAAGAATAGCAGGTGGCAATAATCACTATTCCTTAATCTCTCTTAATATCAATGGTCTCAATTCCCTAATAAAAAGACATAGACTAGCAGACTGGATACGTAAACAGGACCCAGCATTTTGCTGTGTACAGGAAACACTGTCAAAGACAAACACTACCTCAGAGTAAAAGGCTGGAAAACAATTTTACAAACAAATGGTCCCAGAAAACGAGCTGGAGTAGCCATCCTAATATCAGATAAAATTGACTTTCATCCTAAAGTCATCAAAAAAGACACAGAAGGACACTACATACTGATCAAAGGAAAAATCCATCAAGAAGAACTCTCAATTCTGAATATCTATGCTCCAAATGCAAGGGCACCCTCATTCGTAAAAGAAACTTTACTAAAGCTCAAAGCACACATCGCACCTCACACAATAATAGTGGGTGTCTTCAACACCCCGCTGTCTGAAATGGATCCTTCAGGAAAGTAGAAATTAAACAGGGACACAGTGAATCTAATTGAAACCTAGGACCAAATGGAACTAAAATCTATATATATGTTAGTTTATATATATATATATATATATATATATATTATTATATATATATATATATGTTTTATATATATATATATATATATATATATATATATATAAAACATTTCATCCTAAAGAAAAAGAATACTCCATCTTCTCAGCACCTCATGGTACCTTCTCCAAAATTGACCGTATAATTGGTCACAAAACAGACCTCAACAGATATAAGATCAAACTAATCCCATGCCTCATAACTCATCACTATGGAATAAGGGTTGTCTTCAATGGCAACAAAAACAAAAGAAAACCCACATACACATGGAGGCTGAACAATGCTCTACTCAATAATATCTTGGTCAAGTAGGAAATAAAGAAAGAAATCAAAGACTTTTTAAAATTTAATGAAAATGAAGGCACAACATACCCTAATTTATGGGACACAATGAAAGCGGTGCTTGGAGGAAAATTCATAGCTCTGAGTGCCTCCAAAAAGAAATGGGAGAGAGCATACACTAGCAGCTTAATGGCACACCTGAAAGCCCTGGAACAGAAAGAAGCAAATACACCCAAGAGGAGTAGAAGGCAGGAAATCATCAAACTCGGGGCTGAAATCAATCAAGTTGAAACAAATAAAACCATACAAAGAATCAACAAAACTAGGAGTTGGTTCTTTGAGAAAATCACCAAGATAGATAAGCCCTTTGCCAGGCTAGCCAGAGGGCACACAGACAGTATCCAAATTAACAAAATCAGAAGCAAAACGTGAGAGATAACAACAGAAACTGAGGAAATTCAAAAAATCATCAGATCCTACAACAAAAGCCTGTATTCAACACAACTAGAAAATCTGGAGGAAATGGACAATTTCCTAGACAGACAACGAATACTAAAATTAAATCAGGATCAAATTCATCTGGAATAAAAGAAAACCCAGGATAGCAAAAACTATTCTCAAGAGTAAAAGAACTTCTGGGGGAATCAGTATCCCAGACCTCAAGCTGTACTACAGAGCAATAGTGTAAAAAAGTGCACGGTATTGGTACAGTGACAGGCATGTAGATCAATGGAACAGAATTGAAACCCAGAAATGAATCTACACTCCTATGGTCACTTGATCTTTGACAAAGGAGCTAAAACCATCCAGTGGAAAAAAGATACCCTTTTCAACAAATGGTGCTGGCTCAACTGGAGGTCAGCATGCAAAAGAATGCAAATTGATCCATTCTTATCTCCTTGCACTATGCTCAATTCCAAGTGGATCGAGGACCTCCACATAAAACCAGACACACTGAAACTAATAAAAAGGAAACTAGGGAAGAACCTTGAACATATGGGCACAGGGGAGAATTTCCTGAATAGAACTATAATAGCTTAAGCTCTAAGATCAAGAATTGACAAATGGGACCTCATTAAATTACAAAGTTTCTGTAAGGCAAAAGACACTGTCAAAAAGACAAAGAAGCAACCGACTAACTGGGAAATGAGCTTTACCAACCCTACATCTGACAGAGGACTAATATCCAATATATACAAAGAACTCAAGAAGTTAGACTCCAGAGAGTCATGTAACCCTATTAAAAAATGGGGTACAGAGCTAAACAAAGAGTTCTCACCTGAAGAATATCTAATGGTTGAGATGCACCTAAAGAGAAGTTCAACATCCTTAGTCATGAGAGAAATACAAATCAAAACAACCCTGAGATTCCATCTCACTCCAGTCAGAATGGCTAAGATCAAAAACACAGGAGACAGCAGTTGTTCCTGAGGATGTAAGAAAGAGGAACACTCCTCCACTGCTGGTGGGATTGCAAGCTGGTACAACCACTCTGGAAAGCAGTCTGGCTGTTTCTCAGAAAACTGGGCATGACACTCTCGGAGGATCTGGCTATTCCACTCCTGGGCATATACTCAGAGGCTTTACCTGCATGCAATAAGGACACATGCTCCACTATGTTCATAGCAGCCTTATTTATAATAGCCAGAAGCTGGAAAGAATCCAGATGTCCCTCAACGGCGGAATGGATTCAGAATATGTGGTATATTTACATAATGGACTACTACTCTGCAATTAAAAACAATGAATTCATGAAATTCCTAGGCAAATGTTCAGAACTTGAAAATATCATCCTTAGTGATGTAACCCAATCACAAAAGAACACACATGTTATGCAGTCACTGAGAAGGGGATATTAACCCAGAATCTTGGAATACCCTAGACACAATTCGCATATCAATAGGTTTCCAAGAAGTTGAAATGAGAGACCCCTGGTCCTGGAAAGCATGGATATAAGGGAATGCAAGGACAGAGAAGCAAGAGGGGGTTGATTGGGGAAAAGAGGGAGCGAAGGGGGCTTATGGGACTTTTGGGTTAGGAGGAAACGGGAAAGGAGAAATGATTTGGAATGTAAATAAAAAAAAACTTAGAAAATTAAAAAAGAAAGAAAGGAAGAAAGAAGGAAAGAAAGAAAGAAAGAAAGAAAGAAAGAAAGAAAGAAAGAAAGAAAGAAAGAAAGAAAGAAAGAAAGAAAGAAGGAAGGAAGGAAGGAAGGAAGGAAGGAAGGAAGGAAAGAAAGAAAGAAAAGAAAAGAAAATGTGAAGGTTTATTGAGTGGAAGTCATTACTCAGTGTTTAGAAAACAAAAATCCACAAATATCACATTTTCCCCCATCTTCGTAATGTACTCATCTCATATGAAGAGGGGATGGCTATAATTTGAATGAGGAAAGTACTTTATAACATCATCCTACATATGTGAGTAATGAAGAACAAACAACCTGTAAAATACCTTATAATATTTGTATGAGGGTGTTATGATAACTCTCTTTGGACTGTGTACTACTGGTGCACTTTATATTAATTGAGAGAAACAAACCACTAAAATAATATTGCGTGCATGCATTATAGCACTGGAAATCTTGTATAAAAATTACTATTTATTTTCCTAACTTCCTATGAAAGATTTTGCCTGTCATGTCCATATGTGTGTATGTGTATGTGTGTGTGTGTGTGTGTGTGTGTATGTGTGTGTGTATGTGTGTGTGTGTGTGTAAGCTGTTTGTGTTTGCATGTTGTTACATATTAACTCTAAGTGTTTTTGCAAGATCAGTAACACCTACCCTTTCTGACTCTCTCAACTACTAAAGAACACCTAATACACTTCACACTTCAAGAATTGGCTTGAATTCATCCCAAACTTTATGTAGTCTATGTCATCTAATGAGGGTCTAAGCCCAAACTCATCACTACAATTTATCACTGGAAATACAGGTTCTAATATCAGAGGCTGAACCACAGCCTTTTTGTTTGTTTGTGTGATGAAATGAGAGAAACTGACTAAGGATCTTCATCTCTCGCCTGTTCTGCCTTTCTCACTCCCCTGATCTGACAGTGGACATCAACTGCAGTCTTCCCTATCCCTTGCCTCCAACTCCCAAGGATCACACCAATCTTCCACTCTTAACACTCCAACCTACTGTTTGCTTTCTCTCAGCCCTTCACTCCAGAAAGAATTCCCTCCTATCCAAAAGGACACTCCAGGCAGAAAAAAAAAAAAAGCTAAGCGGAATGGAGATATTTAAGGTTTCTGTTCTTCCATATCCAAACTGTTAGTTTTATCTCCACTGTTATAACAGACCTTCATGTAAGTTCTACCATCAATCCAGGAGAATAAATGAGCAGATCTGGGTAGATCATTTGGCTTTCTTTCCTTTGAGCATTTCCAGACATCTACACTATTCCCATTCCTAAGTTTTAGGTCTTAGTACCTACAGGACGGTTTTCACTGGAAACCCAAGATTTCTTACCTATAATACCAACATAAAATATTCTACCCAATAGCACGTACCTACAGAGTTCTACTAATATCCAAAAGAGAAAAAGAAACCAATAAAAAAACACCAAATCAAAATCAAAAGAAAAAAGTATCACAAAAAACTATCATCTTTCTGAACACATACTTACACACCAGCATAAAAAACACACACAATAAAATATTGCCAGGAAAATATGACTGAGATTGAGCACAGCAACACTACCAGAGTAGTCCCTGAATATTCCCACAAAGCTGAAACACAGGAAAAACACTTCAAAACAGCATTTATAAATATTATAGATTATCTTAAAGATGATATTTAGAAATCCGTTACAAAATCCCAGAAAAAGCAAACAACATGGGAAGAAAATGAATAAAATTGTTCAATAAAAAGAAATTACAAATTAAAAAAGGTACAGAAAATGTATGTAAGATATCTGAAAGTGATAAACAAATTAAAGCAGGAAATACAGTATCAGACATGACCATCAGAATGGATATTTCGACCTAATACTTCAAGGTATTTCAAAAGAATTGTACTCAGCTACATATTAAAAAAACAGAAAACCCAGAATAGCTAAAACTATTCTCAAGAGTAAAAGAACCTCTGGGGGAATCAGTATCCCGGACCTCAAGCTGTACTACAGAGCAATAGTGTTAAAAACTGCATGGTATTGGTACAGTAACAGACATGTAGATCAATGGAACAGAATTGAAGACCCAGAAATGAATCCACACTCCTATGGTCACTTGATCTTTGACAAAGGAGCTAAAACCATCCAGTGGAAAAAAGATAGCCTTTTCAACAAATGGTGCTGGCTCAGCTGGAGGTCAACATGCAGAAGAATGCAAATTGACCCATCCTTATCTCCTTGCACTAAGCTCAATTCTAAGTGGATCAAAGATCTCCACATAAAACCAGACACACTGAAACTAATAGAAGGGAAACTAGGGAAGAACCTTGAACATATGGGCACAGGGGAGAATTTCCTGAACAAAACTCCAATAGCTTATACTCTAAGATCAAGAATAGACAAATGGGACCTCATTAAATTACAAAGTTTTTGCAAGGGAAAAGACACTGTCAAAAAGACAAAGCGGCAACCAACTAACTGGGAAATGATCTTTACCAACCTTACATCCGACAGAGGGTTAATATCCAAGATATACAAAGAACTCAAGAAGTTAAACTCCAGAGAGGCAAGTAACCCTATTAAAAAATGGGGTACAGAGCTCCACAAAGAGTTCTCACCTGAAGAATATCTAATGGCTGAGAAGCACCTAAAGAGATGTTCATCATCCTTAGTCATTAGGGAAATGCAAATCAAAACAACCCTGAGATTCCATCTCACACCAGTCAGGATGGCTAAGATCAAAAACACAGGAGACAGCAGTTGTTGGCGAGGATGTGGAGAAAGAGGAACACTCCTCCACTGCTGGTGGAATTGCAGGCTGGTACAACCACTCTGGAAAGCAGTCTGGCGGCTCCTCAGAAATCTGGGCATGACACTTCCGGAGGATCCGGCTATACCACTCCTGGGCATATACCCAGAGACTTTACCTGCATGCAATAAGGACACATGCTCCACTATATTCATAGCAGCCTTATTTATAATAGCCAGAAGCTGGAAAGAACCCAGATGTCCCTCAACGGAGGAATGGATTCAGAAGATGTGGTATATTTACACAATGGAATACTACTCTGCAATTAAAAACAATGAATTCACGAAATTCCTAGGCAAATGGTCAGAACTTGAAAATATCATCCTTAGTGAGGTAACCCAATCACAAAAGATCACACATGGTATGAAGTCACTGATAAGGGGATATTGACCCAGAATCTCAGAATACCCTAGACACAATCAGCATATCAATAGATTTCTAAAAAGATGGAAGGAGAGACCCCTGGTCCTGGAAAGACTGGATGTAGGGGAACGCCAGGACAGAGTAATGAGAGGGGGTTGAACGGAGAAAAGAGGGAGGGAAGGGGGCTTATGGGACTTTCGGGGAGGGAGGAAACGGGAAAGGGGAAGTGATTTGGAATGTAAATTAAAAAAATAAAATTAAATTAAATTAAAAAAATAAAATAAAATAAAATAAACAAAATCCAGAATTTCTAATGAAATATTCAATAGGAAAAGAACCTCCTTCTGTATGTCTCAATAGTCTTTATTTCACATTATACTACCAAATTGCCATATTAAAAACATCATAATGTTTGCAAAAAGAGACAAGATGATCAATCCACAAACCTATGCACATCTGATCCTATGATAAAAAAGGTCAGAAAAACACACTGGAAGACAGAAAGTATCTTAAAATAATGGAACTTGTGAATTTTGTTGTCTGCATGTAGAATTGTGAAAATGGATCCATAGTGATCACCCTGCATAAAAGCTCAAGGCTACCTTTATGAAAATCCTCAACATAAAGCAAGAAACGCTGGATCTGATAATGGAGATAGTAGGGAATGGCATTGAACTCACTGTAACACAAGAGTACTTACTGAATAGAATAACATTATTGCAGGCAGTAAAAAACAACAATTAATAAATATGGCTTCATGAAACAGAAAATCTTCTTTAAGGCAAAGGATTGTATCATTCACACAAAATAGCAGTCTACAGAACAGAAGAGTACTTTAACAACTCCACATCTGATAAAGGATTGGGATACAAAATACATTAGGCACACAAAAAACTGCATATTAAATGAAAACAAATATTCCAATTTACAAAATAAGGTATAAATCAAACAGGGAATTCTTAAAAGTGGAATATCAAATGTTTGAGAAACACATAAAGAAATATTTGTTTGCCCTGTCTTATTACAAATTGGTTTATAGTCTTTGTTTGTTGCCTTTTGGATGCCTGCACTTTTCTGAAAAGTAAAGGAGGCATACTGGATCTGTGGGAAAGGTGTGGTGTGGGGCAGGTAGAAGGAATTGAGATGGGGAAACTGTGGTTTGCAATGTACAATGGCAGAGAAGAATCTACTTTCAAAGAAAAAGACATGATCAACATTCTTAGACATCAGAGAAATTCAAATCAAAACTATTTCTTTTAACTGCCAAACTTACTAAGATCAAGAGCGAAGGAGTAAGATCATGTTGGTGAGTACCTGAAATAAGAGGAAAATGCATCAATCAGCAGGGGGAATGGAAACATGTACACACATTAGTAAAATCGATGTGAAATTCTTAATAATTTGATGGGATTCAGTCTACCTCAGATTCTGCTAAATTACTCTTGAGCATATACACAAATGATGCTGCAACTTACTTCTAGAAAATTTGCTCAGTGATATTCATTGCTGCTTGTTTCATAATATCTTAGATTTGAAACAACACAGAGGCACCTCAACAGAAGAATTTACTAAGAAAATGTGATATTTACAGAGTGAAGCATTATGGACTTAGAAATAAATCATCCTGTGTGGATATGCATTCATTTGACTATTGTGCTTAGCTATTAAATAAATGGTTCACAAGATGCAGTGAGTAGAACATGGGAGGTTAGATATAGTAAAATATACTGAGAGTAGATCTCAGTCAGAAGGGAAAATAAAGTAAATTTTAGCAGTAGAATGAGAGCAGGAAGACGACAGAAAATGGAGGATAATGTCAGGATGGGGAAGGGAGATAAGCTAGTGAAGAAATATGGAAAATCCCTTAAAGTATGTGAAGGTAATTCCATAGAAATTGCTTAATGAGGGAGACAGATATACAATTGATCATCTCTTATCACCAAAGGAAATTTATAGTAATTAAATTGGCTTATATGCAATTGAATGATTTGCCAAACAGGTCCCATCAAATATCCTGAACAACCTAAACTGGGTCCAAGAAAATAGGTTGCTCACTAGAAACTGACAGAAGGTCCACACTGCTGAAGATTTCATCCCCATATATTTTTGAACATCAAGGAGTTCGACTGATTCCTACTGAAATTCTAGTGCCTTTTTTATAAGAGTTGATATGCAGACTAAAAAAAGTAAAATGTGTTCTCCAAACCAGCCACAAAACCTGATATCTAAATGATGTCTTGACTACAAAATATGCTGTTCAATGATGGCACAAAGCTTGTGAGAATAATGAACAATGCCCCACCTATGGAATCCATGTTTGAAACTGTGTGAATGACAATGAACAAGACAGTAAATATACCAGGGACCTAAGATATACCACATATAACTTGACTTTAAAAAATTGAGGAACATTAATCATAATGACATTGTGCTGAATTTAGTTTTTTCCTTTTCATTTTTATTAAATAAATATACTTCATTAACATTTCAAATGATTTCAATTTTCCTTCTCCCACCCCTCCCAAAGTCCCATAAGCTACCTCCTCTCACCCTGTTTAAATATGTTTTAAAGAAGTCTCAATTAGGAAACAAACTACTTTTAAGGGTGGGCTGCATGTGAAGCAAAATATGGACAACAGAAAATGAACTCAATTGCTACTTTGGAGGTTAATGTCACAAATTTCGTTTCAGGACAGTCCCCTCACCTCTCATTTCTTTCTTTTTTTTTTTGTAAAACACTGTTCTTTTCTTCCTAAATAAAAGGTCTTTGTGTTCAAGTTTAGAATTGTTAATAGTAATAAGGACACATGCTCCACTATGTTCATAGCAGCCCTTTTTATAGTAGCCAGAAGCTGGAAAGAAACCAGATGTCCCTCCACAGAGGAATGGCTACAGAAAATGTGGTATATATACACATGGGAATACTATTCAGCCATTAAAAACAATAAACTCATAAAATTCTTAGAAAAATAGATGGAACTGGAAACTATCATGCTGAGTGTGGTATCCCAATCACAAAAGAACACACATGGCATGAACTCACTGATAAGAGGATATTAGCCCAGAAACTTGGAATACCCAAGACACATTTCACATGTCAAAAGATGCCAAAGAAGGAGGAAGAACAAAGTATTGATCCTTGGGTCCTGCGTAGAAAGGGGAAAAAAACACCTGCAGAAGGTGATACAGAGACAAAAGGTGGACAAGAGTCTGAGGGAAAGACCATCGAGAGACTACCCCACCCAGGGAACCACCCTACATACAGTTACAAAACCCAGATACTATTGTGGATTCCCACAAGTGCTGGCTGACCAGAGTCAGAAATAGATATCACCTGCTAGGCTCTCCTAATGCATGACAAATACAGAGGGGGACACTCTCAGCCAGCCATTGAACTGAGAACATGGTCCCCAGTGGGGGAGTAAGAAAAAGGACCCAAGGAGCTGAAGGGGTTTGCAGTGCCACAGGAGGAACAACTGTATAAGTCACCCAGTACTCCCAGAGCACACAGCGACAAAACCATCAACCAAAGAGAACACATGGAGTTACCCATGTCTCCAGACACATAGGCAGCAGAGGATGGTCTTGTTAGACACCAAAGGGAGGAGATGACCTTGGTCCTGGAAAGACTTGATGCTGTAGTGTAGAGAAATACAAGGACAGGGAAGCGGGGAGGGTTGATTGTGGATGGGGAGGCGGTTTATAGGTTTTTGGGGGGAGGAGGGAACCAGGAAAAGGGACAACATTTGAAATGTAAATAAAGAATATATCTAATAAAAATAAAGTAAAGTAAAAAGAATTGTTAATAATATGCCTGGTAGTATGCGTCTCTGATTTTTGAAAGAGAGCAACTAGAGGGTGAATTTAGGTTTTTCAGCAGCAGGTGAGATCAGTCGCCAAAGGAGTGAACCATGACTGACTCATTGAAGTTCTTTTTTAGTTTTACTCACAAGACTCATTACCAAGTTAATTTCTGCATAACAAAATTCTTTTTCTAATACAGGGTCTAAATTGTAAGACATATTATATAAGCAAATTTCAGTCCCCATTGCATCTCAGATTACAATCACTGACAAAAGAAAGGCTACTTCAAACCTTAGGTGTCAACACAGGATTCCTGTCAGATATGGAGGATCTGCTAAAATTCTGCAACCAGACATGCCTTTCAAGATTATACAAAATTTCCTACAAGGCAATACAAAGACAGGAACAAAAACAAATTTGACAAAAACAAAATAATAGAAATCAACAATTATTGGTCATTAATAAATATGTCTAAATATCAAGGGTTTCAATATATCAATAATAAAAAGACACAGAATAACAGACTGCATGTGAAAATAGAATTCGTTCTTTTATAGCATCCAAAGAACATGCCTCAATGTCAAATGTGGAAATTACCTTAGGGTACAGGGTTGGAAAATGATATTCTGAGGAAATCTTCCTGAGAATAAAGATTGTTTATTTATATCAATGTGAAACAAAAACAGATTTCAGACAAGATTCAAACTGAAAGTTTTTGGAAGAATATTGTGCAATTACCAAATGAAAAAACCCACGATGACTTTTTAGTTCTTCTCTTCAGTGTCCTCAAAACAAGAATAACCAAGTTAGAAAAAAAAACAAAAAATAAACTATAGTTTCATATATACCCTCAAAATTGATAGTGGTAGATTTCAGTATTCATCAAGTCATGCAGACAAAATTAAATAAATAAATACTGAACTTACCAGAGAGTCTCAGTCAAAGAAAAACATATTATAATGGTCAAGAAGTATTCCAAATCAATGAAAGTGGAGAAAATATATTCAATTTACAAAATTGAATTGAAGAGAGGGGCTTAATAATAGAAAGAGAAATATCTACACGAACATACTCCCCCAAATAAAAAAATCTGAAATTTATGGGTATTTTCCTCAATACCTACCACTTTCTAGAGTTAAAGAAAGTCAGAATAACAATTTACACAGAACTCTAACCAACAGAGAATTAGAAGAATTCACCTAAATTCTCCCAACTCCTCACTTCAAAAAGTGAGACCCAAATAGTTTTAGGATTGAATTCTTTGAGACAATTCCAGATATAATGCCACTAGCCTGATATTATCCCAAACAAGAGAAACAGAAAAGATATTGCTAGATTCAGATTATGAGGCTATACTCATTATAAATACTGAGCCTCATAATGAACAAACCAAGAAGGAGATTTAGAGAATAAGGTTTCTTATGAAGGTTGGTACAAAAACACAATAAAATTATTACAAAGTGAATCTAAGATCAAATCAAAAATATCACCTTTCATTGTCAGCTAGGCTTTATCACAAAAAGCAAAGCATGTTCCATATACAAAATCAATAGATGTATATATGTAAGTATTTGTGTGTGTGTGTGTGTGTGTGAACATACATTTACACATAAAGTGAGTAGGAGAAGTATTTTTGAGAATTGAAAATACCCAAAGGATATGGGAATGGAGTACCTTGTGAAGCCATTTTAGAAACTAATTTCCTCTCCTATGGAAAATAAACCATCTCATATCTCTCAATATGCATATTTTAGCCTTGGAGGACAGACCTTCTAGATCATGAAATTAAAATTTTTGATGTTTCAACATTCAACAAAATTTAGAAAAGAAACAGCCCAATTTGCCTCAACATAAATTTCTAAATACAACATACCTCCACACACACAGAGAATTGCCTGTATTGGTGCTGCTTTACCTGAATTCCATATCCACAGAGACTCATCATACCACAATTATCAGTAAACTCTCCCACTGGCAGTACAAGTTCTAAAATATTATCAAGAATAGATGACACGGGCAGGGGTGGCACATGCCTTTAATCTGAGCACGTGGGAGGCAGAGGCAGGCGGATTCCTGAGTTTGAGGCCAGCCTGGTCTACACAGTGAGTTACAGGACAGTCAGGGCTACACAGAGAAACCCTGTCTTGAAAAAAAAAATGAATAGATGACAAGGAAGCTACATAATAATATTTTACTCCTGTAAGACAAAGGACACTGTCAAAAGGACAAAATGGCAACCAACAAATTGGGAAAGAGCTTTATCTACACTACATATGACAGAGGACTAATATCCAAGATATACAAAGAAATCAAGAAGGTAGACTCCAGAGAGCCAAATAACCCTATTAAAAATGGGGTACAGAGCTAAACAAAGAATTTTCACCTGAAGAATATCGAATGGCTGAGAAACACCTAAAGAAATGTTCAACATCCTTAGTCATCATGGAAATGCAAATTAAAACAACCCTGAGATGTCACCTCACACCAGTCAGAATGGCTAAGATCAAAAACTCAGGAGACAACAGGTGCTGGCAAGGATGTGGAGAGAGGAACACTCCTCCACTGCTGGTGGGACTGCAAGCTGGTACAAACATTCTGGAAATCAGTCTGGCGGTTCCTCAGAAAACTCGGCATAATACTATCAGAGGACACAGGTATACCACTCCTGGGCATATACCCAGAGGCTTTACCTGCATACAATAAGGACATATGCTCCACTATGTTCTTAGCAGCCCTATTTATAATAGCCAGAAGCTGGAAAGAACCCAGATGTCCCTCAACAGAGGAATGGATACAGAAAGTGTGGTATATTTACACTATGGAATACTACTCAGCTATTAAAAACAATGAATTCATGAAATTCTTAAGCAAGTGGGTGGACCTGGAGAATGTCATCCTGAGTAGGTGACCCAATCACAAAAGAACACACATGGTTTGCACTCACTGATAAGTGAATTTTAGCCCAGAAGCTTGGAATACCCAAGAAACAATTCACATATCAAATGATGCCCAAGAAGAAGGAAGGAGAGGCCCCTGGTACTGGAAGGCACAATGCAGCAGTGTAGGGGAATACCAGGACAGGGAAGCAGGAGGGGGTTGGTTGGGGAACAGGGGGAGGGAAGAGGGCTTATGGGACTTTCGAAGAGGGGGGGGATCCAGGAAAGTGGAAATGATTTGAAATGTAAATAAAGGATATATCTAATAAAAAATAAAATAAACTAGAATAGCTGCAATAAAAAAAAGTAAAGACTGTTTTACTCATTAAACACAGGTTCACTTGCTACTTACTATTTGCTTCTAAGATAATAATTGTAAGAATTCTTGACAGCAACTACTTGAATGTAATTTAGCAAAATCAATGTAGAAAACCAAACACAAACTAGAAGAAACATGTCAAAACAAGGTATGGATCTGTGAAAACTACAGGTCACATTTGAAGATCCAGTTTTAGAACTCAAATAAATATTCAGCTTAGTTTCTTATTAATATAAATTGGTAATATGAGTGCAAGGTCTTATGTAGATCTGAAATAAGCACACAGATAAATCATTCTCTAGAACATGATGAATATTTAAAAAGCAAGAGGACTGAGAGCAGATCAAGGATTAAAATGTAATAAACTAAAATATTTTAAACTAAAGTAATTCACATCAAACTTCATGCTATATAATGGAAACTGTAGGATTCTAACTATACAGGGGAATATTCAAATCGTATTTAAAATTAAGATAAATAATGAGTTTAATAAAAATAAAAATATGCAAGGAAAGTGTGCTTCTATGATGATCTGTTTGGTTTTGGATCCAGGATATTTCTAGATTGGACATAAGTTTTAATTCTCAAGATAATTTAAATACAGATTTTGTTTAGTAATTCTGTACCTGTCACTGCTGTAGCATTGCCCATACTGTATTCTCAGTGGATATCTAATTCTCTAAACATGAGACTGATTTTCTATCTCCGGGGTTTCATGACACAATAGCCAGTATGTAACCATGACCTCAGATTTTGTGTGTCCTTCCTGAACCATTATTGCACGTCCCACAGTGAATCAACTAACAAAATCCATTGATATTATTTAAGGTGTTCACATAAACAGATTTGAGGCAGATCTGGGAACAAATTTTCACAAAGTGGAATCTTTCCAGGGACCTTAATTTTCAAAAACATGTGTGATGTCAATCATCAAGCTACATCATCCTCATCTATATTTATCAACCAAATTTATCACATGCACAGTGGGTACCACATGAAGCGCCTCAGGAGAGAGTATCAATGATTCCTCCAGGGGTGAGGAAACACCTGTACAAAAGGAAACATGAATGCAGGTGTAGCATCTCCTTGGGACACAGTGATAATAGTACATGGGGATATATTGAACTTGTTTGATTTCCTGATCTGTTTGGCACTTCACAATCAATACTGCCCAGACTCAGGACAGGAAAAATATGTTCACTTTGATTTTACTCTTCTTGTTTCCCAACATTCCACTTCTTGTGGCTGATTTTATTTACCCCAGGTGCTTTTGGAGAATGAAGCAGAATGAAGAAAAGGATAGAAACCTGAACACAGGATGTATCTTTATAATTTATACAGAACAACAGCCTGTGGAGAAAGAATATTTCAGTCATATTTTGGATATAGAGTAAGTGCATTTGTGTTTTCCATGTAAAGTCATCATGAATAGTTCCCAATACTACTTAGGATAAAGATGAAAACAAAGCTCTGAGTTTTGTACTGTGTTTTCTCCCTGCAAAACCAGAAAGAACACCCTATATAGTCTTAATATAGACCAATAGAGACTTAATGCTATATTACCACTTTAAATTATGCAGAGTATTTATTCCATCAGCCTCACAATCACAAGGATGGAAACTGAGCAATAAAATGAATCTGGACATTTATAAACCATATAACTACCTCTCCTAGACAGTTTACATTTCACAGTAGCCAACAGTATCTTATTAAAAGAATACCTATAAATTTCTATAAATTTATCCTATCTGATTAGGCAAATGGCCATAGAGTCTGCTGATGATCCTTCCATCACAGTGTAGTTTCTAATGCAAGTGCTAGAGCCACTAATGTTCGAGACACTCCTAGCTGTGCAGAACTTTCATATAGATATTCAATTAATTTCTTAAATTTCCTCCATGTGTTCCCCATTTATGTACTAATGCTATATCAAAAATTGAACTAAGATATCTGTCTACTGTGAAGTTTATATTTTGAGCTATACAAATTCACTGGCTTTAACTACTTACAAAGTTTAGTCCTGTACTCTATGTTTATAATAAGGAGGCAAGATACTGACTCTAAGGGATATGTGCGTTCTTTGAAAAGTGATATTATGAAAACTGGTAACATCTCATTTATGAGAGAAACCTTTCATGATCATTTCAATGTTTAATGAATTTCCAGCTTTTTTGTCATCTCAACCACATTACTAAGACCATTTCAATCTTTATTGAGTGCAGATAATGAAATCCAGTGCAAGATTGTCCGTTTATAGACTACAAATGATATTTTAAATTGCTATCAATTATAAACACTGTAACTTTTACAGAACACATACTGAAAACAGCAAGGATGCTCTGGCTTTGGCTTTTTCCATTCTTGAAATCAATAGGAACCCTCATCTTTTGCCAAATATATCTCTAGAATTTCAATTCTCAGAATACAGTTGTTTTTCAATATCCGAATTTAACGATCTCATTCAACTCGCTTTACAATATCAAGATATGTGGCCTAATTTTGTCTGTGAAGAACTCAGTAACTGTGGAATGATACTTATAAGACTGAGTGGGACAATAACTGTGACAGTTTATACAATCCTATACAACTTTGTGTTTCAGCAGGTAAGCTCTTCTGTGTGTCTATGTGTGTATTGGGGCAGGAGGGGGATTCAGTCATGAAATCATATATCTGTTGGTGCCAGCATGACCTTACTAAGCCTGGGCAAATCTAAGTAGTTCAAGGATACTATTCACAGATTTGATGGCCCTTCCACATTTCCTCTTATGAAATACAGATGAGGGAGAAAATAACACCTAGCTAAGGTTTCTAGAACTGTGCAGAAAAATGAGTTTACAAGTTCTAAGAATTCATTATATCTCACGCTACTTCCTGTGTTCTAGTTCCTTCTTCTTACTTATGGAACCTTTCATCCTGTCTTGAGTGATCGTGAAAAATTTCCTGATCTATATCAGATGGCCACTGACCATATATCTCTAGCTCTTGCCCTGGTATCCTTTATAATTCATTTCCGTTGGAACTGGATAGGGCTGGCCATCTCAGACAATGATCGAGGTATCCAATTTCTCTCCTATTTGAGAAGAGAGATGGAAAAGAATACAGTCTGCTTTGCCTTTGTCAGCATGATTCCAATGAGCATGAATTTATACTTGTCAAGAGCTCAAGTGTATTACAACCAAATCATAACATCATCCACAAATGTTGTCATCATTTATGGTGACACAGACAGTTCTTTAGCTGTGAGCTTTAGAATGTGGGAGTCTCTAGGTATACAGAGAATATGGGTCACCACATCACAGTGGGACGTCAGTCCTAGTAAGAAAGACTTTACGTTAGGTAATGAATATGGGACCTTTGCTTTTGGACAAAACCATGGTGAGATTTCTGGTTTTAAAATGTTTGTCCAGACATTGAACTCTTTCAATTACTCAGATGAGTATCTGGAAAAGATGGAATGGATGCACTTTAACTGTGAAGTTTCAGCCTCTAAATGTAAGACACTGAAGAACTGTTCATCCAATCACTCACTGGAATGGTTAAAGGGACAGACTTTTGACATGGCCTTTATTGAAGGGAGTTATGACATATACAATGCTATGTATGTTTTTGCCCATGCACTCCATGAGGCGACTTTTCAAAAATTTGATAATCTGCCCAATAGCAACGGGAAAGAGCACATTTATAACTGCAAGAAGGTAATGTTTCTACTGTTAGATAATGTTTAGTGTTATCAATGTTATAGTTTTAAGAGACTATAAGATACCCAAACCAAGAGTGCCAGAAAATATTTTCCAAATTACAAAGAATTTTTATTTAGCAAGAAATCTTGATATTAGTATAGAACTCTATAGAGTAGAAGGAATAATCTGTCCATGTAGCCCTTCAATTGTGTTACAGATTACCTAAATATACATTTTTAATACTGAAAACATACTGAGCCCATCCTCCTGAGTCCACTCAATGATCTTTCACTGTTCATTATTTCTCAAATACATTGCAATCATTATAGGGGATTGTTTTAAATAGATATCCAAGCTCATGCTATTCCCACTCTAGGCTAGTGGTATCACGTGGTGCTCTGAGAGTATTTACACAGAAAATCGTGTTATAATTCAGTTCATTACATTTGTGTGTAGTCATGTGTGGGAATATATATTTCCCAGTGCATATTTGTATGTTTCTGTGTTTCTGCATATCTGTGTGTATATCTATATCTGCATCTATAACTAGATATAGATGATAGACATAGATAACATATAGATTCGATGAGAGAGAGGGGGGGTAATTTATAGACACTTTTTGCTAATCTGACTATCTATCTGTTTATGGCAGTTAACAAAAATTTGTCGTTTTCATACGGTACATTTTGTCAAAATGTATATTCCTATGTATAATTTTCAATACATGTGCCTGCATGTGCCTGTGTTTTCTGTGTTTGTGTATATTCTTTCATTTTTTGTCTATGTATGAATTCATAAATTGTTCTGTGTGTCAGTGTCACTCTGTGTGGGGGTCAGTACATGTCTAGGTGAACCTATGAATATTCCTGAGTGCATGTGGGTTTTTTGTGTATGACTGAGTATGTGTTTTGTGTGTATGTCTATATGAATACAAATCTCTCTTTGTCGCGTGTCTGTTTGGTTCATACTGCAAATACTTTGCTGTCAACCTGCATGTTTGTGCTTGATTGGTAATCTCTTACAGAACTAAAATAACAGCAACATTATAATTGTGAATATCCCTGGACTTTCACTGAAATTTTCACCAGCATATTGTCAGAAAAGTTCCCTTTAAGATGAAATAAGAATATATTTTCTTACTTTAAGGAAGAGACTATACTTTATATTATGCGGCCTGTCTTTCAGCTGTATTCCTTTCTGAGAAATGCCCACTTCACTAATCCTGTTGGGGACACAGTGAATACGAACCAAAGAGACAAACTGCAAGAAGAGTATGACATTTTCTACATTTGGAATTTCCCACAGGGCCTTGGGCTTAAAGTTAAAATAGGAATGTTTAGTCCCTATTTTCCAAATGGTCAACAGGTACATTTATCTGAAGAAATGATAGAGTGGGCAAGGGGAAGTTCACAGGTGGGTTCAACCTATTTGTACTAATTTAAATTATACTGTCAAGTGTGGGCATCCAACCTTCCTTGAAACTAGTGAAATGAAATTGATTGCCATGTGTGAGAATAATTTGTATCATTCTATACGACGTTTATTTTTTTCATGTTTTATGTGACTTTTTAGTAATTCATTGAGGATTTCCAACATGAATATAGTGTATTTGTATCCTATCAGAACCTGTTTCATGCCTTTAATATTAAATTAACTGTTTTAGAAAAGTGTTTTCTATTATTTCCAGTATAGTGAGCAATATTCTATTAGTCCAGTTATTACTATTACAGAGTGAGTTCCATCTTATGACAAACCCTTTCAAAGGATGTATAAAGATTCTGGTTCTTTGTAAATACAGAGTAAATCCATCATAACCAAGTCACCAAGTTTGATTATGTAATTTTTAAGTCTTTTAACACCTAGTCCTAAATTTCCTACACTTCTAGCTAAACATACATTAACATTTTATGACAAATTTATATACGTTGTGAGCTATACCTTGTCTTTTTCTGTTGGTATAGGTGTTTTGTCTGCATGTCTATCTGTGCAACCCCAGCATGTGTATTATATATGGATAGCTGAAGAGTTATTTGAACCTCAGAGCATTTGCAAGAGCTTCATGACACTCAGTGGGTGCTGGAAAGTAAACATGTGTCCTCCTCCTGAGTAACAATTGTTCTTGAGAATTTAGCCATGTCTCCAGCCCTGAATCATAACTTTTAAAAGATAATGCTCACTAAAGGAAACTTGTCTGGCCCCAGTCATTCTTGCATAAGTCATTCAAATGAAGTTTGTGCAAGTTGCATTCTCTATATGAGGACAAATTGGTAGTAATAAAAGTTTGCTTTTGAGAAAATTTGAAAAACAAATATCTCATATACATGCTAGCTATAACATAGGTATGAATCCTGATGTAATTAGTTTTAATGTGTCTTCTTCAAACTGCCCAGGTTCATTTGAAGTAATATCTCATATTGCTCTGACAGTATGAAATTTAAAGTTACTGTTCTTCCTCAATGTGATTAAGAATGCCATTCTTAGGGAAAAGAACATAACAGCTGAAAATGAAGTTATAGAACTGAGTATCCATTTAGAGGATAGCATTGAAATCTCACATGTGTTCTAACCAGACCTCACATGAGCCTTATAAACACATTCCCTGGAAGAATATAGATTAAGAATATAGATTTTTAAAAAGGCAAACAGTGTTCGACCCATATATATTCTAATCTCAATGTGGAATCTAATAAATAAAAAGGTGTAGACATCAAGGAAATATTCCAAACATTAAAATCATAGATTTAAGTGAAAAGTATGTCCAATTATATACTAAACCGGAATCAAAGAATGATTATAAGAATAATAAAAAAAAATCAATCAAAGAAGGCAGTAATCACCTCTGATTGAATACAATGAAACTGTTAAATTTTTAATCATTGAGACACTGAGTGCAAAAATGACAAAGGAATTCCAGTATATTATAAATTAATGAAAGAATTTCAAACTATTACATATAAAAGAATAACAGATTAAACCAAATAAGTATCTCAGTGAATAGTCTCACAAATGGCCTTCAGGGAATGTGTATTAGGGGTGCAGTAGAGAGTAGCAGGTAGCACGGAGGGAAATGACAGGAATCAGTAACAGGGGTGATGCCAAGGGGCAGGAAGGGTTCTGAGAAGTCAGGGATTAAGAGTGAAGGGAGCAGATGTGGTGGACCAAGCATGTGTATCGGGACAAGAAGGACTGGCTTGAGTGCAGGGGAGGGCAGGAAATTGCTATGTGAAGTGACTTACTTCCATTATGCTCCTGACACCCCTCAGCTCACCTAGAGCTGGAGAGCTCCAACCCAACTTGTGACCTGGCCTGAGCCAGGTGTCTATTCCATTGTCCTGCAATGGCTGGGACAGAGTGGGGTATGTTTCCTTTTGGTTAGTGATACATGCAATTCATATATACAAGAGAACACTATGACAAAACAAAACAATTTACAACCACAAAGCTCAGCACCAAAGTTGAGAGACCTTGCTGGATGTAGCCGAGGCCACCATAGGCTTAGGTGACACTGTGAGTCTTAACTGTCCTACTGACTCATCTTTGTCCTATTCACACAATGCCGCATGTTTAAATTGTAATAGAAGCCATCTTCTCTGCCCGGGGCAGGACACTCTAGCAAGACTGGCCCCACCCTTACCGTTCTGAGTCTAGCCGCAGCATGGGTAGCCTTTGTGTGTACTTAGATCACATGGCTGTTTCCAGGGCCCACACAGGCCCAAGAGTGGGCCTCAAGGTTTAATTATTATTTAACTCTATTTTCTCTGTGTGTGTGTCTTGTGGGTGTCTGTGTTTCTGTGTCTGTCTGTCTGTCTGTCTGTCTGTGGAACTGACTGTCTTGCATTTGTCTATTGTCCTCTAGTGGTAAGTGGGAGCCTGGAGGAATCTCCCACTACCCCACCTTTTCCCAAGTCCTTCCCTCTGTCAGCAGCCATCCCCCTGGCCCAGGCAGAATGGGTCTCTGGCTAATAGGGAGCTGGAGTGGCCTGGTCTCACCCTCTGATCTCCTCCTCAGGCTACAGTGTTGCCCTCTTCCCTTTTTAAAACAAAATACCCTTGTTTGTAAATCCTTAGACACTTGGGAATAAAACATTTCCCTTTTCTTCTGAAAAAAAAAAGTGGAAAATTCAAACAATGACAAAGATAAAACTAGAAAAAATGAAAATCATGGGTGAACAGGGAACTATGATTAAAAGATCACATTTAAAACCAATGGGAACAAGACAAAGAACAAGCCACTCGAGGTATCAACTGTATATCCCTTATATTGCAGCTGTACATATACAAAATAATGTGGGAAAAGTAGACATCTGACTAGTAGAAACATATAAATAGCAACTTTGAAATAGCAAATACTAAGCTTTTGGAATGAAATAGGCCTTGACAAATTTTACTTAAAATTTATTGTTGAACAAGGAACAGATATGAAAGCTGCAGGAGAGAACCCACAGTCATAGAAAGACTCTCTCTTGTTAAGAGCAGGTTCTGACAGCTTCAATCATTTTTAAATGTAACTTGCTCATTCATTCATTCATTCATTCATTCATTCTTTCATTAAGTTTACATACTGATATCCATTTACAAACTCTCTTCTCCTCCTATTCCTTCTCCTATCCTTCTCCTCCCTCCCATTCACTACTCCTTCATTCTTCAGAAAAGGGGAGCACCCACCCCATAGCAACATGCTTTGGCATATCATGTTGTACAACAATTATGCACAGATTTCTGTTCTATTACTGGGGACAGGGGAAGGAGCCCAGAAGGGGAAAAGGATCTCAAAGAAAGGCAACAAAGTAAGATACAGACCCCGGTACTGCTCTCAGGAGTGCCACTTAAAGACCAAACTGCACAATGGTTAAAAATATTTAGAGTGCCTATGTCAGTCCTGTGCATTATTTATGGAAGTAGGTTCAGTCTCTGTGAGCCCTTATGGCAGGTTAGTTGATTATGGAGGTTTTCTTGTGGTTTCCTTGACCTCTCTTGCTCCCACAATCCTTCTTTCTCCTCTTCCCCTCTTGTTCAGGATTCCCAAGCCCTACCTATTGTTTGCCTGTGGATCTCCTCATCTGCTTCCTTCAATTCTGGAGTGATGCCTATCTCATCATGGATATTACCTTACATTAGGCTCTTATGTTAAATAAAACAAAATATTGTTACCAGCTTCTGTGGTAAGCTTTCTCTCCTGGGATGTCTCTCAAGTTGGACCACTCATTGGTTATCTATCCTATCATTCTCTGCTCTTTCTTTGCTCCCACAAATCCTTAGGCAGGGTAAAGTTTATGCCAAAGGTTTTGTGGGTAGCATGTTGCTTCAGTCCCTACCCTTGAAAATTTGACTGGCCCTAGGAGATGGGCATTACAGGCTCCCTATCTCCCTTTGCTAGGAGAATTAGCTAAAGTCAAAGAATTTCTATTGCTATAACTTTCTTTTTTTAATTTTTTTTAATTTTATTTTCTAAGTTTTTTTTATTTACATTCAAAATCATTTCCCCTTTCCCGTTTCCTCCCTCCCCAAAAGTTCCATAAGCCCCCTTTCCTCCCTCTTTTCCCCATTCAACTCCCTCTCGCTTCTCTGTCCTGGCATTCCCCTACATCCAGTCTTTCCAGGACCAGGGGTCTCTCCTTCCATCTTCTTAGAAATCTACTGATATGCTAATTGTGTCTAGGGTATTCCGAGATTCTGGGTTAATATCCCCTTATCAGTGACTATATACCATGTGTGTTCTTTTGTGTTTGGGTTACCTCACTAAGGATGATATTTTCAAGTTCTGACCATTTGCCTAGGAATTTCGTGATTTCATTGTTTTTATTTTTTTTTTTTTAATTTAATTTTATTTTATTTTTTTAATTTACATTCCAAATCACTTCCCCTTTCCCGTTTCCTCCCTCCCCGAAAGTCCCATAAGCCCCCTTCCCTCCCTCTTTTCTCCGTTCAACCCCCTCTCATTACTCTGTCCTGGCGTTCCCCTACATCCAGTCTTTCCAGGACCAGGGGTCTCTCCTTCCATCTTTTTAGAAATCTATTGATATGCTGATTGTGTCTAGGGTATTCTGAGATTCTGGGTCAATATCCCCTTATCAGTGACTTCATACCATGTGTGATCTTTTGTGATTGGGTTACCTCACTAAGGATGATATTTTCAAGTTCTGACCATTTGCCTAGGAATTTCGTGAATTCATTGTTTTTAATTGCAGAGTAGTATTCCATTGTGTAAATATACCACATCTTCTGAATCCATTCCTCCGTTGAGGGACATCTGGGTTCTTTCCAGCTTCTGGCTATTATAAATAAGGCTGCTATGAATATAGTGGAGCATGTGTCCTTATTGCATGCAGGTAAAGTCTCTGGGTATATGCCCAGGAGTGGTATAACCGGATCCTCCGGAAGTGTCATGCCCAGTTTTCTGAGGAGCCGCCAGACTGCTTTCCAGAGTGGTTGTACCAGCCTGCAATTCCACCAGCAGTGGAGGAGTGTTCCTCTTTCTCCACATCCTCGCCAACAACTGCTGTCTCCTGTGTTTTTGATCTTAGCCATCCTGACTGGTGTGAGATGGAATCTCAGGGTTGTTTTGATTTGCATTTCCCTAATGACTAAGGATGATGAACATCTCTTTAGGTGCTTCTCAGCCATTAGATATTCTTCAGGTGAGAACTCTTTGTGGAGCTCTGTACCCATTGTTTTTAAATGCAGAGTAGTATTCCATTGTGTAGATATACCACATCTTCTGAATCCATTCCTCCGTTGAGGGACATCTGGGTTCTTTCCAGCTTCTGGCTATTATAAACAAGGCTGCTATGAACATAGTGGAGCATGTGTGCTTATTGCATGCAGATAAAGCCTCTGGGTATATGCCCAGGAGTGGTATAGCCAGATCCTCTGGGAGTGTCATGCCCAGTTTTCTGAGGAACCGCCAGACTGCTTTCCAGCGTGGTTGTACCAGCTTGCAATTCCACCAGCAGTGGAGGAGTGTTCCTCTTTCTCCACATCCTCGCCAACAACTGCTGTCTCCTGTGTTTTTGATCTTAGCCATTCTGACTTGTGTCAACTTTTTTTTACTTAGCTTTTTTTTTTTTTGGTTTAGGGATTTTAGCACACAATTTACTTCTTAAACAGGGAGAATAAAAACTATGTCTCTCAAAAATTAAGAGATATAATTGCTGATCAAGTTATGATATCCAGTGAGTTTATTCCTTATAGTAAATGGAGAAATAAAAATCTTCATTTTGAAGACAATTACAATAAGTCATAACTGATAAATGAGCACTAAGAAGGACTTTAAAATAACTCCATCATATATAAAAGTAAGATGAGCACAAGAGGTCAAAATAACATATAAACAGCATTTGAACGCTTGAAAGAAAAACTGCTAAAAATATATCAAATATTAAAATAGCAACTGCTGAACAATAATTAACAAATAATTTTAGTAATAATTGAGAGTTAGTGGTCATGTTCTCTAATCAAGTATCACAGACAATGTGTTTGGCTTATTTTTAGTATAATATTTTTATTTAATCTTTCAGAATTTCACAGTTCTTCAATTTCTGCTTGTCCATGACAACACCCTTCAAAATAATTAAAATGAAAGAGTCCACTTTCTGTTATGTATGTATTCACTGGAGCAAGGCAAACCTCTCAGTCCCTGCCCTTTAAACAGAACTTAGTTGTTTCCTCCTAAAGTCCCTCCAGAAGCCCTCAATTGTGGATAGCTAATATAAGATCCTTTAACATATATTTTAAGAATTCTTTTTTGGCTTCTTGTTTAAGCTGCTTCTCTTTCTTGGATGATAGGGGAAGGCTAGGGGTGAGGATGGCAGTAGGAGTTGTTACATAAACCTTCCCTATGCCTCTTTCCGATACAATCATTCAAATCACTGCAAAAGAAATTTCCTAGCACTTTAAAGGCACAAAGGGCAAATATAATGCGTTTCCACATGGGTTATAGTGTTAGCAGAGAGAATAATATCTGATCTAAATGCAGTAGGTCTACAGAACAGACAAGGCCCTCTGACTTAGCACAGCCCATGTACACAAACATGGTTTCAGGCTGTAGTCCAGATCATGAAAATTCCCAAGTCTTCAGTCAAAGCGTATGCCATGAAAATCAACATAGACACTGATGCAGTAGGACCATAACCAGACACAGTCATCAAGAGCAGCATGGATCCTGACATCCCCCTTGTCTCTTGTGACAGTGAAGCTCACTCAGATCAGTAAGGCTCCATATGACAGTAGAACTCATGGAACACAACATGACTTAAAATAACAACCCAGCCTTAGGATATCAACCTGGTCTTTGGCAGTATCACAGGTCATGGACATCAATAAAGATTGCATTGGCTGCTGGAACCCTGACCTACACATGCACTTGTGACTGCAGAAACCACATATATCTATAGAGGCATTGATAAGAACATAAATCACAGATAGCAGCAAATACTCTGGTGTCATATGCCAATAGGAATATGGACCTTGGGAGTAGTAATGACTTCACCAGCACCATGGCTAAAGATAACAGCACAGGTTATTCACATCAATATGGCTGCTGGGGGAAGACTTGATGCTCTAGAGAAGGGAGGTGTTGCAAGGGTGAGGCAATAGTGGGAGGGTAGATGGAGGAGTACTGTCTTAGAGAGAAAGGGGAAGGTAATATGGAGCAGGGTTCATAGAGGATAGACTGGGACAGGGCATAATATTTGAAATGTAAACAAATAATATGAATAATAACAAAAAGAATGGGCGACCATTTGTGGCCTCCCTGGGGGGTATAAAAACTCCATTATATACATCACCAGAGCATATCTGTAAAAATGGGAGGGGCAACATAAAGAAGTAGAACAGAAGAAACATAGTTAGATGACGAACTCATTGCTCATTATGGAAATGCCTAAAATAATTCTTAACAAAACATCTAGCCACAGATGTCAACAACACAACTAAAATATCAGTCCCTGTACGGAAATAACTTCATTCCATGAATGCAAGTATAGTTCATTGTACGAATATCAGTTGCACATAAAATATCACACAATTACACTAAATGATAGAACTATATGTTATACAAACACAAGCAGAAAGTGCTCTTAACACAGTCTACCTTCATTTCAGAATTTTTAAAAAAAATAAACAAAGATCTGAAAATCTAGGAGCATATATGTTACAATAATGAAGATTTCTATGTCAAACCTATTGATGATACTGTACTACAAGGACAGGAGGATCAAAGAATTTCATTATAATCAGAAATGAGACCAAGATTTTGTAGTGGCACATGTCTTTAACATACATTTTTGAATTATGAGTCAGGAGGATCTCTCTGCATTTGTGGTCAGTCAGACTTTTGCATTTACTCTATTCAAACTCAAGCTGAAATGGATACTCTGCCTTAAATGGAATGAGCCGAATATGAACAAGGAAATGCATGTTTAGAACTCGTCCTAAAAATAGTCTTTAAAACCTTAGTTAGTGTGAAAATGAATAATAAAAAATAAATACAGTAAAAGAAGAAAAATCTTGTGCCCTGATCTATAAAGGAAGTTGAGATTTACTAATACTGCAAAGGAATACCTGGTTTCAACAAACCAAAAAAATATGGAAGAGTTGTGGTTACCCATATTGCTGGAGAACATGAGATGAATCTGTAGATAATCGAATCTCTGACGGCAATCAAAAGCCAACAAAAGCAAAGGATGCAAATTCAGCATGCAGATATTAGAAAAATTCCAATGCAGCTTATGAATCATGAGATTCATTGTAAATCCAAGATTTTCTTAATTTCAGAAATACTTGAATTAACTTTAAACAATCTAAATTGTCCTCAGGATTTCACACCATTTGCAGGCTCTGCAGTCTTTTTACCTCATGAAAGACTCCATCTTCCTACTCAAAGCAACTCATCACCTGACAACCACAAATGCAATAGGACTGGTCATAGGCTGCTGTTCATGTGTTTCCTCTTAGTTTGTTAAGTTTTGCTGTCCTAATGTGGCTGAGGTTATTTTAGTTCTCTTATATTTGAGGCATTATTACCCTGTTTTGTATGGGCTTTACTCCTAATTTGCTACAATGTTGCTGCTGTTAAACAGTAACTATAAACAAATTGAGGAGAAAAAGGTCAATTTGACTCATGGGTTACACTCAAGGGAAGAAAAGACATGGACCTGGATTATGCAACTGAAACATAGTCAGTCAAAAAACTCTGCTTACTGGCTTGTCCTGCATGGTTTGTAATGTATTATTGGCTATAGACAACACTGCTCTCAATAGGGTTAGCAGTCCTACCTCAATTAACAATTTAATATATGCCTCACATTTATGATGACAGACTAGTCTAACGGAGATAATTTCTCAATTATGATTCTCTGTGCCTTTACATTGTATTATATGTTCAATTGGCAAGAATTAACTACAAGAACCACCTTGAAGCTTCTGTAGTGCATTCACACAGGATGCTATCAGGTTTTCTTCTTGAATTTTAAGGAGCTGGGAAACAATTCAACTTTTCCTCAATTTTTTCCATATATTGATATCTGTCATCATAAAATGCACTAGGTAAAATCTGCTAATGCTGATTGTGTATATAAAATTACACATGCTAATATAATTGTTACAAGTAATAATTATTACTTTCAAGAGGGGTAAGTAAAACTCTTGTTATTAGCATATGTGTGCTTTTCATTAGATGCCAACTTCTGTGTGCAGTGATAATTGTGGTCCTGGATTTAGAAAATTCAGAATGGATGGAATGTCAGCATGCTGTTTTCATTGCAAACCCTGCCCAGAAAATGAAATTTCTAATGAGACAAGTGAGTATTTCCTACTTGAATAAGTTCTTCAAGGAATTATCATATTGCTACCATTTAAGAATACTGAAGTAGTTGAAAATGAAAGTTTAAAAAGTGAAAGATATCTCTGTCCTAAGTTAGCCATTATAGGAATACAATTATTTAAATGTCTTTATTACGAAAAAAAAATAAATCATCTTATATCTCTCACTTCTCAAAAATTCATAGTAGATAGCATACTCTCAAATAAATAGTTCTGCAAAGAAAACTTAAGTGTATTCTACACAAGGTCATTTCTAGCATTTAATGTTCTGTAAAATATATGTAAATCATGAATCTTTAAAGAATGTATTTATTTACCTTAATGTATTTGATTTTACTCAAGACTATACTTACCTTGCATGTACAGAAGCACATGGATAACAAAATATAGTGTGTGGGTTTGGGTAAATAAACAGAAGTCTTCGCTAAGATGAGTGAAGAGGGCAATTAAAACTTTTAAAATTATAAGATATTCAAATGAGTATTTTCGTCCTTTACAGGATATTTTGCATAATACAGAACATTTTTTTTCAAAAGTTCAATGTTATTTGAAATTTAGAAAACTGAGGATCACTCTTGAGAAATGATATGAAAACATGAGGGGTCCTCTATTCATTACTGTTATGCATAGTACACATTAAATTTTTTCCACAATAGAAAATATTAATATTATTTTGTCCTGAAAGGAATTAGCCACAGATTTCAAATGGCATAGACACTAGCATAGCTCAGGAGAGTCATATATCTATTTATTTAGTCAGGATGAACTAAACACAAATGGCAGGCATGTAGTTTTTCTGGTCCTTTTTGTGTCAACCTATATAACTGATGTGATATTCTAAAAGGACATTTATTGCTAGTAAGATGTCTTAGCAGTTAAATCCTTTCCTACTGAGTATGAAGGTGTAGGTTTATCTCCAGAACCCATCAAACAGTAGGAGGTAACTAACTCCTACCTGTCGCTTTGTGATATTCATGCAGTCCTACAATAAACAGACACATTCATAATTCAACAAGGCTGTTTGGAGACACATGAGATTGGCACTGTGAACCAAACTCTACCTGTTCTCCAAAAGCAATATATTTTGCTCATAACCAAGCTAAATTCCTAAGCCCTAAAGCAAACAAAATAATAACGGCTCTCCACAAATGCATTGTTCCATGTTAAAGACTTCTAACCTTGAAGTACATTATCCCTTATTACAATCATTGAATGATTCAGTGCAATAGCAATCAGATTTCCTACACACAAAATGGTGGGAATTACAGACATGAGAGGACAAAACAGGGAATGATATTTTTAATAATTTTTGCAGTTACAAACACCAATTTTATATCTGTATAAATTCCAGGTCTTATTCTTACCCTCATGCTTCCCCTGTATAAACCTAATCATTCTCACGTTGTTGATACTTTCTGTTACTTTTATATATAAACATACTCATAAATATACACATCCATGATAAATGATCAAAACAATACAGTAAAATAGACAAAAAATATTTGTTGCCATCATTTCCCTATGATGATCACCATTAAAAATGGAATAAATTATTTCATGTAACAGTGACTTTCAACGCATTTTAACCAACCAAACTCATTTATTGCAACACTCCTTCTATATGCTTATATGAAATATCCTCTCAGTAAAATTACTAAAGCAGCAATAATAATATCTTCATTTCTCCATTAGATGTGGATTATTGTGTCCAGTGTCCAGAGGACCAATATGCTAACACAGAACAGAATCACTGCATTCCTAAAGCTGTTGTATTTCTCAGCTATGAAGAACCCTTGGGGGTGGCACTTTCCTTAATCTCCTTGAGCTTCTCTGCATTCACAACTGTGGTTCTTGGGGTCATTGTGAAGCACCACAGTACTCCCATTGTTAAGGCCAATAACAGAACTCTCACCTACATCTTGCTCATCTCACTCATCTTTTGTTTCCTCTGCCCCTTGCTCTTCATTGGCCATCCAAACTCAGCCACCTGCATCTTACAGCAAATCACATTTGCAGTTGTATTCACTGTTTCTCTTTCCACTGTCTTGGCTAAAACAATTACTGTAGTTCTGGCATTCAAAATCACAGCCTCACAAAGAAGGATGAAGTACTTTCTAATTTCAGGGGCCTCAAACTACATCATTCCAGGGTGTACTCTCATCCAAGTTATTGTATGTGCAGTCTGGCTTGGAGCTTCTCCTCCTTCTGTTGATATTGATTCACAATCTGAGCATGGCCGCATCATCATTGTTTGCCACAAGGGTTCAGTCAGTGCCTTTTACTGTGTCCTGGGATACTTGGCTATTCTGGCCTTTGGGAGCTTCACTCTGGCTTTCTTTGCCAGAAACCTTCCTGATGCCTTTAATGAAGCCAAATCCATAACATTCAGCATGCTGGTGTTCTGCTGTGTCTGGGTCAGTTTCATCCCTGTTTACCATAGCACCAAAGACAAGGTCATGGTGGCTGTGGAAATCTTCTCCACTTTGGCCGCCAGTGCAGGGATACTGGGTTGCATCTTTGTTCCCAAATGTTACATAATATTGTTTAGACCAGATCAAAATTCTCTTGAAACAATCAGGGTGAAATCGTCTTCACATGCACACGTTTCATGAATTATAAAAAAAAATGTATTCTTGGTTCATAATCAGCAAAATATTGGATTGTATTGCCACATCTATCTGGTTTTTCAATAACTCTCATTGTTTCCTTTAATGATATTGCCTAGCAATACCATACCTACTAATATTCCCAATGATTCTATAATCTTCTACAATATTCTAAAACAATCTTCCTCTTTGACAGAAAGATAATAGAATCCTGATTCATTCTAAGAGTTAGAGGAGTTCTTCTAGGAGCATAGAGGAAAGATGAATATTTTTATCTACATGATGTTAGAATTTTCCAAAGATGAATTGATGTCTCTGTAGATAAGATCATGGCCTGCTCTTGTAGAGGAACTGATTCAATATTCAGCCCCGCCAACTGCTCTTACCAAACACCTGTAACAATAGCTACAAAGAACCAGATGCTCCCTTTTGGGCTGCATATTCACTCACATACATACATACATACCATACACACACACACACACACACACACACACACACACACACACACACAGACCCATACACACATATGCACACAACTGAAATTACATAAAATTTAAAAAGATATAGAAGAATGTTACCAAAAACTTTACACTGGGAGTCTGCTTTTTCATGTTCACCTAAGGTGTCAGAATTACAGGAACCTACAGAGAAAGGATCAAATATATGGGTAGAGATGACTCGGTTTATTTTCAGACAGTTTTCAAATACCTCACAATTTTAAGACTATCAACAAAGACACACTTGTGAAATTGTCAGGCAAAGCACAGCATCTTGAAATAATCTCTTCTATGTGTGGAATTTAGATGACTGTTCAAAAGATCAGCTTTGACACCACAGAGTAACCTGAGGCTGGTAGCTGGTGAGAGTCAGTGCTGAGATAAGCTGACATGGATTTGTTGGTCCAGAAATTCACAGGGGCTGCTGGCTATGACATCCAGTGCTGTGAGAAGAGAAAGTTGGAGGAGGGAATCAAACATTCACAGACACATGTACTCACAAATACATATTCACATGCACATTAGCACACATATACAGTGGTTGAAACAAATATAAGTTCTAGCCTCTTAACACATATATATACATCCATTTACACAGACACAAACACAGAGAGACAAATAAACACATACATACTCACAGATTTTTTGGATGGAGCCAAGATATTTCATCAGGTTCCAAGCATTGCACATAAATACATACGTACACATTTACACAAGCACATATACACATATACACATACTAGTGGGTGGATGGAACAAATTTCCAAAAGGCAGGCTCCAAGCATTTGGCACACACACATATATAGACGTATGCACAGATGCACATATATGCATGTTCACATACTAGTGGATGGATGTAACAAGGTTCTAAGAAATAGGTTCCAACTAATTTTCACATAATACATGTACATATATACACACATTTTGTGGAAGGAACAAGGTCCAAAACATACCCAGATAACTTTACATATATCCATATGTAGAGATATAATGAATGGAAGAAAGTTTCAACACACTCTTACACACACATTAAAAACAAAAACACACACATATATTTATGTGTGTATGTATATATAGTTAAACAAATACGTATGATACATACAAGTTGGAATGTATGAAGTTCCAACATATACCTACATAAAGTATACACATATAAATCCATACACATAGTTCGTGGGTGGAAAGTACAACATTCAAACCACGTTATTCATTCTCCCATCACTTATGTAGCCCAGAAAAATCATTCAGGGAGTAAAATATTTTGTTTTAATTTTCTTCTGTGAATGACTATGAAAAAAAAGTCTGTTCCCAATAACTTCACAAGAACTATTACATAGTACAGGTAGAGAAACTGTAAAGATGGAAAATTTTAAATTGGACCCTCTTCCTCTGGGGCCTGAGAATCTGAACTTGTGAACACTGAGGGAGTGCCCACAAGGTGAGAACTTGCAGAACAATCCTGAGAACAAGGCATCCTGATAAAGTGCTGGTCACCATGAAACACCCCACATTCAGTTCGCCTTCTCGGTCACTCTCAACCCTGTCACCTTACTGCTCGATGTGGACCCCCATCCAGTGATACACAGCTGCCAAGAAATACTAGCAGAAGAAACAGGGATCCATTGGGACCCCAGAGACCAGCCCCTACCGGATGCTCAGGTGACTTGGTTTACCGATGAAAGCAGTTTTATGGTCGAACATAAGGGAATGGCTGGAGCAGCAATGGTAGATCAGAAAGGGGTCATATGGGCCAGCAGCCTCCCAGAGGGATCCTCAGCCCAAAGGGCCAAACTGATTGCGCCCACCCAGGCCCTGAAAATGGCCAAGGGAAGAAATGCTTACATCTACACAGACAGAAGATATATCTTTGCCACTGCACAAGTCCATGGCGCCATCTACAGACAGAGGGCACTCTTGACATCAGCAGGGAAAGAGATTAAAAACTAAGAAATATTAAACCTCCTAGAAGCCATACATAGGCCTAAGAAAGTGGCAATCATCCATTGTCCAGGTATTCAGAAGGGGAGCTCACTAATATCCAGAGGAAATCAGCGGGCTGATACAGAAGCCAAAAGAGCAGTCCAAGGGCTGAACATTCTGGCTGGTTTCCCCCAAGATGAAGTCCCAGTACAACTGCCCCCATCGGGCAGTTAGAATATACCGATCAATATCTTCAACAGATTAGTAAACTATTCAAAGACTATGACCCCATTTATAAGATTTGAAAAAAAATAGATGGTAACATCATCTTACCTAGTTTGCAGGCCAAAACTATCTTGTTTCAAACTCAACACCTCACACATTTGGGAGATAAAAAAAAATAATAATGATGATAAAAATAAACTCATTATCACATTATTAGACTGCATGACATGGCTGAAGATATAATCAGAAAATGTGTGCCATGCCAAATAGTAAATGTCTGCAGAAATAGGCTAGAGTCAGGCAAGTGCCTGTGGGGAAAAAGACCAGGAGCCTTCTGGGAGGTCGATTTCACAGAGATCAGACTGGCACAGTATAGCAATAAATATTTACTATTCTTTATGAACACCTTTTCTTTATAGACACCTTTTCAGCTTAGGTAGAAGCCTTCCCTACCAAGAAAGAAACAGCTGCAGTTGTAACAAAGAAGATCCTGAAAGAGATTTTCCTCCCCGTTTGGCATGCCAAAGGTAATTGGGTCTGATAATGGTCCAGCTTTCATTGCCCAGGTAAGTCAGGGACTGGCCAAGATTCTGGGGTTTGATTAGAAATTACATTATACATATAGAACTCAGATTTCAGGAAGGTAGAGAGCATGGATAGAACCCTAAAAGAGACAATGACTAAATTGTCCAAAGAGACTGGCTGTGCAGAGTGGACAGTCCTCCTTCCCTTGGCTTTGTTCTGAGTTAAAAACAACCCCGCCCGGTTTGACCTTACCCCCTTTAAAATCCTATATGGGGCTCTACCTCCTCTCAGCATTATTACTGGTCAGATAAAAACTGCTTGTCATAGTAACAGTGACTTATATGCTAGGCTGAAAGCTCTTAAAGTGATACAGAAGGAGGTGTGGACTCAACTAGCTGAGGTCTATCGACCCACAGATCTCCAGGTATCACACCAGTACCAGGTCGAAGATTCGGTCTACGTGAGACGACATCGGGTACCCAGTCTTGAACCACACTGGAAGGGACCATACCTGGTGCTCTTGATGACCCTTACCACAGTCAAGGTAGACAGCATCTCTGCATGGATCCATGCTTTCCATGTCAAACATGCACCACCACTTGACAAGGACTGGCGTGCTGAAAGACTGACAACACTCTTATACTTTGCTTCCGCTGCATTACTGCTTCCTACTGGTTCTTCCCCAGCTTAAACAAGCAAGCTTATGTTCAATTTAATTCAAGGAGAATTTCAGGAGCTACTCAGTCTTTCTGGTTGTGTCTTGCCTTTAACATCCCTTATAATGAGGGCATAGGAATTACAAGATCCTATAATGTCAGTTCGGATTACAGTTCCTAGAGCTGGCAGAATACTAAGAGGCTAACCCTGTCTGCTGTATCTGGGTCTGGACTTTGTATAGGTAAGGCTCCCCCTGACAAGGCTCATCTTTGTAGTCACACAGCTACTGTCAATAGCTCTGGGACCAACCGCTACTTAGTGCCTACAGTCGAAGCCTGGTGGGCTTATGACACAGGCCTCGCCCCTTGTGTGTCAACATCTCTCTTTAACCAATCTCGAGACTTCTGTGTGATGGTTCATTTGATACCCAGACTCCTTTATCATGATGACAGTGCTTCAAAATAGGAGAGGACTTGACTTATTATTCCTTAAAGAGGGAGGGTTATGTGCTGCCCTTAAGGAAGAATGTTGCTTTTATATAGACCATTCAGGGGTAATAAAAGATTCCATAAGCCAACTCAGAGAGTGCTTAGACAAGAGACAAGGAGACTGAGATGCAGGACAAAGCTGGTTTGAGAGATGGTATTCCAAATCTCCTTGGTTTACTACCCTCCTTTCCTCACTCATGGGACCACTCCTTATTCTCTTACTGCTCCTCACTGTTGGACCTTGTGTTCTAAATGGTCTCATTAGATTTGTCAGAGAAAGAGTTAACACTGTTCAGATAATGATGCTCTGCCAACAGTATCAGGCCTTAAGATCTGGAGAGGTCTTTGAAGTTCAATGATTAGAACTTACTAAAAGAAAAAGTGGGGTATGTAAAGATGGAAAATTTTAAGTTGGACCCTCTTCCTATGGGGCCTGAGAATCTGAACTTGTGAACTCTGAGGGAGTGCCCACAGGGTAAGAACTTGCAGAACAATCCTGAGAATTACAGATGCATGTGACAGATAAGGGACATGAGCCCAGTTACTAAGGACCATATCCTGATCATCTGGGGTCACCCCGTGAGAAGTGCTTCTGACTAGAATTCCCTACTCCCCCTCCCCTCCATTATCAGTGGACCACTTCTTGACCATCTGGAGACCCCCCGTGAGAAGTGCTTCTGACAAGAAGTTCCTACCCCCCTCCCGTCCTGAATTTTGTGGTTTTTACCTTTATAAGAGTGTGATTTTTGGGTCAGGGCTCTTCTCCTCCAATCCTGCCTGTGGTACAAGTTGAGTCCCAGCTAGCTGGTGCCTAAATAAAAATCCTCTTGTGGTTTGCATCAAGGATCGTTTCTCGTGAGTGCTTTTGAGATGGTGTGCTTCCCGGGCAAGAGCAAGGGTCCTCTGGACTGAGGGTCTTTCAAAACCAATAAATTAGTTATAGAGTTTATTGTAGAATACAATAAACCATTATAAGGCAGCAGGGTAATTTTTCAGCCCATTTCTCTTACTGGTAGGCAGAAATCTGAATTAACAAAAATAGGAGCAATTATTTTATTAGTCTTTTTTCTTCTTTTTTTAATTAAATTATTTTATTTATTTACATTCCAAATACTGCTTCACTACCCACTCCTCACTCCATTTCATTTACACATGAAAGGGTTCTTCCCACTCCTCAACCCTCTCATTTATATATGAAAGGTGTCTTCCCATTCTCAGCCACCCAGCATCCCCCTTCCCTGAGACTTGAAACCTTTACAGAATTAGATGCACTTTCTCCCATGGAAGTCTGTCAAGTCAGTCCTCTGCTATATATATACCAGAGATCATGACCCAATCAATGGATGCACTTTGGTTGGTGGTTGAGTCTCTGAAAGCTCTCAGGCATCCAGTTAAGTTTACAAAGTTTTTCTTCCTATGGGGTTGCCATCCTCTTCTCCTCCTTCAATCTTTCACCCTATTTCAGAGAGGTCCCAGATCTCAGTCTAATTGTTGGCTGTAAGTATTTACATGCGTCTAAGTCAGCTGCTGGTAGAAACTCTTGGAGAACACCTATGCTAGGATCCTGTGTTCATAGCAGCCCTATTTATAATAACCAGAAGCTGGAAAAAAGCCAGATGTCCCTCAAAAGTGGAACATATACAGAAAATGTGGTATATTTACACTATGGAATACTACTCAGCCATTAAAAACAGTGAATTCATGACATTCTTAGGCAAGTGGGTGGAACTGGAGAATGTCATCTTGTGTGAGGTAACCCAGTCACAAAAGAACACACATGGTTTGCACTCAACTGATAAGTAGATAGTAGCCCAGAAGCCGGGAGTACCCAAGAAACAACTTACATAATAAATGATGCCCAAGAAGAAGGAAGGAGAGACCCCTGGTCCTGGAAAGGCTCAATGCAGAAATGTAGGGGAATACCAAGACAGGGAAGCAGGAGGGGATTGATTGGGGAACAGGGGGAGGGAAGGGGGTTTATGGGACTTTTGGGGAAGAGGGATTCAGGAAAGGGGAAATCATTTGAAATATAAATAAAGAATATATATTTTAAAAAATAAGAAAAAACTTAAATTGTGTCTTGTGTATTCTGAGCTTCTGGGCTTATATCTACTCAGGAGAAAGCAGGTGTTGGCAAGGATGTGGAGAAAAAAGAACACTCCTCCACTGCTGCTGGGACAACCACTCTGGATATCAGCCTGGCAGTTCCTCAGAAAACTTGGGATAATACTACCAGAGGACTTCATTATACCACTCCTGGGCATATACCCAGATTATTCCCCAGCATGTAATAAGGACATATGCTCCACTATGTTCATATCAGCCCTATATATAATAGCCAGAAGCTGGAAAGAACCCAGATGTCCCTCATGGAGGAAAGGATACAGAAAATGTGATATATTTACACTATGGAATAATACTCAACCATTAAAAACAATGAATTCAAGCAGTCCTTGTTTTTCATAGCCGAATAGAATTACATTGTGTAATTGAACCAAACATTCTGTATCTATTCTTTCATGAGAGGACATCTGTGTTGAGTTCAGCTTCTGAGTGTTATGAATAATGTTGCTATGAGCAGCTTAGAGCACTTGTCTTTATGGTATACTGGTGTATTTTGAATATATGCCCAGGATTGGTATAGGTGAGTATTCAGGTAGAACGATTTCCAATGTTATAAGGATCCACAAGATTGATTTTGAGAGTGGTTGTACCAATTAAAGATTGCAGCAGCAATGGAGGAATGTTCCTGTTCCTCATTATCCTCCCAGAATGTGCTAATAGTTGAGTTATCTTTAAAAGTAACCTTGTACAAATCAAAAGGCTTTGCTTTTATATAATAATCAATCATATGTACTTTATATGCTTTGAATGCATATTTACTAATCAGCAATTCTTATTAAATTATATAAATTACCTGAGTGCAAATATGGGTAAAAGAAATCAATCATCACAGAGATGCCTGAAAAAGTTTAAGTATTATTATTATTGTTATTATTATTATTATGAGTGCCAGAGATACTGCACAATGAGCAGTTACAAGCCCATTTGGAGTTTTCATACAATTCTTAAAATAAGAGGGAAGCTGTGACAGGAAGCAGAGTAGAACCGCATAACAGCATGAAATCCTTAGGACACAGTTCTAGGATCTTGCCTTAACTAAGGTGTACCCATAGTGGTTGGGTTAACCAGTGGGCCATATTTTACGAGATTTAAAGCCATTCATCATTCCTACAGCATGGCCCTGTGCAACTCTGGCCATTGAAATTCTCGGCATTTATCACATTACCCTTGAAATAAAACATTGGTCACAATACTACTATATTATATAGGAACTATCAATGATGAAGAATGTATAGTTTAAAGATTCCTGGGCCTAGTTCATAAATGGTAAGTTTATTCCATAAAAAGATATTTTATTAACTTTCCTCTCTCAGATTCTTTAATAATATCCGAGTAAAAACCACAGAGTTGAGAATGAGGCTTAGTGTCTTCTGATGTCTTCTGCACTGCAGAGTTGACGCGGTGCCACATATATCCATACCCAAATCCCATGCAGAGAGAACTGGTCTCCCAGGAGTGTTGGCACACCTAGATCACAGACCCACAGGCACATAGGAGGGACAGGTTCCATCAGAGACAGCAAAACAAACTGACAGCAGAGATAACCATAAGGTAAGAGGCAAGCACAGAAATGTAAGCAACAGAAACCAAAGCTACTTCGCATCATCAGAACCCAGCTTTCCCAACACAGCAAGTACTAGACACCTGAACACAGCAAAAACTCAGATTCTGATTTAAAATCATACATCATAATGATGATAGAAGACTTTAAGAACGACATAAATAACTCCCTTAAAGAAATACAGAAGAACACAGGCAAAAACATAGAAGACCTTAAAGAGGAAACACAAAAATCCATTAAAGAATTACAGGAAAACACTACCAAACAGGTGAAGGAATTGAACAAACCCATCCAGAATCTAAAAATGGAAATAGAAACAATAAAGTAATAACAAAGGAAGACAATCCTGGAAATAGAAAACCTAATAAAGATCTGGAGTCATCGATCCAAATGTCACCAACAGAATACAAGAGATGGAAAAGAGAATCTCAGGTGCAGAAGATACCATAGAAAATATTGACACAACAATCAAAAAAATGTAAAATTCAAAAAGCTCCGAAGCCAAAACATCCAGGAAATCCAGGACACAATGAGAACATTAAACTTATGGATAATACACATAGAAATGTGAAGATTCCCAACTTAAAGGGCCAGTAATTATCTTCAACAAAATTGCAGAAGAAAACTTCTCTTATATAAAGAATGAGATGTTCATTACCATACAGGAAGTCTACAGAACTCTAAAAAGATTGGACCAGAAAAGAAATTCCTACCATCACATAAGTATCAAAACACCAAATGCAGAAAAGAAAGAAAGAATGTTAAAAGCAGTAGAGAAAAAGGTCAAGTAACAAATAAATGGAGGCCCATCAGAATTACACCAGACTTTTAAACAGAGACTCTAAACACCAGAAGATACTGGGCAGATTTCACACAGACCCTAAGAGAACACAAATGCCAGCCCAGACTACCATACCCAGCACAACTCTTCATTACCTTAGATGGAGAAACCAAGATATTCCATGACAAAACCAAATTTGCATAGTATCCTTCCTCAAATTCAGCCCTACAAAGGATAATAGATGGAAAACTCCATCACAAGGAGGGAAACTGAACCCAAGAAATAAGCTAGAAAATAATTCTCATTTAGAAAACCCAAAAGAAGATGGCCACACAAACATAATCCCATCTCTAAGGACAAAAGTAACTGGAAAGAACAATCATTTTTTCTTAATACCTCTTAACATCAATGAACTCAACTTTCCAATAAAAAGACATAGAATTACAGAGTGGATATGTTAACAGGGCCCAGGATTTTGCTGCATACAGGAAACACACCTCAGTTACAAAGAAAAACACTACCTCAGAGAAAAAGACTGGAAAAAAATTTGTCCAAGCAATTGTTCCCATGAAACAAGCTTGAGTAGCCATTCTAATAGCAAATAAAATCGATTTTCAACCAGCAGTTATCAAAAAAGATAAGGAAGGACATATCATACTCATGAAAAGAGAAATCCACCAAGATAAACTCTCAATTATGAACATCTATGCTCCAAATGCACGGGCACCCACATTCGTAAAAGAAACTTTATTAAAGCTCAAAGCACACTTTGCACCTCACTCAATTATATTGGGAGACTTCAACAACCTGCTCTCATCAAGGGATGGATCATAGAAACAGAAACTAAACAGAGGCACAGTAAAACTAACAGAATTTATGAACCAAATGAATTTAACAGATATCTATGAAATATTTCATCCTAAAAAAATGATTATACCTTCTTCGCAGCACCTCATGGTACCTTCTCTAAAACTGACCATATAATCAGTTCCAAAACAGGCCTCAACAGATACAAGAAGAGTGAAATAATCCCATTAATTCTATCAGATTTCCAGAGGGGAACCAGGAAATGGGATAACATTTGAAATGTAAATAAATAAAATATCCAATTTAAAAAAAAATAAAGAACATGGGTTACAGGTTAAAAATATTCAAGCAGCTCTCTTGCCATGGATATGTTTTTGCTAAAAAAAAAAAAAAGGAGAAAGTTCAAAGAAAGAATGGAAGAAGACCTATAAGACTAATTGAATGGGGAGAAGAATTCTGAGAGAGGGGATTGGAAAGTGGGACAACATTTGGAATGTAAATAAATAAAATAATTTAATTAATAAAAATAATTAGGATTTGAACCATACCACCTAGAATGGACATAATTTTTAGCTCTTAAATGGATGCAGGAAAGTAAACGCTGGTCTTCCCAAAGAATAGCCAGTTCCCTTAAGTGCCCCTTGTTAGAACTCACTCAATTGTCCCTCAAAGTTTAGAGTGTGAATGCTTGTATCTTACTATGACTGTTCTGAAATTGTGGGGCCACTTCAGTGAACTTGAGTATGATCCTAACCTTCCCCTCTAGTCATGCTCAGTCCTTTCCACTAATATTTTTTCACACATGTACTCACACTAAAAAGAAGTCATACAATATATTATTTCAAATCAACGTTTATGGAATTGTATTTGCATTTTGATTCTTTTACTCTGCTCTCTTGGTGATACTAAGATGACTTAGCACTTAACTGCACATGCTGTTCTTGGAGAACAATTTGGTTTGATTTCCAGCACCTATGTCATGGCTCACAACTGCGTGTATCTTCAACTTTAGAAAATTTGAATTGTGTAAGCACCAGAATACCTGTGACAAGACACATATACACACAAACATACACACAAAATACACACATATTTCATCACACACACATACACATGTACATAGATACATAATTTTAGAACTTCAAGCTCTCTTCTTAGAGTGCACTTTAATGGCTCAACATTTTCTGCAAAGTCATCTAAAGGTGCAAGATTCTAGAAGATAAAACTAATAGGACAACTTACTTCAATACAGGGGAAGTTAAGAGGACTAACTGTTCTTTGAGAGGAACTCACTTAACTTCCCAAAAACCACATGGCAGCTTTAAATCATATCAAATACATGTATATAAATTGATATGCATATATATGCATGCAAAACTCGCATTAACATTCAAATACATATATGGTCAGGGACTCTTTGATCACTACATTAGCTGTATGCTATAGTTCATGATTAGTATGAAAACACTGGTGAAACAGGAACCAAAGACCTAGCTGTACATTGATTCTGAAAATTTACAACTTTGATTGAAAATGTGTTTTCTGACAATATATGTAGATCAAGAGATAAATACCCCGCGCTGGGAGGGAGCCTGCCAGCTTTCCTTCCGCGACCTCTGTTCCCGCGGACTGCGCTGGAGAGACGGGTACCCAGGCTCTCCCCCCAATATAACATCACTTGGGACACGGCCTGTTGGGGCTTCCGTCTGTGCCCGAGGGCGGGTTGGAGCTGTGGTCGTCTGGGTGCCAGATCGGCGGGCCATCATGACCACAGGGTGAGCGGCGCCACGGAGAGTGCCCTCCGCCATCTTTGCTCCAGTGACCAGGTAGTTGGGACCGCCAGGCTCAGAGACAGACAGGCATAATATCGCTTCGGTCTAAGGCAGCTTGTGTGTAACCTGCTCCCAGGTGCTGGGCTGATCTGCAGTAACCAGCGCGCCAGCTCTGCAGTGGGACCTTCTGCCTGGTGGAGGGACCCCGCGCTGGGAGGGAGCCTGCCAGCTTTCCTTCCGCGACCTCTGTTCCCGCGGACTGCGCTGGAGAGACGGGTACCCAGGCTCTCCCCCCAATATAACATCACTTGGGACACGGCCTGTTGGGGCTTCCGTCTGTGCCCGAGGGCGGGTTGGCGCTGTGGTCGTCTGGGTGCCAGATCGGCGGGCCATCGTGACCACAGGGTGAGCGGCGCCACGGAGAGTGCCCTCCGCCATCTTTGCTCCAGTGACCAGGTAGTTGGGACCGCCAGGCTCAGAGACAGACAGGCATAATATCGCTTCGGTCTCAGGCAGCTTGTGTGTAACCTGCTCCCAGGTGCTGGGCTGATCTGCAGTGACCAGCGCGCCAGATCTGCTGTGGGACTTCTGCCTGGAAGAGGGACGCCCCCTCCCCCCCCAGGAGAGATCACACAACCCTGCACAGGGCAGGAGCCTGCCAGCCTCCCTTTGGCGACCTCTGCTCCAGGAATCCACTAGGCTGAGCCTTTAGATGTGCAAGGCCTCCCCAATATAAGATCACTTGGGGCAAGGCACATTAGGGCTCCAAAGTCACTCAGGAGCAGGCAGGCCCCAGAAATCGGTGCCAGGGGAATCCTGGTAATCCAGGGGGGGCAGAAATAGCTTTGCAGGCTCACAGGAGGTCCAACCAACAGCCAGTGGCAGCAGGACCAACTAACACCAGAGGTATCCAGATGGCAAAAGGCAAACGTAGGAATGTTACTAACAGTAATCAAAGTAATGTGGGACCATCCGAACCCAACTCTCCAACAGCAGCAAGTCCTGGATACCCCACCACACCCGAAAGACAAGATCTGGATTTAAAATCACTTCTCATGATGCTATTAGAGGATCACAAGAAGGACACAAATAAATCTCATAAAGAGTTACAGGAGACCATGAATCAACGGTTAGAAGCCCTTACAAAGAAAAACACAAAAATCGCTTAGAGAAATGCGGGAGAACATGGATCAAAAGATGGAGGCGCACAAGGAGACAACACAAAAATCGCTTAACGAGATGAATCAATGGGTAGATGCACTCACAAAGGAATCACAAAATTTGCATAAAGAAATGCAGAAGAATATGGGTCAACAGATGGATGCCCATAAGGAGGCAACACAAAAATTGCTTAAAGAAATGAATCAACGGTTAGATGCCCTTACAAAGGAAACACGAGAACTGCTTAAAGAAATGCAGGAGACGATGGATCAACAGATGGAATCCCATGAGGAGGAAACACAAAAATCGCTCAGAGAAATGCAGGAGAACATGGGTCATCAGGAAGAAATCCTGAAAGAGGTAATGCAAAAATACCTTAAAGAAATACAGGAAAATACAAACAAACAAGTGAAGGATCTCAGCAAATCCATCCAGGAACTAAAAAAGGAAGTAGAAACAACTAAGAAATCACAAAGGGAGACAACTTTGGAGATAGAAAACCTTGGGAAGAAATCAGGAGTCATAGATGCAAACATCAACAATAGAATACAAGAGATGGAAGAAAGAATCTCAGGTGCTGAAGATTCCATAGAAAGTATCGACTCAACAGTCAAAGAAAATGCAAAATGCAAAAAACGCGTAACCCAAAACATCCAGGAAATCCAGGACACAATGAGAAGACCAAACCTAAGGATTATAGGTATAGATGAGAGTGAAGATTTGCAACTTAAAGGGCCAGTAAACATCTTCAACAAAATTATGGAAGAAAACTTCCCTAACTTAAAGAGAGAGATGCCGATGAACGTACAAGAAGCCTACAGAACTCCAAAGAGACTGGACCAGAACAGAAATACCTCCCGTCACATAATAATCAAAACACCGAATGTTCTAAACAAAGAAAGAATACTAAATGCAGTAAGAGAAAAGGGCCAAGTAACATACAAAGGAAGACCTATCCGAATCACATCAGACTTCTCACCAGAGACTATGAAAGCCAGAAGATCCTGGGCAGATCTCATGCAGACACTAAGACAGCACAAATGCCAGCCTAGACTACTATACCCAGCAAAACTCTCAATCACCATAGATGGAGAGACCAAGATATTCCATGATAAAACCAAATTTTCACAATATCTTTCCACAAATCCAGCCCTGCAACGGATAATAGGTGGAAACCTCCAATACAGGGAGAGAAACAACACCCTGGAAAAAATGAGATAATAACCTTCTTGAATCAAACCCAAAAGTAGATAACCACTCAAACATAAAGATAGCGTCAAGAATGGCAGATGGCAATAATCACTATGCCTTAATCTCTCTTAATATCAATGGTCTCAATTCCCCAATTAAAAGACATAGACTAGCAGACTGGATACGTAAACAGGACCCAGCACTTTGCTGCATGCAGGAAACGCACCTCAGTGTCAAAGACAAACACTACCTCAGAGTAAAAGGCTGGAAAACAATTTTACAAGCAAATGGCCCCAAGAAACGAGGTGGAGTAGCCATCCTAATATCGGATAAAATTGATTTTCAACCTAAAGTCATCAAAAAAGACACAGAAGGACACTACATACTGATCAAGGGAAAAATCCACCATCAAGAACTCTCAATCCTGAATATCTATGCTCCAAATGCAAGGGCACCCTCATTCGTAAAAGAAACTTTACTAAAACTCAAAGCACACATCGCACCGCACACAATAATAGTGGGTGACTTCAACACCCCGCTCTCTGAAATGGATCGTTCAGGAAAGCAGAAACTAAACAGGGACACAGTGAATCTAATTGAAGCCTTGGACCAAATGGAACTAACTGATATATATATAGAACATTTCATCCTAGAGCTAAAGAATACACGTTCTTCTCAGCTCCTCATGGTACCTTCTCCAAAATCGACCATATAATTGGTCACAAATCAGACCTGAACAGATACAAGAAGATAGAAATAATCCCATGCCTCCTATCAGATCACTATGGAATAAGGGTGGTCTTCAATGGCAACAAAAACAAAAGAAAACCCACGTACACATGGAGGCTGAACAATGCTCTACTCAATGATAACTTGGTCAAGGTGGAAATAAAGAAAGAAATCAAAGACTTTTTGAAAGTTAATGAAAATGAAGGCACAACATACCCTAATTTATGGGACACAATGAAAGCAGTGCTAAGAGGAAAATTCATAGCCCTGAGTGCCGCCAAAAAGAAACGGGAGACAGCATACACTAACAGCTTAATGGCATACCTGAAAGCCCTGGAACATAAAGAAGCAAATACACCAAAGAGGAGTAGAAGGCAGGAAATCATCAAACTCAGGGCTGAAATCAATCAAGGAGAAACAAATAAAACCATACAAAGAATCAACAAAATGAGGAGTTGGTACTTTGAGAAAATTAACAAGATAGATAAGCCCTTAGCCAGACTAACCAGAGAGCACAGAGATAGTATCCAAATTAATAAAATCAGAAACGAAAAGGGAGAGATAACAACAGAAACTGAGGAAATTCAAAATATCATCAGATCCTACTACAAAAACCTGTATTCAACACAACTAGAAAATCTTGAGGAAATGGACAATTTCCTTGACAGATACCAAGTACCAAAATTAAATCAGGATCAAATAGACCATCTAAACCGTCCTATAACCCCTGAAGAAATAGAAGTTGTCATTGGAAGTCTTCCAACCAAAAAAAGCACAGGTCCAGATGGTTTTAGTGCAGAATTCTATCAGACCTTCAAAGAAGACCTAACACCAATACTCTTCAAACTGTTCCACAAAATAGAAACAGAAGGAACACTACCCAACTCGTTCTATGAAGCCACAATTACACTAATACCAAAAGCACACAAAGATCCGACAAAGAAAGAGAATCTCAGGCCAATCTCTCTTATGAATATCGATGCAAAAATACTCAATAAAATTCTTGCCAACCGAATCCAAGAACACATCAAAACGATCATTCACCACGATCAAGTAGGCTTCATCCCAGGGATGCAGGGATGGTTCAATATAAGGAAATCCATCAATGTAATCCACTACATAAACAATCTCAAAGAAAAAAACCACATGGTCATCTCATTAGATGCTGAGAAAGCATTTGACAAAATTCAGCATCCTTCTGTTGACCCATATTCTTCTGCATTTCTTTATGCAAATTTCGTGATTCCTTTGTGAGTGCATCTACCCGTTGATTCATCTCGTTAAGCGATTTTTGTGTTGTCTCCTTGTGCGCCTCCATCTTTTGATCCATGTTCTCCCACATTTCTCTAAGCGATTTTTGTGTTTCCTTTGTAAGGGCTTCTAACCGTTGATTCATGGTCTCCTGTAACTCTTTATGAGATTTATTTGTGTCCTTCTTGTGATCCTCTAATAGCATCATGAGAAGTGATTTTAAATCCAGATCTTGTCTTTCGGGTGTGGTGGGGTATCCAGGACTTGCTGCTGTTGGAGAGTTGGGTTCGGATGATCCCACATTACTTTGATTTCTCTTAGTAACATTCCTACGTTTGCCTTTTGCCATCTGGATACCTCTGGTGTTAGTTGGTCCTGCTGCCACTGGCTGTTGGTTGGACCTCCTGTGAGCCTGCAAAGCTATTTCTGCCCCCCCTGGATTACCAGGATTCCCCTGGCACCGATTTCTGGGGCCTGCCTGCTCCTGAGTGACTTTGGAGCCCTAATGTGCCTTGCCCCAAGTGATCTTATATTGGGGAGGCCTTGCACATCTAAAGGCTCAGCCTAGTGGATTCCTGGAGCAGAGGTCGCCAAAGGGAGGCTGGCAGGCTCCTGCCCTGTGCAGGGGTGTGTGATCTCTCCTGGGGGGGAGGAAGGGGGCGTCCCTCTGCCAGGCAGAAGTCCCACAGCAGATCTGGCGCGCTGGTCACTGCAGATCAGCCCAGCACCTGGGAGCAGGTTACACACAAGCTGCCTGAACCCGAAGCGATATTATGCCTGTCTGTCTCTGAGCCTGGCGGTCCCAACTACCTGGTCACTGGAGCAAAGATGGCGGAGGGCACTCTCCGTGGCGCCGCTCACCCTGTGGTCACGATGGCCCGCCGATCTGGCACCCAGACGACCACAGCGCCAACCCGCCCTCGGGCACAGACGGAAGCCCCAACAGGCCGTGTCCCAAGTGATGTTATATTGGGGGGAGAGCCTGGGTACCGGTCTCTCCAGCGCAGTCCGCGGGAACAGAGGTCGCGGAAGGGAAGCTGGCAGGCTCCCTCCCAGCGCGGGGTCCCTCCACCAGGCAGAAGGTCCCACCGCAGAACTGGCGCGCTGGTTACTGCAGATCAGCCCAGCACCTGGGAGCAGGTTACACACAAGCTGCCTGAAACCGAAGCGATATTATGCCTGTCTGTCTCTGAGCCTGGCGGTCCCAACTACCTGGTTACTGGAGCAAAGATCTCAATAAAATTCTTGCCAACCGAATCCAAGAACACATCAAAATGATCATTCACCACGATCAAGTAGGCTTCATCCCAGGGATGCAGGGATGGTTCAATATAAGGAAACCCATCAATGTAATCCACTACATAAACAATCTCAAAGAAAAAAACCACATGGTCATCTCATTAGATGCTGAGAAAGCATTTGACAAAATTCAGCATCCTTTCATGCTAAAGGTCTTGGAAAGATCAGGAATTCAAGGCCCATATCTAAACATAGTAAAAGCAATTTACAGCAAACCAGTAGCCAGCATCAATCTAAACGGAGAGAAACTTGAAGCAATCCCACTAAAATCAGGGACTAGACAAGGCTGTCCTCTCTCTCCATATCTTTTCAATATAGTACTTGAAGTTCTAGCTAGAGCAATTAGACAACAAAAAGCGGTCAAATGGATACAAATTGGAAAGGAAGAAGTCAAACTATCACTATTTGCAGACGATATGATAGTATACATAAGCGACCCAAAGAACTCCACCAGAGAACTCCTACAGCTGACAAACGACTTCAGCAAAGTGGCCGGTTATAAAATCAACTCAAGCAAGTCAGAAGCCTTCCTATACTCAAAGGATAAGCAGGCTGAGAAAGAAGTAAGAGAAATAATACCCTTTACGATAGCCACAAACCATATTAAGTATCTTGGCGTGACGCTAACCAAACAAGTGAAAGATCTGTATGACAAGAACTTCAAGTCTCTGAAGAAAGAAATTGAAGAAGACCTCAGAAGATGGAAAAATCTGCCATGCTCATGGATTGGCAGGATTAATATAGTAAAAATGAGCATCTTACCAAAAGTAATACACAGATTCAATGCAATCCCCATCAAAATCCCAACTCAATTCTTCATAGAGTTAGAAAGAGCAATTCAAAAATTCATCTGGAATAACAGAAAACCCAGAATAGCTAAAACTATTCTCAAGAGTAAAAGAACCTCTGGGGGAATCAGTATCCCGGACCTCAAGCTGTACTACAGAGCAATAGTGTTAAAAACTACATGGTATTGGTACAGTAACAGACATGTAGATCAATGGAACAGAATTGAAGACCCAGAAATGAATCCACACTCCTATGGTCACTTGATCTTTGACAAAGGAGCTAAAACCATCCAGTGGAAAAAAGATAGCCTTTTCAACAAATGGTGCTGGCTCAGCTGGAGGTCAACATGCAGAAGAATGCAAATTGACCCATCCTTATCTCCTTGCACTAAGCTCAATTCTAAGTGGATCAAAGATCTCCACATAAAACCAGACACACTGAAACTAATAGAAGGGAAACTAGGGAAGAACCTTGAACATATGGGCACAGGGGAGAATTTCCTGAACAGAACTCCAATAGCTTATGCTCTAAGATCAAGAATAGACAAATGGGACCTCATTAAATTACAAAGTTTTTGCAAGGCAAAAGACACCGTCAAAAAGACAAAGCGGCAACCAACTAACTGGGAAATGATCTTTACCAACCTTACATCCGACAGAGGGCTAATATCCAAGATATACAAAGAACTCAAGAAGTTAAACTCCAGAGAGGCAAGTAACCCTATTAAAAAATGGGGTACAGAGCTACACAAAGAGTTCTCACCTGAAGAATATCTAATGGCTGAGAAGCACCTAAAGAGATGTTCATCATCCTTAGTCATTAGGGAAATGCAAATCAAAACAACCCTGAGATTCCATCTCACACCAGTCAGGATGGCTAAGATCAAAAACACAGGAGACAGCAGTTGTTGGCGAGGATGTGGAGAAAGAGGAACACTCCTCCACTGCTGGTGGAATTGCAGGCTGGTACAACCACTCTGGAAAGCAGTCTGGCGGTTCCTCAGAAAACTGGGCATGACACTTCCGGAGGATCCGGCTATACCACTCCTGGGCATATACCCAGAGACTTTACCTGCATGCAATAAGGACACATGCTCCACTATGTTCATAGCAGCCTTATTTATAATAGCCAGAATCTGGAAAGAACCCAGATGTCCCTCAACGGAGGAATGGATTCAGAAGATGTGGTATATTTACACAATGGAATACTACTCTGCAATTAAAAACAATGAATTCACGAAATTCCTAGGCAAATGGTCAGAACTTGAAAATATCATCCTTAGTGAGGTAACCCAATCACAAAAGATCACACATGGTATGCAGTCACTGATAAGGGGATATTGACCCAGAATCTCAGAATACCCTAGACACAATCAGCATATCAATAGATTTCTAAAAAGATGGAAGGAGAGACCCCTGGTCCTGGAAAGACTGGATGTAGGGGAACGCCCGGACAGAGTAATGAGTGGGGGTTGAATGGAGAAAAGAGGGAGGGAAGGGGGCTTATGGGACTTTCGGGGAGGGAGGAAACGGGAAAGGGGAAGTGATTTGGAATGTAAATTAAAAAAATAAAATAAAATAAAATAAAAGAGAGATAAATACATATAATCAACTAAACATGAATTTAGGAGAGAGAGAAGGGGGAATGTGGAGTGCACATGGAAGTTTTTCAAGAAAACAAAAGAAAAATTATGTAGTCTTATTCTAACTTCTTTTTTTTTTGTTTGAAAATGTACTAAAATTTAATCATCCATAAAAGCTGTAATTTAATCTGACAGTAAAACACAAGAAGCAATATTAGAGTTGGTTTAGTATATTATATATTTTAGCTTTGAAAGCCATAGAAATCAGTTATCCCAGTTTTTCCCTATAAAAGACCCATTTTTCCAAAGCATTATGCACAAACAATTTTAATTAGAATATAATGACAGATGATATTTTCATAATTTTTAAATATAAAATGAAGTCAATGACTCAAAAAAGTTATCTGCTGCAATGAGTTTGAGAGGAGATTTCATAATCTATATCATTACAGATATAAAGTATGATGGTTCATCTTTTTAGTGCTTGACAGGGAGGAGTCATGATAAAAACATCAATATGAAATCATCTGATTATAGTAACATCTAACATTTGAGATGCATCCATGCTCTTCTGTATAATTGTATTAGAGTCAAGTATCTTACTTCACATCTGTTATAACTGCTATTGCAGAAATACTATGTCTTATTTCCAAGAGATATACACAGAGCAACTTTGTCTCCGGGGAACTTGTGCAAGACACAGAAGATGTTCCAATGATTTTGGTTGGCAATAAATGTGACCTGGAAGATGAGCGGGTAGTTGGCAAAGAACAAGGCCAGAATTTAGCAAGACAGTGGTGTAACTGTGCCTTTTTAGAATCTTCTGCAAAGTCAAAGATCAACGTTAATGAGATATTTTATGACCTGGTCAGACAGATAAATAGAAAAACACCAGTGGAAAAGAAGAAGCCTAAAAAGAAATCATGTCTGTTGCTCTAGACCAGAAGTCAGCAGCAGCTCTGAGCCAGATTACAGAATGAAGAACTGTTGCCTAAATGGAAAGTGCCAGCATTCCAGACTTCAAAACTAAATCTGAAGAGGCTTCTCCTGTTTTATATATTATGTGAAGAATTTAGATCTTATTCTAACTTCTAAAGCAAAAAATAAAAGAACCAAAGGGAGGTAGAAAACAAATAAGTCTTTTTAAAAATATTAACCCTTCTCTGGAAAGCAACAGCAACACAAAGTAGAGTGTCTGTTTATGTGAGCATGGGATGCAGGTCTTTCAATCAAAATAAAATTGCTTAATACACCCGAGTTAGAACACTGACAAACAATGCCAAGGCAGTCCCTAAAGAACCATGGAGATCATTATTTGGTAAGTAATTTTTCATTAGAAAAAGATTGCATAACGTGAATCTAGAGTAGAACTGAGCCTGGACTTTTATTGTCAACCTCCTCAAAAGAAAACAGAGATATCAGCATTGCCTCATAATTTCATATCTGAAAGTATCACATGGTCCATGTACTTATCATATTAAAAAGGAAGTATCTTTGTTCTTTCTTTGAGAGTACATTGTGCTTCACTGCAATGATATCTTTCTATTTAGCCAGAATTCTCTCATGGGATGTACAATTGTGAATAAAACCCTGAATGCAAGTGTTAATAATTGTTGGGAGCCATAATGGGCCAAGCTAATATACTAGCAGGTGATCATCCTGAAATGGCCTGATTCAGATTATTATATAATCTTCGAAAGGTGAGCCCTCATTCAGCAAGGCTGTGGGGGAATAATTTTAGGAAAGAGTCCTGCTATTAATATGCTTTTCCTGTTATTATTAAGCATATATAATAAACAATAAATAGCACACCCCTTTGGAGCAGATCTCTGCAGATCCATGAAGATGTACTCTTTTATAGAGATGCTATCTAGACAAATAGATGACTTAAGTTTTAATGATGATCCTATAAGAATTCCTATCATTATATCTATGATTATTAAGCCCTTTTATAATGGGACTGCTCCTAGGTCCTTTTCTGATAGTCAAAACTGCAATGAGAATTCTGCCAGTCTCCTAAGTGTCACCAGTTAATTGATCTTAGATGGCAACCACACTTTCTCCTACTCAGAGGACATTCCAAGAGGTTTTAAAACAATTAACCAAAGGTCATAAAAAGGGAACTAACGATTTATTATAGGTGATAGGACAGAAGAAAAAATATTGACTGGGTTTAGCTATACAAAACTTCACTTATAACTTAGTTATTCTGTTAAACCTTCTATGAACCTGTAGAGAAGACAAATGGTAGATGTTTAGCTAATTACTCCTAATGGATATGCATGTAAACATTCTCTGTTGTAAACTTCTATTTCAATTTATGGTTTGATTTTTGTGTGAACTTGTGATGAACTTTGTAACATGTGATCATGAATTCTGAAAGATGTATAAGTACTGAAGACAAAAGAGAGAAACACCTCTTCTCATCTCATCTCTTCACTTTCTCTCTCTCTCTCTCACTTTTTACCTTTCCCCACTTAGAAGAATTTTTACCTTTCTCCACTGAAGATCTTTCCACTTTTCCCTCTTAGATAACTTTCATAGGAAGCTTTTACGACTTAGTAATAAAGAAATTAACCACTTCTCTAAGTGTCCCATTTTTCTTCCTGTGACTTCTGACTAGCAGGCTGAATGTTAAAGCCCAGCAGTTCTTGTGGAAACAGTACAAAGGCAATTTACCTAATCTTTAGCAGTGTTTATCCTGCAGAGGGACCCCCCCCCGCACTGGGAGAGAGCGCACCCGCAGAGGGTGGGAGCACACCAACCTCCCCTTGGCAACCTCTGTTCCTGGAATCCACTATGCTGAGTCGTTGGATGTGCAGGTATTCCCCAATATAACATCACTTGGGGAAAGGCACATCAGGGCTCCAAAGTCACTCAGGAGCAGGGCAGGCCCCAGAAATCGGTGCCAGGGGAATCCCAGTAATCCGGGGGGGGGGCATTAATAGCCTTGCAGGCTTACAGGAGGTCCAACCAACAGCCAGTGACAGCAGGAACAACTAATACCAGAGGTAACCTGATGGCAAAAAGCAAATGTAGGAATGTTAACTAACAGAAATCAAGGCACTATGGCACCATCTGAACCCAACTCTCCAACAGCAGCATGTCCTGGATACCCCATCACACCCGAAAGGCAAGATCTGGATTTAAATTCACTTCTCATGATGCTATTAGAAGATTTCAAGAAGGACATAAATAAATCTCATAAAGAATTAGAGGAGAACATGAATCAATTGGTAGAAGCCCTTACAAAGGGAGCACTAATATCGCTTACAGAAATGCAGGAGAATATGTGTCAACTGATGGAGGTCCATAGGGAGGCAACACAAAAATCGCTTAAAGAAATGAATCAGCAGGTAGATGGCCTTACAAAGGACACATGAGAATCGCTTAATGAAATGCAGGAGATGATGGATCAACAGATGGAAGCCCATGAGGAGGAAACACAAAAATTACTTAGAGAAATACAGAAGAACTTAGGTCAACAGGCAGAAATCCTGAAAGAGGAAATGCAAAAATATCTTAAAGAAATACAGGAAAATACAAACAAAAAAGTGAAGGATCTCAGCAAATCCATCCAGGATCTAAAAAAGGTAGTGGAAACAACTAAGAAATCACAAAGGGAGACAACTTTGGAGATAGAAAACCTTGGGAAGAAATCAGGAGTCATAGATGCAAACATCAACAGTAGAATACAAGAGATGGAAGAGAAATATTCCCATCTTCTAAAGCTGACTTCTAAAGTAGAGTTCATTTCACCATAAATAATGGCCACCTTTGCTGAAGATGTCATAATTTGTTTATCATATATCATAGCCTTTACCATGTATGTATGCAAGGTTTCTGGGATCACATTCACAAAAGCTAAACAGATCTCATGCCTTTGTATTTCTTCTCTTAAATCTAAGAGAAACTGAATGCCCTGGTCATCATCTGAGATGACAAGTCCTATCCAAGTCCATCTAAAATAAAGCATCAAGGAGACCATGCCATGGGACAAATGTGTGTCCTTGGTGGCTACCTGATGGACATAGGGCAACTGGTCATGGTCGCTTAGGTTAGGATTAAATGGTCCAAAGAAAACCTAAAGTATGTAGAAAATAGGATTAAACATCCACATGAGGAATATTAGAATGTTTGGAATTATATACAAATAATGTTGCTCACCTCTCTGAACTCCTATTAAGGATAGTGTGATTATCCTATAAATGTCATGTATTATTTCTTTTAGACTCTAGACTATTTCTGACAAGTCTGAATTTCCTACAACATAGTTTTGCCTGTTTGTTCAGTACATTTATGATCTAGTTATTTAATTCCTTAATTTATATATATATATATATATATACAGATAGATAGATAAGCACATACAGTGATATATATATAGTGATATATAAGTATAGATATACACACAGTGATTTATATATGTATATATATCACTATATTTATATTTTTTATTAAATATTTATATAAAATGTAGTGTGTGTGTGTGTATGTGTGTGTGTAGCAGGACAATCATAAATGCATGTTGTCAAAATTTTCTTGTTGGCATATGTAAATGAAGTTTAATGTTGTTGATTCATTCAGTGTCACACATTCTTACCTTTGGTGTCCCAGAATTGATTGCTAGTTTTAAGGATGTTTTCCATGATGGTGCTGTAAGGTCTACAATACAAGTTTGATATTTTACACAGGTATAATTAATAAAATTCAAGCTATTGTTTTGTTGTGAATATAATATATCCTGAGTTCCCAATGTATCTTGACACAGACCAACAACAACGGAGAACATCAAAGACATATTGGGTAAAAGAAAAGGATTCTTGTTGATCTCATCAGTAGCAAAAAACATTACCAGGAAAAACTCATATCTTCTTGCTGGTATTCTAAAACAAGGCATAGTGATGATTAAGGGAGATGTTTGAAACATAAATTTTCAATTGCAGCAAAGTTTGTACTATGAGACATGCTAAGTTTCGAACTAAATGTCTTGAAATAAGCCTCATAAATGAGGGATCTTTAGAGCTGAATACAATTTAAGAATTCATAGACATAGGGCACTATGATATAATATGATATGATATGATATGATATGATAAATTTTGTATTTGTATAAATAGATAAGGAGTTTGTTCTATCTCTCAGTGCCATCCTTGAACTAGATTACAGTCCTATTGAATAAGACACTATAAAATAATCTTGGAGATGTAATTCAACAGATACATTTTAAAAATATTTTTCTTAAACCACGTACAAAATACACATTATATTCTCCTTATTTTTTAATAATTAAAACCATTTTATACATCAAACATCTTAATAATATTGTGTATTTTGAGAAGCAAAGAATACATCAAAAAATTTGTTCAACTTTTATATTTCTACCTTTTCATACCATGAAAATATCATTAATGCATACTTAATAATTTCCTTAGCTGAGGATACTTTATCTAATGTTGAGAATTAAATTATTTCAAAACATACACGATATTATTTGGGGAATAGGCATAGGAAAAGAGCATAAAATGTTAAAAACTTGAACCATTAAGAAATATATTGTTACCTTCTAAAATTAACCATATAACTGGACAAAGTTTGATAGATACAAGGACATTGAATTAATCCCATGTATTCTATGGGACTACCTCGGACTAAGGCTGATATTCAATAACAAGAAAAACAACAGAAAGCCCACATACATGTGGAAGCTGAACAAATATCTACTCAATAATAACTTGGTCAGAGAAGAAATAAAAAATGAAATTAAAGTTTGGGTTTTTTTTTTAGAATTCAATGAAAATAAAGCCATGGCCTATCCAAATTATGGAACACAATGAAAGCAGTGCTAAGAGAAAATCTCATAGCTCTGAGTGCCTCTGGAAAGAAAGTCAAGAGTTCATACACTATCAACTTAACAGCTCATCTGAAAGCTCTAGATCAAAAAGAAGTGAAAATACCCAAGAGGAGTGACAGCAGGAAATAATCAAGCTCATGGATAAAACCAACCAAGTAGAAACAAAAAGATCTATACAAAGCATCAAAAAAACTAGGATCTGGTTCTTTGAGGAAATGAGCAAGAAAGATAAACACTTTGCAAGACTAACCACAGGGCACAGGGACAGTATCCAAATTAACAAAATCAGGAATGAAAGGGGAGGCATAAAAACAGAAACTGAGCCGGGCAGTGGTGGTGCATGCCTTTAATCCCAGCACTTGGGAGGCAGAGACAAGTGGATTTCTGAGTTTGAGGTCAGCCTGGTCTACAGAGAGAGTTCCAGGACAGCCAGGGCTACACAGAGAAACCCTGTCTCGAAAAACAAAACAAAACAAAACAAAACAAAAAACAAAAAAACAAAAAAAAAACCAGAAACTGAGGAAATTAAAAAAAAAGTCAGATCCTACTACAAATGTCTATATTCAACAAAGCTGGAAAAAGTGGATTAAATTGATTAATTTTCTAGACAAGTATCATGTAGCTAAGTTAAATCAGGATCAGGTAAACCATCTAAATAGTCCCATACTCCCCAAGGAAATAGAAACAGTCATTAGAAGTATCCTAACCTGTTTCTATTTTGTGGAATAGTTTGAAGAGTATTGGTGTTAGGTCTTCTTTGAAGGTCTGATAGAATTCTGCACTAAAACCATCTGGTCCTGTGCTTTTTTGGTTGCAAAACTTTCAATGACTACCTCTATTTTTTTAGGGGTTATGGAAATGTTTAGATGAACTATTGGATCCTGATTTAATTTTGGTGTTTGGTATCTCTCTAGGAAATTGTCCATTTCCTCCAGACTTTCCAGGTGTATTGAGTATAGGCTTTTGTAGTAGGATCTGATGATTCTTTGAATTTCCTCAGTTACTGTTGTTATCTCTCCCTTTTCATTTCTCATTTTGTTAATTTGGATACTGTCTCTGTGCCCTCTAGTTAGACTGGCTAAGGATTTATCTATTTTGTTGATTTTCTCAAAGAACCAGCTCCTGGTTTTTTTGATTCTTTGTATGGTTCTATTTGTTTCTACTTGATTGATTTCAGCCTTGAGTTTGATGATTTCCTGCCTTCTACTCCTCTTGGGTGTATTTGCTTCTTTTTGTTCCTGGGCTTTCAGGTGTGGCATTAAGCTGCTAGTGTATGCTGTCTCCCATTTCTTTTTGGAGGCACTCAGGGCTATGAATTTTCCTTTTAGCACCACTTTCATTGTGACCCATAAATTAGGGTATGTTGTACCTTCGTTTTCATTAAATTTTAAAAAGTCTTTGATTTCTTTATTTCCTCCTTGACCACGTTATCATTGAGTAGAACATTGTTCGGCCTCCATGTGTATGTGGGTTTTCTGTTGTTTTTGTTGCCATTGAAGATCACCCTTACTCCATAGTGATCTGATAGAAGGCATGGGATTAGTTCAAGCTTCTTATATCTGTTGAGGTCTGTTTTGTAACAAATTATATGGTTGATTTTGGAGAAGGTACCATGAGGTGCTGAGAAGAAGGTATATTCTTTTGCTTTAGGATGAAATGTTCTATATATATCTGTTAGATCCATTTGACACAAGGCTTCAATTAGTTTAACTGTGTCCCTGTTTAGTTTCTGTTTTCCTGATCGGTCCATTGTGGAGATTAGAGTGTTGAAGTCACCCACAATTATTGTGTGAGGTGTAATGTGTGCTTTGAGCTTTAGTAAAGTTTCTTTTATGAATGAGGGTGCCCTTGCATTTGGAGCATAGATGTTCAGAATTGAGGATGTGGAGAAAGAGGATCACTAATCCACTGCTGGTGGGATTGCAAGCTGGTACAACCACTCTGAAAACCAGTCTGGTGGTTCTTCAGAAAACTGGGCATGACACTTCCGGTGGAACCTGTTATACCACTCCTGGGCATATACCCAGAGGCTTCCCTGGCATGCAATAAGGACACATGCTCCACTATGTTTGCAGCAGCCTTATTTATAATAGCCAGAAGCTGGAAAGAACCCGATGTCCCTCAACGGAGGAATGGATTCAGAATATGTGGTATATTTACACAATAGAATACTACTTAGCAATTAAAAATAATGAATTCATGAAATTCTTAGGCAAATGGTTCTATCTGGAAAATATAGTCCTAAGTGAGGTAACCCAGTCACAAAATAATACACATGGTATGCAGTCACTGATAAGTGGATATTAACCCAGAAGCTCGGAATACCCAAGATATAATTCACATATGAATTGTTTTCCAAGAAGAAGGAAGGAGAGGCCCCTGGTCCTGGAACGACTTGATGCAGCAGTGTAGGGGAATACCAGGACAGAGAAGCAGGAGGGGGTTGACTGGTGAACAGGGAGAAGGAGGAGGTCTTTGGGGACTTTCAGGGAGGGGGAAACTGGGAATGGGGAAATAATTTAGAATGTAAATAAAGAATATAGAAAAAAAGAAGTCTCCCAATCACAAAAAGTCAAGGGCCAGATGGTTTTAGTGCAGAACTCTATCAGACCTTCAAAGAAGATCTATTATCAAAACTTATCACACTATTTCATAAAATAGAAACAGAAGGAACACTACCCAATACTTTCTATGAAGTTACAATTAACACTGATACCTAAACCACAAAAAGACGTAACAAATAAAGAATTCTACTGACCAATGTCCCTTATGAATATCTATGCAAAATTATGCCATAGAATTCCCACAATACGAATCCAATAACAAACCAAAATGATTATCCAAGAAGAACAATTAGGCTTATTCCCAGGGATGCAGAGATGGTTTAGTATGGGAATCCATCAACGTAATTCACAGCATAAACAAATAAAAAAACCACCAATATGATCATCTTATTAGATGCTGAGAAAGCATTTGACAAAATTCAATACCCCTTCATGGTAAAAGTCTTGGAAAGATGAGAAATTTAAGGCCCATATGCAAACAGAGTAAAATCAATATACAGCAATTGAGTAGCCAATATCAAACTAAATGAAGAGAAATTTGGAGCAACCCCACTAAAATCAGGGACTAAACAAGGCTACACACTCTCTCCCTATCTATTCAATATATTACTTGAATTTCTAGTTAGAGCAATTAGACAATGAAAGGAGGTCAACAGGATAAAAATTAGGAAGGAATAAGTCGAACTATCACTGTTTGTAGATGATATGATAATATACTTAAGTGACCCCAAAAATTCCACCAGAGAACTCCTAATGCTGATAAACAACTTCAGCAAGATATCTGGATATAAAGATAACTCAAACAAATCAATAGCCTTCCTTTACTCAAAGAATAAACAAACAGAGAAAGAAATTAGGAAAAATAACACCCTTCACAATAGTCACAAATAATAAAAAAAAAATACCTTGGTGTGACTCTAACCAAGCAAGTGAACGATCTATATGACTAGAATTTCAAGTCTCTGAAAAAGAAATGAAAGAGCACCTCAGAAGGTGGAAAGGTCTCCCATGCTCACCAATTGACAGGATTAATACAGTAAAAATGGCCATCATGCTGAAAGCAATCTATAGATTTGATGTAATTCCCATCAAAATTCCAATTCAATTCATCATAGGGTTAGAAAGAGAAATTTGCAAATTCATCTGGAATAACAAAAAAAACAAAGGTAGTGAAAACTATTCTTAACTATAAAAGAATATCTGGGGGAATCACCATCTCTGACCTCACGTTGTATCACAGAGCAATACTGATAAAATCTGTATGGCATTCATAAAGTGACAGGCAGATAGATTAATGAAACAGAATTGGAGTTCCAGAAATGAACGCATACACCTATAGTCACTTGATCTTTGGTAAAAGAGCTAAAATCATCCTGGGGAAAAAAGACAGCATTTTCAAGATATGGGGCTTGTTCAATTGGCTGTTAGTATGTAGAAGAATGCAAATCAATTCATTCTTATCTCCCTGTACAAAGCCCAAGTCCAAGTGGATCAAAGACTTACACATAATACCAGACACACTGAAACTAATGGAAGAGAAATTGGGGAAGTCTCAAACACATAGGCTCAGGGGAAATTTTTCTGAAAAGAATACCAATTGCTTATGCTCTAAGATCACCAATAGACAAATGGGGCCTCATAAAACTGCAAAACTTCTGTAAGGCAAATGACACTGTTAATACAAAAAAGCACCAGCCAACAGATTTGGAAAAGTTCTTTACCAATCCTACATCCGATAGAGAGCTACTATCCAATATATACAAAGAAATCAAGAAGATAAACTCCAGAGAACCAAATAACCCTAGTAAAATTGGGTACAGAGCTAAATTAAGAATTCACAATGAAGGAATATCAAAAAACTGAGAAGCATCTAAAACATTTTTCAATATTCTTAGTCATCAGTGAAATGCAAATCAAAACATCCATCAGATTCCACCTCACACCAAACAGAATGGCTAAGATCATAAACTCCGGTGACAGCAGATGTTGAGGAGGATGTGGAGAAAGAGGAGTGCTCTTCCATTGCTGGTGGGATTGCAAACTGGTACAACTATTCTAGAAATCAGTCTGGTGGATCCACTGAATATTGAACATAGTGCTACCTGAGAACACAGCTATACCACTCCTGGGCACATACTCAGGAGATGTTCCAACATACAATAAGGACACATGCTCCACTATGTTCATAGCAACCTTATTTATAATAGCCAGAAGCTGGAAAGAACCCAGATGTCCCTCAACAGAGGAATGGATACAGAACATGATTTACATTTTCTCAATGGGATACTACACATGTATAAAACCAATGACTTCATGAAATTTGCAGGCAAATGAAACTAGAAAACATCATCCTGAGTCAGGTAACCCAGACATAAAAGTACACCCATGGTATTCACCCACTGATAAATGGATATTAGTCCAATAACTCAGAATACCTAAGATACAATTCACAGACCAAAAGATGCTCCAGAGGAAGAAAGACCAAAGTGTGGATGCTTCAGTCCTTTCTAGAAGGGGGAACAAAATGAGAGACAAGTGCGGAGCAGAAGCTGAAGGAAAGGCCATCCAGAGTCTGGCCAACCTGGGGATCTATCCCATATACAGTCATCAAACCCAGACACAATTGTGGATGCCAAGAAATGCTTGCAGACAGGAACCTGATATAACTGTCGACTGAGAGGCTCTGTCACAGCCTGACAAACACAGAGATGAATGCTCATTGATAAACATTGGATTAAGCATGGGTTCCCCAATGTAAGAGTTAGAGAAAGGACTGAAGGAGCTGAAGGAGTTTGCAACCCTATAGGAAGAACAGCAATATCAACCAACCAGAACCCACAGAACTCCCAGGGAATAAACAACAAAACAAAGAGTACACATGAAGGGACCCATGGATTCGATTGAATATGGAGCAGAGGATGGCCTTGTAGGATATCAATGTGAGGAGAGACCCTTGGTCTTAAGTAATGCCAGACTGTGAGGCAGGAACACCCTCATAAGACAGGGGGAGGAGGGATGAGATAGGGAGTTTCTGGAGGAGAAACAGGAAAAGGGATAACATTTGAAATGCAAATAAAGAAAATATCCAATAAAAGAAAAGAAACGTATTTATATTCAAAAGTTCTTATGTGATCACACCTGGCATTGTGTGAGTGTTTTTAAAATGTATTTTATACCTGTGTATATTGTCTAACAATCTTTATACTTAAAAATGATTATCTTTGTTGCAATGAAAGAAATTATCTTATTAGTAAGAATATGTTACAAATTTTAAAGCAGAATAAACATTTTGGAGTTAAACGTTAAGAAAATGCTAAATTCATGCACAGTGAGAAAAACTTCCAATAATATTTCCATGATGTTTGTAGAACATTATTTTAATATTTTCAAATGTTAATATTCATCAAACAGAATATTTCATTTAAATTTTTTATCCATTTCAAAGTACACAAAATGATATAATATACCACATATCCAGATTGTTGTTCTTTGGACTATTTTATGCATTAATTTAATGTTAAGTTTTAGTGTGTTGTTACTATGTCAATTTCTTAAAACCCTATCAGATTTCTCTTAACACCTCAGTCTTCATTATTCTTTGAGATTCTTTATGTGATGTCTGAGGACAGAGATCTTCTTTCCTTAAGAAATTTGTTCATCTGCCCCAAAACAGTTAGCAGTTCATCTGTTAATATTAGGTATTATCACTTATCAGGAGCAAACATACCAAACATGCTCTTTTGATGAAATTTGTATTTTTCAATCAAGTGTTTGGAGTTAAGTTTTTCTTTCTAAACCTGAAGAGTGTATTGACACAGTTCATATATTTGTAATTTTAAACCATATTATGGCTTATAAAAGTGTCACCAATGAAAATTTCTACTACTTTTTCCAATGAGGTGTGGAAAAATACAGAAAATCAGAAATGAAATTCCTACTAACCTAACACAGAAAAATAATAACATGAAACAACCATCACTATCAAAGTGTAAAGTGTATTGTGGCTACAAATTGGAAAACATATCCTACAAATCTCAAAGACATGAAAATTGAATAAGAGAAGTGATGAGCGTCAGAGACAGAAAAGCACAGGAAATCTTGGTTTTTGAAAGAAAGAAGTCCCAAGCACATTGATTAGCTAAAAGTTGAGTTATTTCAACATACCTTCCCTCGTTATCTGCAGGCATAAATGGTAACATCTCATCCTTAGGACCTCAGACATTGAGGACATCTTCTTATCGAAAAGAAGTACATTAATTCTCCTAGATTTTCTCTAGTGATATATTTATTCAATAGTTAATAGAAATATTGACCATCTATCTGATCCTGAAAGTAAGCCTAATCTGTGTCTGGGTATTTGATAATTGGACCAAAAGATTATTCTGGCAACAGAATACAAAGCCTGGCAGTCTTTTCCCATATTCAGTATCAAATCCAGAATTTCAGGAGGGGCTCATTTGAGGACTGTTTTATAAAGCAAAGTGTATGTATATTCACAAGTATATATGTAATGATATACTTGTAATCATTTAAAGTAGAGCAACATATACACAAATATTTCAATGAATAAGTATATGCCCAACTGTTGGAGACCAAAATAACCCTTTAATGAAGACATTTAGATATATACTCACACAGGAAGCATTGGCAGGCAATTGAATATAGGCAGTGATACAGTCTTGTCATATTGAACTCTTGATAAAGGTGGGAATTGTGAATTCATGGCAGATGAAGAGACATCTTTCAATACATGATATTATCTCAACAGAGAGAATCAAGACTCATTTTCCAGCATTGTGAACTGGAGCCCAATGTTTTAAAGCTAAACTAATTTGTGACACATTTGAAACTATTAAAATAGTGATTGGTGTAATAATAATTTTCAACGGTTTCTAAAGTTACAGGGAGAAGAACAGGACAGAAACCCACATTTGGGTACACAGCTAAATATTTCTAACTTATGATATTGATACAGGAAATAAAGTTAATGACTTACCTAAAATCAATAATTTCATTATACAAATTGTCTTCAATAGGTCCCTCCATTGTCCAAAGGAAAAAACTGCAGTCACTTCTCAGATCTCCATCATTATCTTCACTATTCTTTATCCTCCAAAAGCAAATGGGTTCTGTCAAACAGCACAAGATGAGAGAAAACTTCAGGAGCAAAAATGAAATAGTGAAGGCACACAGCTTCTTCATGTCTGCTAGGCTCTCAGATGGAGCAGTTGTGAAATCCGTTTCTTATGCAGACAAACATTACAACTAAGTGTCTGTTTTAAGGCTACTGCTGCCTGGAGATCCACTTAATTGTATTCTCAGTTCCTTTGCATTCATCCTATGTCATGCTCCCTGAACACATTGAGAAAAAACTGGCCTCAAGCTATACATCTGAGGTTTGAAAGCTTTTGATCAAAACATTTATGAAAACATGTTTTGGAGATCATGTTCTCCATCCTCAGGTGCCATGACATAAATCCGAAAGACATTCTTCTCCTGGACAATTTGGGCCAGAACATGTGTCAACAGCCATATGTATAAACACAATGGATATCACCAGAACTTCCATAGACAAGAGTTTAGGAGGTCATGAGAGTTCCATATCATTCACATTTTGAAAAGAATCATAGGACAATATGTCATCCACTGTCTGGTGTTGGAAATCACAGTCTCACATGAAACATTGAGCCAGGAGTTAAACATTCTCTCTGTTTTTCATATACTATTGTATGCTAGTCATGTTTACACAATATCTTCAAACTTCCTGTGATTCCTGTCATCTGGAGAATATATCATTACACAACATCCAAAAATGCCTGGATTTGTAAAGATTCAAAACCCATCCTGTCCAATATCAGTCCTTGTGCAGACATTTACTGAGTTATTATGCTAATCTCTTGGCTGATAATCAGTCCCTGGCAGTTAGTGTCATTTGATGAAACATCTCTTTGTTAATGTTTGTTCACACCTCATTAAGATGTTTGAGAACAATTTCATACATTTTCTCAAAGAAATGAAAGAATTTACCATTTCTGAGAGAGAACTGTAATGCTAATGTTAGTACATTCCATATATTTTTCATCCTTGTCTAGTTGCTATTTGTTTTGAAACAGTCCTGTCTTGAATTACATTGCAACAACACGGATGTATGTTATGCTAATTTATGTATCTTGGATAGATTACGATGAGTGACACAGATGGAGCATTGAATTTGATTTATATTTTTTGAACTATACTATTTTTGGCCCATAATATACACACTGAATTAAGTGGAATATTTAACTCCATTTTTGGAATGGATGCTATGTCACTAACTTATAATAAATTCTTCCTAGGAAGTTTATTGTACCATCTTAGTTACTATGAATTAAAATTTGTTTCACTCTTTGGTTGAATTATGACTTTTGTTAGTTTGAATATTTTTGAGTACTTTTCAAGACATGTGATTGGGAAAATTGAGTGCCTTGATATTGTGATATTTTATACTTGTTGTATACTGGGTGGTAATACCATGTCAAATGAATTGGGAATATACATGGAGGCTGACTCTTCACTCCATTGTGACTACTACTGAAGTGCCTTCCTGGGCTGTGGCAGTCTTTGGAAGTAATTTGGTGCACATGTGCATTGGACTTGGATCAATACCATACTCATTATAGCAAGAGTAAAGGTCAACCATAAAGTTCCTTCAACAAACTTGAATTTGCTTTTTCCAAGATTGAGAGGTGAGACTCCATGTTGTTTTCTCTTTTTTTATTTTTTTTAATTTTATTTTATTTTCTAAGTTTTTTTATTTACATTCAAAATCATTTCCCCTTTCCAGTTTCCTCCCTCTCCAAAAGTCCCATAAGCCCCCTTCCCTCCCTCTTTTCCCCATTCAACCCCGTCTCACTTCTCTGTCCTGGCGTTCCCCTACATCCAGTCTTTCCAGGACCAGGGGTCTCTCCTTCCATCTTCTTGGAAATCGATTGATATGCGAATTGTGTCTAGGGTATTCCGAGATTCTGGGTCAATATCCCCTTATCAGTGACTGCATACCATGTGTGTTCTTTTGTGATTGGGTTACCTCACTAAGGATGATATTTTCAAGTTCTGACCATTTGCCTAGGAATTTTGTGAATTCATTTTTTTTAATTGCAGAGTAGTATTCCATTGTGTAAATATACCACATCTTCTGAATCCATTCCTCCGTTGAGGGACATCTGGGTTCGTACCAACTTCTGGCTATCATAAATAAGGCTGCTATGAACATAGTGGAGCATGTGTCCTTATTGCATGCAGAGGAAGCCTCTGGGTATATGCCCAGGAGTGGTATAGCAGGATCCTCTGGGAGTGTCATGCCCAGTTTTCTGAGGAACCGCCAGACTGCTTTCCAGAGTGGTTGAACCAGCTTGCAATTCCCCCAGCAGTGGAGGAGTATTCCTCTTTCTCCACATCCTCGCCAACAACTGCTGTCTCCTGTGTTTTTGATCTTAGCCATCCTGGCTGGTGTGAGATGGAATCTCAGGGTTGTTTTGATTTGCATTTCCCTAATGACTAAGGATGATGAACATCTCTTTAGGTGCTTCTCAGCCATTAGATATTCTTCAAGTGAGAACTCTTTGTTTAGCTCTGTACCCATTTTTTAATAGGGTTACTTGCCTCTCTGAAGTTTAACTTCTTGAGTTCTTTGTATATATTGGATATTAGCCTTCTGTCAGATGTAGGGTTGGTAAAGATCATTTCCCAGTTAGTTGGTTGCCGCTTTGTCTTTTTGACAGTGTCGTTTGCCTTGCAAAAACTTTGCAATTTTATGAGGTCCCATTTGTCAATTCTTAGAGCATAAGCTATTGGAGTTCTATTCAGGAAATTCTCCCCTGTGCCCATATGTTCAAGGTTCTTCCCTAGTTTCCTTTCTATTAGTTTAAGTGTGTCTGGTTTTATGTGGAGGTCCTTGATCCACTTGGAATTGAGCTTAGTGCAAGGAGATAAGGATGGGTCAATTTGCATTCTTCTGCATGTTGACCTCCAGTTGAGCCGGCACCATTTGTTGAAAAGGCTATCTTTTGTCCACTGGATGGTTTTAGCTCCTTTGTCAAAGATCAAGTGACCATAGGAGTGTGGATTTATATCTGGGTCTTCAATTCTGTTCCACTGATCTACATGCCTGTCACTGTACCAATACCATGCGGTTTTTAACACTATTACTCTGTAGTACAGCTTGAGGTCCGGGATATTGATTCCCCCAGAGGTTCTTTTACTCTTGAGAATAGTTTTAGCTATCCTTGGTTTTCTGTTATTCCAGATGAATTTTTGAATTGCTCTTTCTAACTCTATGAAGAATTGAGTTGGGATTTTGATGGGGATTGCATTGAATCTGTATATTGCTTTTGGCAAGATGGTCATTTTTACTATATTAATCCTGCCAATCCATGAGCATGGCAGATTTTTCCATCTTCTGAGGTCTTCTTCAATTTCTTTCTTCAGAGACTTGAAGTTCTTGTCATACAGATCGTTCACTTGTTTGATTAGAGTCACGCCAAGATACTTTATATGGTTTGTGACTATCGTGAAGGGTATTATTTCTCTTACTTCTTTCTCAGCCTGCTTATCCTTTGAGTGTAGAAAGGCTACTGACTTGCTTGAGTTGATTTTATAACCGGCCACTTTGCTGAAGTCGTTTGTCAGCTGTAGGAGTTCTCTGGTGGAGTTCTTTGGGTCACTTAAGTATACTATCATATCGTCTGCAAATAGGGATAGTTTGACTTCTTCCTTTCCAATCCGAATCCCTTTGACCTCCTTTTGTTGTCTAATTGCTCTAGCTAGAACTTCAAGTACTATATTGAAAAGATATGGAGAGAGAGGGCAGCCTTGTCTAGTACCTGATTTTAGTGGGATTACTTCAAGTTTCTCTCCATTTTGATTGATCTTGGCTACCGGTTTGCTGTAAATTGCTTTTACTATGTTTAGATATGGGCCTCGAATTCCTGATCTTTCCAAGACCTTTAACATGAAAGGATGCTGAATTTTGTCAAATGCTTTCTCAGCATCTAATGAGATGACCATGTGGTTTTTTTCTTTGAGATTGTTTATGTAGTGGATTTCATTGATGGACTTCCTTATATTGAACCATCCCTGCATCCATGGGATGAAGCCTACTTGATTGTGGTAAATGATCATTTTGATGTGTTCTTGGATTCGGTTGGCAAGAATTTTATTGAGTATTTTTGCATCGATATTCATAAGAGAGATTGGCCTGAGATTCTCTTTCTTTGTCGGATCTTTGTGTGCTTTTGGTATTAGCGTAATTGTGGCTTCATAGAACGAGTTGGGTAGTGTTCCTTCTGTTTCTATTTTGTGGAACAGTTTGAAGAGCATTGGTGTTAGGTCTTCTTTGAAGGTCTGATAGAATTCTGCACTAAAACCATCTGGACCTGTGCTTTTTTTGGTTGGAAGACTTCCAATGACAACTTCTATTTCTTCAGGGGTTATAGGACGGTTTAGATGGTCTATTTGATCCTGATTTAATTTTGGTATTTGGTATCAGTCAAGGAAATTGTCCATTTCCTCGAGATTTTCTAGTTGTGTTGAATATAGGTTTTTGTAGTACGATCTGATGATTGTTTGAATTTCCTCAGTTTCTGTAGTTATCTCTCCCTTTTCATTTCTGATTTTGTTAATTTGGATACTGTCTCTGTGCCCTCTGGTTAATCTGGCTAAGGGCTTATCTATCTTGTTGATTTTCTCAAAGAACCAACTCCTCATTTTGTTGATTCTTTGTATGGTTTTATTTGTTTCTACTTGATTGATTTCAGCCCTGAGTTTGATGATTTCCTGCCTTCTACTCCTCTTTGGTGTATTTGCTTCTTTTTGTTCCAGGGCTTTCAGGTGTGCCATTAAGCTGTTAGTGTATGCTGTCTCCCGTTTCTTTTTGGTGGCACTCAGGGCTATGAATTTTCCTCTTAGCACCGCTTTCATTGTGTCCCATAAATTAGGGTATGTTGTGCCTTCATTTTCATTAAATTTTAAAAAGTCTTTGGTTTCTTTATTTCCTCCTTGACCAAGTTATCACTGAGTAGAACATTGTTTAGCCTCCATGTGTATGTGGGTTTTCTGTTGTTTTTGTTGCCATTGAAGACCACCCTTATTCCATAGTGATCTGATAGGAGGCATGGGATTAGTTCGATCTTCTTATATCTGTTGAGGTCTGATTTGTGACCAATTATATGGTCAATTTTGGAGAAGGTACCATGAGGTGCTGAGTAGAAGGTGTATTCTTTTGCTCTAGGATGAAATGTTCTATATATATCTGTTAGTTCCAATTGGTCCAAGACTTCAATTAGATTCACTGTGTCCATGTTTAGTTTCTGCTTTCCTGAACGATCAATTTCAGAGAGCGGGGTGTTGAAGTCACCCACTATTATTATGTGAGGTGCGATGTGTGCCTTGAGCTTTAGTAAAGTTTCTTTTGCGAATGAGGGTGCCCTTGCATTTGGAGCATAGATATTCATAATTGAAAGTTCTTCTTGGTGGATTTTTCCGTTGATCAGTATGTAGTGTCCTTCTGTGTCTTTTTTGATGACTTTAGGTTGAAAGTCAATTTTATCTGATATTAGGATGGCTACTCCGGCTCGTTTCCTGGGACCATTTGCTTGTAAAATTGTTTTCCAGCCTTTTACTCTGAGGTAGTGTTTGTCTAATATGTATGTAATATGATATTGAAAGCTGCACCATCATTCCTTCATATATAAAGACTGGCAGTCAAACTTTGTAAGATGAAATTAATGCACTTGGCAATAATTTTAGAGAAAATGGATTGTTAATATTGTTAAAAATTGATTTTAATTTCCAAAATTACTATACCTTCATAAAAAAAATAAATGCTAATTATGGCCCTGTACACCACAAATTAATTTAAATCTTTAAAAACTTGGATGTCAAGGAACTCTCTGCTGAGTGTCTCTGCTATCCTACAGCTCAAGATACTTATGCCTAAGTGAAATGGAAGGATCCTATGGCAGGGCAATGGCCTAGACCCAACCCTGTACTTATATTGGGAGGAGGACATGTTTGTGTTTTTTCACAGGAAGAAAATTGGCACAGTGATTGCCAGAAAGGCTGGTGCGACAAATGAAACAATCCCCCCTTTCTGCAGATTCCCTTAGTTATGATGATGATGATGATGATGATGATGATGGTGGTGCTGGTGGTGCTGGTGGTGCTGGTGGTTCCTGCACACTGTAAAGTTGACTGGGCCTTTGTTCTTGACCTACCACTGATATATTCAGCAGTGTGGTCCAGACTGAAGATCCTCGTGCTTGGATCTTTCCCTGGACAGAGGAGCGGACTTGTAATAAGACTATGACTTTCAATGCATTCTGTGATGGGATTTCTGTTTGCTTTTTATGGGTGAACTTTTGTATATCCTTAAAATTGGTATCTCTCATTAACTGGTCATGTTAAAATTACTTTTGTTTCTTCTATGGTATTTAATGTATGTTGCATTGATTTTACACTTACTTTTTAATTTTTTTCCCTTTATTATTATTAATCAGTCCATTCACTTACATCTAAAATGATATCCTACTTCCCAGTTACCCCCTCGAACTAACACCCATCCCATGATATCTGTCTTACAAATTACCCTTCTGCCAGCCCCCTAACCTACATCTGCCCCCCTCACTTTTGCCCATATGAGGGTTTTCCCCCACATACCTACGCTCTCCCACATAAAGCTCCAGAATTCCCCTACTCTCGGGCATCAAACCTCCCAGGGAACGAGGCCCTCACTTCCTATTTTTGTCAGGCAAGGCCATCCTCTACTACATATTTATACAGAGTCAAACATCCCTTTAGGTGCACTCCTTGGTTGGTGGTTTGGTCTCTGGAAGAACTGGGTGGTCAGGACAACCTATGTTCTTCTTCCAATGGGACTGCAACCCCTCTCTTGTCTTTCAGTCATTTTGCCATCTCCACCACCAGGTTCTGTGAATTCAGCATGATGGTTGGCACCAGGCATCCACTTTGTATTGGTCAGTCATTGGCCCAACCTGCCCAGGAACTAACACACTTGGTTCAGCTACACGAGGGTTTCTTGACCACAGTAAAGGTGATAGATTTGGTGTCTGCAGACATGATGTATCCATAGGTGGGGCAGTCCCTGGATTGCCTTTCCTTCAGCCTCTGTTCAATTTTGTGATCCTGTTCTTCCTTTGGACAGGAACGTTTCTGGGGGAAAAAAAACTATGACATGGGTGGGTGACTCCAACCTTCAAACACAGGTAGTGCTTATCTACTTGAGTCGGTCTCCACAGGTCCTGTGTCCCCCGAGTTTGTCCATTATGGCTAAAGCCAACCCCATTGGTTCCTAGGGGTGTCTCATGTTTCTCTGGTATCTGGGACTCTCCTGTGGCTATTCCCACTTCCTTGCCCCCCCCCCGCTACCTATTTTATTCAGTATCCTGAGCCTAGTACATCTCTCATGTCTCCTCCAGATTTTGATACTGCTACATTTACACCTCCTCCTCCTTTCTCACTACCTTGTCCTACTCTCTTTCCATCACCCACAATTGCCCTGTACCCCCCTCAATGCAAGACTGAAGCATCCACCCCTTGAACTTCCTTCCTTCTACACTCCATATGCTCTGTAGTTTGTATCATATGTACTGTGAGCTTTTGGTTTAGTGTCCACTTATCAGTGACTGCCTACCATGTATGTTCTTTTGTGTCTGGGTTACCTCACTAAGGATGATATGTTCTAGTTCCATCCACTTGGCCACAAATTTCGTGAATTCATTGTTTTTAATTGCAGAGTAGTATTCCATTGTGTAGATATACCACATCTTCTGAATCCATTCCTCCATTGAGGGACATCTGGGTTCTTTCCAGCTTCTGGCTATTATAAATAAGGCTGCTATGAACATAGTGGAGCATGTGTCCTAATTATATGTTGGGGTTTTTTTCAGTGTATGCCAAGGCGTGTTATAGCCGAATCCTCACGTAGTGTGTCCAGTTTTCTGAGGAACCGCCAGACTGCTTTCCAGAGTGGCTGCACAGCTTCCGACCCCACCAGCAGTGGAGGCTGATCCTCTTTCTCCACATCCGCGCCAACATCAGCTGTCACATGCAGTTTTGATCTTAGCCACCCTGACTGGTGTGAGGCGGAAGCTCAGGGTTGTTTTGATTCGCGTTTCCCGGATGACTGCGGATGGCGGACATCTCTTTAGGGGCCTCTCAGCCATGCGAGACCCCGCACTTGATTTCTCTGCTTATCTCTCTTCCCCGATGTTAACAGGGTCATTGGTTCTCTGCAGTTTGTCTTCCTGAGTCCTTTGGATATTTTGGACATAAACCCTCTATGAGATGAAAGTTCGATGTCAGGGGCGGGGCCGAGTCACTTCCTGTCACTCACGGCCGAGCCCCGCCCTCCGCACAGTCACTTCCTCTCCTCGCTTCACTCACGGCCGAGTCCCGCCCTCTGCGCAGTCACTTCCTGTCAGTCACAGCCGAGTCCCGCCCTCCGCACAGCCACTTCCTGTCACTCACAGCCGAGCCCCGCCCTCCACACAGTCACTTCCTGTCAGTCACGGCCGAGCCCCGCCCTCCGCAGTCACTTCCTGTCAGTCACAGCCGAGTCCCGCCCTCCGCACAGCCACTTCCTGTCAGTCACGGCCGAGCCACGCCCGCCGCACAGCCACTTCCTGTCACTCACAGCCGAGCCCCGCCATCCGCACAGCCACTTCCTGTCACTCACAGCCGAGCCACGCCCTCCGCACAGTCACTTCCTCTCCTCGCGTCACTCACGGCCGAGTCCCGCCCTCCGCACAGTCACTTCCTGTCAGTCACGGCCGAGCCCTGCCCTCCGCACAGTCACTTCCTGTCACTCACGGCCGAGCCCCGCCCTCCGTACAGTCACTTCCTGTCACTCACAGCCGAATCCCGCCCTCCGCACAGTCACTTCCTGTCACTCACAGCCGAGTCCCGCCCTCCGCACAGTCACTTCCTCTCCTCGCGTCACTCACGGCCGAGTCCTGCCCTTTGCGCAGTCACTTCCTGTCTTCGCGTCACTCATGGCGGAGCCCCGTCCCTCCCGCGCGTGCGCGCTGACATCACCCCAGTCCCGCCCCCGTCGCCATTTTCTCCCCCGCGGGGGAATCTGGGAAAAGCCGCAGCTGCTCAGGAGCCCGACACCCGGAGCCCGGAGCAGGTACCGCGGGGCATTGTGGGAGCTTTGAGGGGCGGGGCGGCAGGGGAGAGCTGAGGCAGGGGATTGACTGTGTGTGTGTGTGTGTGTGTGTGTGTGTGTGTGTGTCTGTGTCTGTGTGTGTGTGAGGCGGGGGGGGGAATGGAGACTGCGGAGAGCGTATGATGAGGTCCCGCCTGGGGTACTGTATATGACGCAGTCGTGTGACGTGTGACGTGTGTGCGTTGTGTTCCGTGTGCGCACGCATGTGCTCGTGTGTCCTGCCCGTTGCACACGCGCACACGCACGTGCACATGACACGAACTGCTCCCCGGAGGCCTGTTGTGTTCACAGACGCCTGTGTCCTGAACGCACGTGTGTTGTGCCGCGTCACCCGGAACACACACCAGCCCCAGGCACAGGGAGCACGTCACGCATGTGGTGCCGTGTGCATAAAGCACGTCACCTCGGCAGCCATGTGTGTCTGTGTGCGTGCGTGTGTGTGGCCGTCACCTGTGACACACATGACAGGTTGTTAGCCCAACATGCAAATGAGCCCCGCCCCTCATTTAATTATTCAAATGGCCCGTATGAATATGCAGATAGAAGGCGGGGTCTAGGCGATGACATCACTGCGATTTGTGCAAATCTTCCTGGTATTTAAGTTTATTCAGATATTTAAATTTATTCAAATGAGACGCATGCAAACCTGACACACGTGGCATGTCGGGTGTCACACGTGTGTCATGTGTGTTGATGCGTGTGACGTGATACACGTGATACGTTATGCAGCAGATGATGTGCGCACATGTGAACACTACAAGTGTCACAGACCCACTTGACACACACACACGTGCACACACACACACACACGCCCTTGAACATGTTGAAGCCGGGCTTTTGGGGAGCGGGTGGCCTGAGGCAGGGGGTTGGCGTTTCTGAGTGCGTGCACACGTGTGTGTAGATGCGCACGTGTGTGTGTGTGTGATGTACGTGTGTTTCCATGCGTGTCTGTGTGTGCGCACGAGTGCAGGCCTGGAGTCTGCGTGTGCACATGGCGCGTCGGTGCGCGTGCTCGTGTTACACATGTTCGTCATTTTACACACGTGTCTAATGTGTGTGTCCCTGTGCAGCGATTACGCAGACAGCATCACAGGCGGGACCCCGCCCCCCCACACAAACCCCGCCCTGCGGCCCGTGTGCTCGTGAGCTGTGCCTGTGACGTGTGAAGGACGAGGACACGCGTGTGTCGTCTGTGTTCACAATGCCTGCTCATGTGACACGGGCACGACCCTGACTCGCGTCATCACACAAGGCCTCATGCGTCTCCTCCGCCCCCTACAGGTCACGTGACAAAGGCACAGACAGGAAGTGGCCGCGCTCGGGGTCACATCGAGGTCACGGCGCCGCCGGCCACCATGTCGAGCGCAGTGATGCCACACCCCGGGCGCCATGACGGAAGAACCGCCCTCCGAGGGGGTCAGCGGCCCGTGACCCACGATCCCCTGCGCCTGCGACGTCACAGGAAGTGACGTAGCTGTCACAGGAAGTGACCGGAAATGACAGGGAGTGATGTCGCTGCCAGGACGTGACTGGGCCAAAGCAGGAAGTAAGTGTTTGGTGAGAGGAAGTGACCGGAACTGGCCGTGACATCACAGGAAGTGACGTCGCTTTCACAGGAAACGCCCCTTCAATGACAGGAAATCACTGTAACAGAACAGGAAGTGACCAGACGTGGCCTGTGACATCACAGGAAGTGACTCAGACCGACAGCAGGTGATGTCACTGTCACAGGAAGTGGCCGTGCACAAGCAGGAAGTGACTGTTGTGACAGGAGGTGACCATATGTGGCCTGTGACATCACAGGAAGCCGCCTCGCCCACAGGAAGCATCCGAGCCGCGCCCATCATGCCCCCCCGGGCGCCATCCCTGCCGTGGGCGGGGCTCTTGCTGTGGGCGTGGCTGTCGTGGGCAGCGGCCCCGTCGTGGGCGTCGCCCGTGGTGAGCACGCGCTACGGGCGTCTGCGAGGCCTGCGCACGGAGCTGCCCGGTGACGCCCTGGGGCCCGTGAATCGGTTCCTGGGCGTGCCCTACGCAGCCCCGCCCACAGGTGCGCGCAGGTTCCAGCCGCCCGAGCCGCCGTCCCCGTGGCCCGGCGTGCGCGACGCCACGCGGTTCGCCCCCGTCTGCCCCCAGCCACTGGGCGCGCGCTCCCCGCGGCACCACGCGCTCCCGGCCTGGTTCGCTGACAACATGGCCGCCCTGGCTGCCGCCTTCCTGCAGGACCAGAGTGAGGACTGCCTGTACCTCAACGTCTACGCGCCGGCAGTGGAGGGTGAGCGGGATGGGGCGGGGCGGCCGGAGAAGGGCGGGGACGCTGCGGGAAGTGACGTCACAGAAAGTGACGTCATCAGAGGGATGATGTCATCGGAGGAGGTGACGTTCCCGCAGGAAGTGGCGTCATCACAGGGGACGACGTTGTTAGGGCAGCGCCATGTCGTTCTCAGTCCCTTTGATGATGTCACGGCATGTATGGTGGGTGGGGCTGCAGCTCTAGGGAGTGATGTCATGAGGGCGGCCCCAGGGTCAGCATGGCGTTGGAGGAACATCCTGTCACGGCGCCATTGTGATTGGGTCGTCCGTGATGATATCACTTCCTATGGAGATGTCGGCCTCCTCGGATGACATAAGGGGCTCATTTGCATGAGTGTGAATATTCATCACTGTCCCTAGAGGAGTCCGAGCTGCAGCTCATTTGCATACACCTGCATGTCCTCATGAATATTCATCACTAACCTCGACCCCACCCACTGTCCTTTTAATGTTCGAAAGAGGCGAATCTGCATATCTGCCGATGACCTGTTCTAGCTCACGGATAGTCTTTATGTTTATGAATATTCATTATTTATGCAAATCTGTCTCGTGTGCTCAGAGCCCCGCCCCTGACGTCACTCATCAACTGGATCGCAACTCATGTTCCTCATTTGCATACCCTCATGAATAACCACAGCCCCGAAGATGCCCCGCCCCATCCACCTGATTCGTGCTCATTTGCATGTGGTTACCATGTCAAGTCATCCCATTGACAACAGGTATGTCGCTCCGCCCACTCCATTTGCATAGTTACCACCCGTCAGTTGCTCAATGGCATATCGTCGCCCTATTGTGAATATTCATCCCCTCATTTCAATGCCTTCATTTGCATATTCCTGAGATGGGCTTGTGAATATCCATGTAGGCCACATCTGCACAAGGCCAACTTGAAAGGTCATGTGACCCTTGTGCACGTGGGTAATTTGCAAACATTCGCATAATTCACAGCTCATTTGTATACACGCAGCTCTTTTTTCAGATTTGCATACAAATAGCTCATTTGCATACGCTTGCACATTCACGGCACATTTGCGGACATTTGGCATGCGTGCAGCTCATCTGCATAGATTTGCATACACACTCGTGTGCACTTGGTCTGGTGCATTCCCTGCACACCCTCGCTCATTTACATAAATTGGGCTTGTGCATCCGTGGCCCGCAGACACGTGTGTGATCATTGCTTTCCCTGCCCCACCTGGGCGTGCACAGTCAGGACGCACAGGCCAATGACACGCGGAATTTTTTATTTTTTTAATCCTTGTTTTTAACCTTTTTTTCGTCACGTGGATCCAGCCGTGGCCGCCACGGAGACTCCACGCAGCGCCATTTGCGGCTCCCGGGCCAAAACCTTTGACAGGAGACACAGGAAAAAACAATAAAAAATAATAAAAATAATAAACTTAATTTTTTGTATTTTTTTTAAATTTTTTGTTTTTGTGTTTTTCTCCATTGCGCGTTGTGCGCGGCCTCCGCACCCGTGTGTTGCGTGGTCTTAATTTCCAATTTTTTTTTTTGTTTTTTAATTCCTCCCCCCTCCCACCCCTGACCTGACCCAGGAGCCAACGGTGAGAACATGGCGGACGAGATCCCGAGTCACGACCGCGGTGACGACCGAGGTAGACGTTTTGTTGTTGTTGTTTTTCTATTTTTTTCCGTGGATTTTTTTTTATTTCTCTCGTTTTGTTAATCTTAAATATTTTTTGAAATTTTTTACTTTTTTTTGGTAAATCTTATTTTTTCTGATGTTTTTGGGTTTTTTTTTTCATTTTTTTGTGGTTTTTTATTTTGGACATATTTTTTCCAATAATTTTTTTTTTGGTTTTTTTTTGTTTTTTTTTTTTTATTTTTGTTCCCATCTGTGAATTTTGGGTTTTTTTCTCTCTCTTTCTCATCTCCACGAATCTCAACTTTTCGTGTGTCATCCCCACCCCGCGGCTAAATCCAAAACTATGTCACAGACACCTCGTGGATTTTGTTTTTCTTACCTTAAAAGTTTGTTTTTTTTGTTTTTTGTTTTCCTTCAAAAATGATGTTTTTCTTCTTTTTCTTTCCTGAAAGTTAAAAATCATAACTTTTTTTTTAACTTGAGGGAAAAAATGATCACTCGGATATTTTTGAATGATTTTTTAAATTAAAATTTTCCTTTAGGATTCTTTTTATTTCTTTTAAATAGAAATGAGATTTTTTTTAAAAAGAAAAATGCTTAAAATTAGATTTTTTAATTTGAGGGGAGAAAATGATCTCTCAGATTTTTTTTTTATTAAAATTTTAAGTTTTTTATATTTATTTCTTTTTAAATAGAAATGAGATATTATTAGAAAATTCTTAAAATTAGATTTTATCTTCTGTTTAAATTATTTAATTTGGTTTTTTTTCCTGTTCTCCAATAAAAAAGTTAAATAAAAATTAAAAGATTTTGAAAAAAATACTTTAGGTTAAGAAGGTTTTCCCTCTTAGACGACGTCGTCAGGAAATTGATTATTAAAATATCATTCATCGCCAGTGGGTGGAGCCTGGAGGGGGCGGGGTCGTTAGTGGAAGTGTGCAGGGCTGTCATTGGTGGAGACAGGAGTAGGCTGGGCTTGAAGTGGGCGGGGATGTGGCCGGGTGGGGCAGTGTCATTGGTCGACCAGACAGGAAGTAAGGCCATAAGTGGGTTAAGTCTGGAGTGAGTAGGATGTAGGTGGGGCCTGGACTGGGCAGGGCCCTGAATGGGGTGGGCGTGGTCCTTAGTGGGGTGGGCGGGGTCCTGAGTGGGGTAGGCTGGGTCCTGAGTGGGGAGGGGTGGTGTCCTGAGTGGGGCAGGGTCCTGAGTTGGGACGGTGGGGCCCTGAGTGGGGTGGGCGGGATGCTGAGTGGGGTGGGCGGGGTCCTGAGTGGTGTGGGCGGGGCCCTGAGCGGGGTGACATCACCCTGACCCCGCACCCCCGCCCCACAGACCCCCAGGAGCCCGGCGGCCGCCGCCCCATCATGGTCTACATCCACGGCGGCTCCTACATGGAGGGCGCGGCCAACGTCCTGGATGGCAGCGTCCTCGCCAGCTACGGCGGAGTCGTCGTCGTCACTGTCAACTATCGGCTGGGCGTGCTCGGTGACTGGGGACACGCCCACTGGCGGGGACACGCCCACTGGCGGGGATACGCCCACAGACGGAGACACGCCCACTGACGGGGACACGCCCCAGACACGCCCAGTGGTGTGGACACCCCGGACATGCCCATTGACGGGGACACACCCACTGACGGAGACACGCCCCGGACACACCCACTGACGGGGTGGCATGTGCCCCGCCCTCCCCTCACAACCCCCTACAAACCTCACACTCACCCCAACCATGTCGACCGACACAGGCCTTGAAGTTAATAACATTAAAATCTAAGCAAATTTATGCTAAAATATGCAAATTTGTGCAAACGCATGCATATTTCAAAACAAGGGGCTTCGGTTCTCAGACCCGCCCACTGACCCCACGACCCCTCTATGACCTTCCTCAGACTGTGTCCCCTCCCACCCTGACTGTGACCCGCCCATCCTCCCGCCCTGACTGTGCCCCTCCTCTCCCCGCTGGGTTGACACTGCAGCCCCGCCCCTCCCCGGCCCCCTGGTGTTGACACTGTGGTCCCGCCCTGACCCCGCACCCTGGTCTGACCCCGCCCCGCAGGCTTCCTAAGCACGGGGGATCCCGCGGCCCGGGGCAACTTCGGGCTCCTGGACCAGATCCAGGCCCTGCGCTGGGTGGAGTCCAACGCCGCGGCCTTCGGGGGCGACCACACCCGCGTCACCGTGTTCGGGTCGGGCTCCGGCGCGGCCTGCGTCAGCCTCCTCACGCTGTCCCACTACGCGGAGGGTAAGTGCGGAGCTGGGGCGGGGTCTGAGGGGGCGGGGCCGGGGTGTGGCTGGGCGTCAGTGTGAGTGGGTGGGAACTCGGGGCGGAGTAGAAGACTGCAGGGCAGGGCCTGGCAAGACAGACAGTTTTCCTCTGATGACATCCTCTCTTCCTGTGGCTCCGCCCCTGGTGACCTCATCCCATCCGTGGCTCCGCCTCCTTGACCCCTAACCCCGGCCCCGCCCCAGGTCTCTTCCACAGGGCCATCATCCAGAGCGGTTCCGCCCTGTCCAGCTCTGACGTCAACTACCAGCCGGGGCGCTACGCGCGGATGCTGGGCGAGCGGGTGGGGTGCGCGGGGGCCGCACCCGGCCCTGACGCCCGCGACCCCGACGACCCCGCCCGTGACCCCGACGACCCCGCCCACTGGGATTCGACGTCACTCGTGGCCTGCCTGCGGACCAAGCCGGCGTCAGCGCTGACCCGGGCGGGGTCGGGCGTGGCCCCCGCGCCCTTCCGCGTGGCGTTCGGGCCGACGGTGGACGGCGACGTCGTCCCCGACGACCCCCAGGTGCTCATGGGTCAGGGCGAGTTCCTCAACTATGACGTCATGCTGGGCGTCAACCAGGGCGACGGAGCGCGGCTCGCGGAGGGTGCGGTGGGCGGGGACAGGGACGGCGTCGCCCGCGACGACGATGGCGGCGATGACGGAAATCAAGATGGCGGAAATCAAGATGATGGAAGCGAAGATGGCGTCGCCGACGGAATCCAAGATGGCGCGTCGGCGGCTGAGTTCGACCTCGCGGTCACGGCGTTCGTGGACGAGCTCTACGGCGGCCATGACGGTCGGGACGGAGGCGGGACCGACGCCCTGCGGGAGGCGGTGAAGTTCATGTACACGGACTGGGCGGGGCGCGGGCGGGGCGGGGAGGCGGGGCGGAGGCGGGCGTCGCTGGTCGCGCTGTTCACCGACCACCAGTGGGTGGCGCCGGCCGTGGCCACCGCCCACCTCCACGCCCGCTACGGCTCCGCCACCTACTTCTACGCCTTCCACCATCGCTGTGCGGGTGGGGCCGGGCGGGGCGGGGTCCCGGGCGGGGTCGCGGAGGACGGGCCGTGGCCGCCAGGGGGGGCGGAGCACGGCGACGAGGTGCCTTACGTGTTCGGTGCCCCCTTGCTGGGCGTGGCCGAGGGCAGAGTCTTCGGCTGTGACTTCTCGCGCGATGACGTCGTGCTCAGCGCCATCGTCATGACCTACTGGACTAACTTCGCCAAGACGGGGTGAGTGACGGGCGGGTGGGGCGGAGTTCGGGGCGGGGTCGGAGGTCACAGGTTTAAATTCCGGGTTTGGGGGGGGGGTCAAGGTTTTGAGTTCTGGGTGGGGTCAGAGTTCACGGGGTCAAGTTCTGGTCCGTGGCTGACATCTTTGTTCTCTGACCCTTCCCTGACCCCGCCCACTTCCTGTCTCTGCCACGCCCATTGTCCACCTGGCCACGCCCACTTCTCACTTTTCTCCTTTCTGCCCCGCCACGACCCCACCGCCCGCAGGGACCCGAACCGCCCGGTAACCCCGGACGCCCCGCCCGACCACACCCGCCCGAACCGGTTCGAGGCGGCCGCCTGGCCCAGGTACGACCCCCGGGGGGAGCAGCTCTACTTGCACATCGGGCCCCGCCCACGCGTCCGCGACCACTACCGCGCTGCCCGCGTTGCCTTCTGGCTCGAGCTGGTGCCGCGCCTGCACGGCCCGGACCCCGCCCACTACCTCGCCACGCCCTCGGCCGACACGCCCGACGACGACCGCGCCCGCCGCAGGGCCCCGCCCACCAGGCTGACACGACGCCCGGTGACGTCATTGTCAGTCGCGGGTTCGAACCCGCCCCGCCCCGCGACCCCAGAGGGCGCGGCGACCCCGGAGGGCGCGGCCGTGCTCATCGAGACCCGGCCCCGCCCGCGCGACTACTCCACAGAGCTGAGCGTCACCATCGCGGTGGGCGCGGCCCTGCTGCTCCTCAACGTCCTGGCCTTTGCCGCCCTCTACTACAAGCGGGACAGGCGCAGGCGCGGCACCCGCCGACGCCCGGCCACGCCCACCGCCTCAGGCCACGCCCATCGGAGCCACGCCTGCTCTGGGACCATGGGGGCGGACGGCGGGCCACGCCCACCCCGCCCGCCACCCGACTACGCGCTGACGCTGCGGCGCTCGCCCGATGACGACGTGACCCTGGGGTTGGGCGGGTTGGGCGCAGCCGTCGATGTGATTCCCGGGCATGGCCCGTTCAACGCCTCCGTGCCCACCGTCATGGCTGCCGCCACTGGGTCCGTGAGGACGACTATGACGTCACAGCAGGGAGAGGCCACCCCGCCCCACAGACACCCCACCACGCGGGTATAGCAGCCGGGGCGGGGGCCGGGCCTGGGCGGCTCCCAGATTGAACTTGATTAGACTGGAACAAACCAGACTGAACTGGAACGAACCAGACTGAACTGGAACAAACCGGACTGAACTGGAATAAAGTGGAAGAAACCTGGGTAAACACGAATTAACCGTAGTGAAGGGCAACAAACTGGATCTAACTGGAAGGAACTGGCTTCAACTGATGAAAGTGGAACAAAATGGAGTCAACCACATTGAACTGGATTAAACCATACTAAACCGGATCAAACTGGAACAAACTAGATTGGACTGTATTAAACTGGAACAAACTGGGTGGAACTGGATTGAACTGAAACAAACCAGATCAAACTGGATGGAACGTGGTTGGGCAGGAATGAACTTAATTGAACTGCAACAAATGTTATCCAACTGGAACCAACTGGGTTGAACTGGTTTAAACTGGATTAAACTTGATTAAACTGGGAAACAGATTGAACTGGATTAAACTGGAACCAACTCTGTTGAACTGGAACAAACCAAGTTAAACTGGGTCAAACTCGCTTGAACTGGATGAAACAGGAACAAATAGGATCGAACTGGATTGAACAGGAATGAATTGGATTGAACTGGAACAAGTTGGATGGAACTGGATTGAACTGGAACAAACTGGATTAAACTGAAATGAACCAGATTGAACTTGATTAAAGTGAAACAAACCAGACTGAACTGGAACGAACTGGCTTCAAACGGATTAAACTGGAACAAACCTGGTTGTACAGGCATGAACAGATTAAAGTGAAACAAACTGGACTAAACTGGACTGAACCGGAATCAACCGTCTTGAAGTGGATTAAACCGGATGGAACTGGAAGAGACCGGAACCAACCAGGTTGATTTGGATTGAACTGGATCAAACGGGATTGAACCTGGTTGAACATGAACAAACCAGACTGAACTGCAACCAACAGGGTTAAACGGGACCAAACTGGATTGAACTGGAACAAACCAAATTAAATTGGATTAAACTGGAACACACTGGACTGAACTGGATTAAACCAGACTAAACTGGAACGAACCTGATTGAACAGAAAGGAACCAGAATAAACTGCAGCTAAGTCTTTGAAGATTTCGTACATGTATAAAATCCGCCGTCAGAACCGTTTTCTGAAATTTAATGAATATAAAACTGTTCCTCGCCCCTGTCTGATGTTCTTGCCTTTAAATTAAACGAAATTCTGATTGGAGCCTTGTTGTTGCCACGGTTTTCTCCTCCTCACCTTAACCCTCTGGGGCGAGTCTGACGCTGTTGAACACCGAGGTTCCTAATTGCCAATCCTTGTCCTTACACCCAAAAATGTTTCCCCACTTAACAAAAGAACACTTTCCGAGTTAACGAACAAAATTACGGAAATTCATATTCACGGAATCATCACTTTTTAATAAACTTGAGGCCTTCACACTTTTTAGTAAGGTGAAAAAAATAGTTCGAAGGGACAGATGGTGTGTGCGAGAGCAACAGTGTCGATTAAAACACATCAGACACGGCAATAACAGCGACAAAAGTAACAAACAAATTCCTGTTATGATTGAGAATTGTTGTTAACGTTCTCTAAATGCATCTAAGAAACCTAGGCTCATTGGTTGCCTGCACGGGGTAGGGAGACGCACGCACATAAAACAGAATTTTTCTTTCTAAATAAATGGAGTTAAACATTGTAATTTGTAATAAGAGGGGAAAAAGGAAATTAAAGAACAACACCTTTGATGGATATGTAGAGAATAATTCTTGATAAAAACTTCTACCAGAAGAACACAACACACAACAGAAAGATCACTCTCTGAGAACAGGGAGAATTTTTTTTTTACACTGTGATGTTTTTATTTATTGAGATCTTGTTATTCTCAGATAATAAATCCGAATTACAGTTTCTGTTCCTTCTATTGGGATGCAACCAATTCCCAGTTTTCCTTGCAAATAAATCAGTTTTACTCCTATTTCCTTCCCAACTGCCTCTCCCATCACATCCACTCTCTGTCTCTCATTGGAAGATAATAGGATTCTATGGGAGAATAACAAAATGTATCAAGATTAATCAAAAAATAAGACATCATAAGAGGACAGAATTTTCATAACCCATTATTACGGTAACCAGTCACGTGAAATGGAATGAGGTGAAGGGACCGAGAAATCCTACTTCGTATCTTATATGAATAGCAGGAATTAAAGCATGAGATGGTGATAGACCATTAAGTGATAGCTATTCCCATTTTAGTACTAAGAATAGTTTATTTTTGAAAGGACAATTCAAACTGTAAATTCTATAACCAGAACATCTGGAAATATTAACGCCATTATTTACTCCACATGTGAACGAGTATAACATGAAGCACCTATAAACAATGTTGAATTACAGAAGGAATTCTTTGGACAAAATGATGTTGCACGTCAATGGGAATTCTACCTAAAAACCCTGAAAGCGATGGCCTTTGTTAACACCAGTCCAAACACAAAAGTCGGGTAGTCAAATATTGTTGTTATCTTCTTTTATCACTGATTAATCATAACATGATCCCCAAATGCAAAGAGCAGCGAGCATCTTGTTGTTGCTCGAGCTGGAAATTAATCTTATGTAAACAATGTCCTCAGGCCTTGGGAGAATAAGTGTGAAAATAAAATCACATGGACATTTTGCCCAAATTAGACCAACTCATTGCTTCCAGTTGACTATTCCATCTCTTCTAGACATGATTTCTTGAAATTTTCTGGAATGCGGTCAATTGCTAGTTTTGCCTGAAAATATATATCAGAGTTAGTGCCCTCCACAACTGCTGGCACTCTCGGATTGCTCGTTCTCTTCCCTACTTTGGATTTATGTCAGCACTGTATTCATTCAGTCAGAAAACTATTTTTTTTGAGTTGCCCTACTTATTTAAGGACGCACTATTTGACTATAATGTGATTTAGATATGTGTCGATGTGACACACAGTAGGGACGTATAAAAAGCACATATATGACAGAGTTGTGATGCCTGTTTTTTTTTTTCAGCTATTCTTCAGTATCTTGGCCAGAAGTCTGAGGTAGAAATGTTCTTTTTCTGCTCTCAGATACAAAAATATCCAACAATGGGCAGGAGCTGTGGAACCCAGTGGTTGAATTAGGAAATAGTTGGAATAAGCTGAGGAGGAGGATGACCCAGAGGAAGACCAAGTCTCAACTACCCCAGTCAACCAAGATCTCTCAGACACTACGCCACTAACCAGGCCGGAATAAACCAGCAGGTGTGAGGCCCTCAACACACACATGGGACAGGAACTGCCTTATTTGGCCTCAGTGGGAGAAGACACATCTAACCCCTGAGAAACGTGAGGCTCCGGAGATTGGGAAAGTCTGACAATTGGGAGGTGTGGAGATCCATTTGGAGATGGGGGAGGAGGTAGAGGAAGAGGAAGAGTCAAGGGCAGACTAACAGGGGGATAACAACATAAGTTTAAGATTGAAGATTAAAGAATTTAAGAAAAACAGAATAAAATAAAGCATCTTGTAGCTATGTGAACGCACTCTTATCATGTAGGTATGGAGGGATTGGTAAGGCGACTGATGTAGGAATGCAGCTAATTTTTCTCAGAATCTGACCTCGGTGTGCAGTTCTGACTGAGGTCCTTGACTCATCGAGTTCTGGAACGATGGAATGCGACCCAGATGCTTTGATTCTGCTGCTTCCTAGAAAATGGCATTTCCAAGAAGACAATTGGGTGTTTGCGGCCGTACTAAATCCCTCACATCTGTCAATTCTCCTCCCATAATAGGATGCAGAATGGGTCTAAAATGCATCAACATTATCAAAAACAATCACTCCCTAAGTCGGTCTTCATACAACTTTGATCATTAACAATGTCACTTTAAACGACACATTCTGCATTAACTTCCACACTGTACTCATTGAAAATTCATGGAAAATGTCACTTTGCAAAGAAATATTTTATATTCAAACTGAAGTTTAAGGGAATTCTATACAACTTTATTATAATGATTGATCTCTTAAATTACATTTCTATTATATTCCAATCTTCAAATTTAATAATATTTACTTATTCTTTCTCATATGTAATTCTGTGTCTCTCTGTATTTTCTTGTCACCATGTAAGTGCAAGATCCAGCGGAGAACAGAAAATGGCAAGATGTCAACTGGGTTTTCCTAGTTGGATGATGGAATTCAAGGTTCAAGGTCTCTGTCAGATAAATGAAGAGGAGAAATGATTACTTGTATCATTAAAAAAAACTGCTAAGGAAATGATTAAAGACTTTATTCATGATATAGACGACCCATTTCAAAAATTCACATGATTTTATTTCTATGAATTTGTAGATAATTTTTGCTCATGATGTATATGAGCAATCTTATATTTTATACACACACAGTTGCTGCAGTGTCATGAGTTAAAATGTTATTGCATAGTCACAATTATTCAAATTGTGTTGTCAACTACTGAAACAATAGTATTCAAAAGATTATTTGTTTAGTGTTGTCTACATCATATACAAGGGAGACTGGTAGATTTAGGCTGTACTCATGTACAAAGAAATCAATGTCTTTAAAGGATGTTTGTGGCCAGTATGATGGCTAAGCCGTTACCTCTGTTAACATTAAATATGATGATGTGAGTTCATCCCCAGGATTATTTAATCACATAAGAAAACAACCCTAGGAGGTGTCTTCTGAAATCCATACATTCTCACATAATACATACTCAAAATTATTATACAATGGGTTATAAAATTATTTCTAATAAAACATAATAATAAGCCCTATTTAGAACAATAAATTCAACAAAACTTTAACAAAAAAAGAATTTATTATTTTACTTATGTGTTTGTGTGTGTAATAGGTACACAAGTGCTTAGAAGTACAGACAAGTGCAACTGCAAGTGAGAAGCATTCAGTGATCCCTGAGTTAGACACAGAGACAGCTCAGAAAAACTTGACATGGATAGAACTCAGATATTCAGCATGAGCAGTACATTCTCTACACAGTCGACCCAAATGCCCAGGCCCATAAAAAACATTAACTAATAATTGCTTTCCATAAATGCATTTTTATAGGGAAAAATAAATAACAAGATGGAAGCACATCATCACTCTCTGCACATATCCCAAGATTCAGTGCAATTGCAATAACATTTATCTTTTCTTCTGTTTTAATTTTTTTATTTAATTTAATCCTTATTTACAGACCAGATTTTATCTGCCTCCAAGTCCACTGTCTGACTGTTCCACATCCAATAACCCCTCCCCTTCTCCACAAGGTGACCCCATCCTACCCTCACCCCTCACCCTACCAAACTTCCCCACTTCCTGGGGCCTCTAGTCACTTGAGGATTAGGTGCAGCTTCTCTGGCTGAATCAGACCCCCTAGTCCTCCACTGTATGTGTGTTGGGGGCCTCATATCAGCTGGTGTGTGCTGCCTGGTTGGTGTTTCAGTGTCTGAGAGTTCTAGGGGTTCCAGGTTATTTGAGATTGCTGTCCTCCTACAGGATTGTCTTACTCTTCATCTTCTTCTAGTTTTTCACTTATTCAACTGCAGGGGCCATCAGCTTCTGTCCATTGGACGGGTGTAACTATCTTCATCTGAGTCTTTCAGTTACTAATTGGGTCGTTGAGAACATTTCCTAACTGGGACATTTGTTACAGTGGGGATTACATGGAATGCATGGGGTAAGATTGCTGAACACACTCACTCTGTTTTACCACTATTGTTTGATGGTTTTTGGTTTTTCTTGACATGATAATTTATCAATACAATCTTCACTATACTACACTAAAGTGTGGGTCACACAGAGATGGCAACTTGTGAATGATAAAGTAGATGACTGGCCCTAAAGCCAATAGAATCAGGACTTAGGCTTTTCTAATAAAAAGAAAGGAGTGAGTGCGTGGGGGGCACTCACGTGGAGTCAGGGAGAGGAGGGTTGAATGGGGCATTTTCAGAGCGGAAAACCTGGTTTGGGGGATAACACATGAAAAGTCAATAAAAAAAATAACCAATTAAAAAAAAGAAAGAAAAATGGAACCGACCTTTTACAAATCAGTGAGAGGTTGACTGCTACTGACAAAGAAGACTCAAGAGTTCAGTGTCCCTACTGTCAGATGAAGATGCAATTGACTGCATATTATTTGCTTTTTGTAGTATTCAAAGATGAGTATTATAATTTTACAACATTCTTCTCTCACACTTATACTCCCCTGCACACATATAAAACCCAATGTCTCACAAATTTATGAGCACTGTCACTGTTACATGCACACACACAAAGACACACACAATCACTCAAACACACACACACAAAACCCCCAAATTAATGAACATTTATATTACATATACATGCACACAGAGAAACACAAACACACACACACACACACACACACACACACACACACACTAACCCTTCAAATTCCATCCAGTCTTGCTTTATATATCAGTGTGTTTGGACAGGTGAAGTCAGACTGTGAAATGTATTCCATGTCTTGCCCCACTTGAATACAGTTTCCAACTCTCACAGGGACGGCATTCATAGAAAATTGATTAATATGTTAGGAGGCATTAAAGGCACATAAACTGCAATGTTAGAATACATTAAGCACTCACTATATTAGCTCCTGTGAGTTTATCAATCTATATAATAGATTTGATAGTGTACTAAAATCTGTTATTACTGAAACATAGTAAGTGATATCATCAAAATACAGTGGAATAGACAGAGAAATAGTGTATTCATTTGATTCTCTGAAAAGATGATGAACATTATGAAACAATCCTTGCTGTGCACCAATGTCCTTCTATTACATACTTGTCTGATAGATGTGTTATACATGTTAGGATAAGTTTAAAAATGTGCATGTGATATATATATATGTGTGTGTGTGTGTGTGTGTATGTATATGTGCATGTGATATATATATATATGTATATATATGTGTGTGTGTATGATATATATATATATATATATATATGATAGATACACTTACGTAGCATGGACAGTCGACAGAAATGCTGAATCTGTACTAGCCATTCTTGACTTTCTCTATCATATATGGATTAGTGTGTGAAGTGACCAGAAAAGAAGTCTGCCAACATAGAGCAGAAACATGCATTCAAAAAATGTGGTCTTTGTCACTCATGAAGAAACTTTGAAAATGGCTTTGCCTTAATTACCCTATGTTTATCTACATTCACAACTGGGTCTTGAGGTCATTTTGCGTACCACAGCAAGGCACATGTGAATTCTAGAAAACTGTTTGTTAAACGGCTTCATTCTCATGTAAATAAAATTTAATTTCTGTGCTCCTTGAAGTTTAATTGTCTATTCAAACTCAAGCTGCTGGAGCCTGCGGCAAATCTTATTTTGAGTTATTGTTCCTCTTGTTGTTTAGATTGTGCTGGCCAAAACAACTGGTATGTGACTTTCAAAGTCAAAGCCACAGGGAGAAAAATGAAGTACACACTGGTTTTCCTGGTACCCATCTCTATCATTACCATTTGTTCCCTCATCACAAGTATTATCCATGCAATCAGGCTGGGGATTTCCATTCTCTCTGTTGATATTGATGTACACTCCTAATAGGCCCATATCATAATGTACACCAAGTTTACTTCACTTTTCTGTTTTGAGATACCAGGTCCACCTTGCCTTAGTGATGTACACTGTGGCATTGTAGGCTAGGAATCTCCATGACTTATTCAATTAAGCCACTTTCCTGACTTTAAGCATGCTGGTGTTCAGCAGTTTCTGAGGTATGTTCCTTAATGTCCACCATAACATGAAAGTCAAGGACATGAAGGCTGTTGAGGTCTTCAACATATTGGCATTCCATGCACACCCGAGAGTGTGCATCTTTATCACCATGAGCTTTGCAATTTTGTTAAGGTCAGAGAGAAATGATCTTCAAGATTTAAGGAAAAAATTCTCTCTGTACACATATGTTATAGACGGTAACTGAGAAATCTAATGTTGGTTCTAAAGCACCTATTAGCATTCAGTTCAAATACATGCATTAGATAGTGTTTCTCAGTGTTTCTTCTAATGATTGTGTGTAGTGAAAAAAAATAAAGCAAAACAAAACAAAAAGAAACAACGTCTCCTATACATTGTCACATCATCTACTGATTTGCTAATTTTTTCCGAGGCCATGCTTTTGGATATTACTGCACATTGGAAATGTTCTTTTTCTACTCTGATTCAGAACAACAGTTAACATAAGCTCAGATGCTTTATTTTGGAATCTGAATAAATGTGTGACTTTGATATTTGTTGATTGCTTAAGAGAAAAATCAAACACTATGGGAGAGTGAATGAATGTGGTAGATGACAAGCCAATATCATCCCCTTTGCAGGAGGGAAGATCAGAGAATCATTACTCAACCTAAGTGTTAAAAGAGAAGTTAAGAGAGAGAAAAATATTTTAATTGCCACATAAAATATTGTAGAGCGCTGACAAAAATCTCAGTAACTATACTGTATGTTGCTTTTGCAGAGGACCTGCTAGTAGGCAGCCTCTGGTTTCTGAATTCACATACTTATGATGTGAATGTTAGCTTGACTGCACTTCAGAAGACACAATGAGCAGTGGAAAGAGTGAGATTCAGATGTTTGCATCCAATCAATGGACAGAGCCTGCTAACCACTTGGTTGAATTGGGGAAAGGCTAAAGGAGTCTGAGGAGGAGGGCAATCCTGCAGGACAATGAGCAGTTTCAGTTAATCTGGACCCCCAAGGTCTGTCAAACACTGGACCACCAAACAGGCAGCACACACCAGCTGATATGAGGCCCCCGACACACATACACCAACTGATATGAGGGCCCCCAAAATATATACACACAGAACAGGAGTTCTGTGTTCAATCAGAGATGAATCACCTAACTCTCCAGAGTCTGGAGGCCCCAGGGAGTTTTGAGATCAGGTGGGTTTTGGGGTGGTGAGTGGGGACATCCTCGTGGAGAAAGGAGGTTGACAGGCTGCATGAGAAGTCTGAGGGAGGACCAGGGCAGGGGTAATAAAATCTGGAGTGTAGAAAAATATAAATACACAAATTAATTAATTAAAAAAAGAATAGTCCCAAGGAATCAGGTGCCCTCGATTCCAATTCTTGATTCAGAATACACCTACACTCACATGTTCACATAACAACACACCCAAAAAACAAACAGACACGTAACTGAAATTGCGTAATTTTTTAATTGATTTTACAAAGAAATATACTGAGACTCTGGTTTCATTTTGTCCCATGCTATTATTTTTTAAATTGTAAGAATTTTTAATTAATTAATTAATTTACACTTCATATTTTATTCTGCCCCCCCGTGACTGCTCCACATTCCAAACATCCTCCCCACCCCACCCCAAACCAGCTGACCTCTAAACTCCCTGTGACCTCCAGTCTCTTGAGGGTTAAGTGAACCATCTCTGGATAAACACAGACCTGGCAGTCCTGTACTCTATGTATATTAGAGGGCCTCATATCAGCTGGTGTTTGCTGTCTATTTGGGGGTTCAGGGTTTGAGAGATCTCAGGGGTCCCAATTCAATGCGACTGCTGGTCCTCCTACAGGGTCGTCCTTCTCATCTTCTTTCGGTCTTTCTCTAATTCAATGACAAGGGTCAGCTGCTTCTGTTCATTGGTTGGATGTAACCATCTGCATCTGACTCTTTCAGAGCTTGATGGGACTTCTGGGGTGTGGTCGTGCTAGGTCCCTTTTTGCTAGCGCTCCATAGCCTCAGTAATAGTGTCAGGCCTTGGGCCCTCCCCTTGGGCTGGATCACATTTTGGGCCTGTCTCTAGACCTTTTTTTCCTCAGGCTCCTCTGCATTCCATCCCTGTAATTCTTTCAACAGGAACAAATATGGGTCAGAGTTGTGACCGTGGGATGGGCCGCCCCTCACCCTCATTTGATGCCCTGACTTCCTGCTGGAGGTGGGCGCTATAAATTGCCTCTCCCTACCGTGCAGCATCTCATCTAAGGCCCCTCCCTTGAGTGTTGAGAGCCTTTCAGCTCCCAGGTCTCGGGTGCATTCTGGAGGGTCTCCCAAGGTTGCCCATTTCCATTCTTTCTCCTGGCCCTCGGGGCTTTAGTCCTGTTCCCTCACCCAATACCAGATCAGGTTCCCATCTCCCCCCTCCCACACCATCTCCCCGCCCCCCATCCACTTTCCTTCCCAGGTCCCTCCCTCTCTCCCCAATTGTGATTGTTTTCTTTTCCCTCCCAAATGGGACTGAGGTGTCCTCACTTGGGCTCTTCAGCTTGTTGAACTTTTTGAGTTCTGTGGACTGTATCTTGGGTGCTCTGTCCTTTTTTTTTTGGCTAATGTCCCATGCATGTCCTCTCAGGTCTGAGTTACGTCACTCAGGATACTATTTTTTAGTTCCACCCATTTGCATACAAAACTCAGGATGTCCTCGTTCTTTATAGCTGACGAGTGTTCCATTGTGTAAATAAACCACATTTTCAGCATCTACTCTTCTGTCATGGGACATCTGGCTTGTTTTCAGCTTTTGGCCATTACAAAAAAAAGGTCACTATAAACGTAGTTTAATATGTGCCCCTGTGGCATGGTGGGGCATCTTTTGGGTATATTCCTAAGAGTAGGATAGTTGGGGATTCATGTAAATCTATTTCGAATTTTCTGAGGAGCCTCCAGGTTATCAGAGTAATTGCAGCAATTTGCAATCCCACCAGCAATGGAGGAGGTGACTCTTTCTCCACATTCTCGCCAGCACCAGCTGTCACCTGTGACCTTGATGTTAGCCATTCTGGTTGCTGTAAGGTGGAATCTCAGACTCGTTTTGATTTGCATTTCTGTGATTACTAAGGACTTTGAACATTTCTTTTGTGTGTGTGTGTGTGTGTGTGTGTTTGTTTTGTTTTCTTTTTTTTTTTTTGACATAGGATTCTCTATGCAACAGCCCTAGCTGTCCTAAGCTCACTTTATAGATCAGGCTGGCCTTGAATTCACAGAGATCCAACTGTCTGTGCCTCCTGAGTACTAGGATTAAAGGCATGCTCCACCCCGCCTGCATCCAAATATAAATTTTACTTAGCAACTCTTTAAGAATTCATTACATTAAAAGTGTGTGTATGTGTCTACCCCTGTGTGCTATTTTAAATAGATTTATTTTATGTATATGAGGACTTTATCTGCATGTATACCTACATGCCAGAAGAGGGCCTCAGATCCCAGGAGAGATGGTTATGAACCACCATGTGGTTGCTGGGACTTGAACTCAGAACCTCTAGCAGAGCAGTCCATGTTCTTAACCGCTGAGCCATCTCTCCAGCCCCCTTTGAACATTTCTTAAGGTGCTTCTCAGCCATTCGAGATTCCTCAGTTGTGAAATCTGGACTTAGTTCTGTACCTCACTTTTTGATTGGGTTGTTTTTTTTTTTTTTTTCTTGATTACTTTCTTGTGTTCTTTAGATATTTTGGATGTTAGCACTCTATTGGATGTGGGTTTAGTGAAGGTTTTTTCCCCAATCTGTAGGTTGTCGATTTTCTGATTAACTGTGTATTTTGCCTCACAGAAGATTTCCAGTTTCATGAGGTCCTGTTTATTAATTCTTGGTCTTCGAGCCTGAGCCACTGGATTTCTATTTAGGAAATCCCCCCCCCCCCGTGTCAGTGAGTTCAAGGTTCTTTCCCACTTTCTATTCTAATATATTAAGAGTATCTGGTTTTATGTTGAGGTCCTTGATCCACTTGGACTTGACCTCTGTGCAATGTGACAAATGTGGGTCTATCTTCATTTTTCTACAAACAGATGGTAAGTTAGACCAGCACCATTTCTTCTTCTTTTTTTTATTAAATATAATCGCCATTTACATTTCAAGTGGTAAAACCTTTCCCAGTTCCCCCCCTCCCTAAACCCCCAACCCCTCCTCCCACTCCCTGCCTCCAAGTATTTGCTTCTCCACCCAACCCACTCCCAATCCCCCTCAATTTCCCCTTGTTGGGGCATCTATTTAGCCTTCTCCTGACCAAGGACCACTCCTCCCACTGATGCCTGACAAAGCATTCCTCTGCCACATTTTAGGCTGGAACCATGTGTACCCCTTGTTTGACGGTTTAGTCTCTGGGAGTCCTGGGGCATCTGGGTGGCCAACATCGTTGTTCTTCCGATGGGGCTGTGAACACCTTCAGTGCCTCCAGACCACCCTCGAACTCCTCCATTGCGGACTCCACTCCCAGACCAATGGTTGGCTGCTAGCGTCTGCCTCTGGATGTGTAAGGCTCTGGCAGGGCCCCTCCGAAGACAACCATGGCGTGTCCTTTTGATATGCACTTCTTGCTGTCCTTAGTAGTGTTGGGGTTTGGTGACTGTTTATAGGGTAAATCCCCAGTTGGGCAGTCTCTGGGTGGCCTTTACTTCAGTCCCTAATCCACACTTTGCCTCCATTATTGCTCCTGTATGTTTATTGTTCCCTTTCTCAGAGGAACCCAAGCACCCCACTTCAGTCCTCCACCTTCTTGAGCTTCCTGTGGTCTGTGAATTGTAACTTGTTTATTTTAAGCTTTTGGGCTAACATCCACTTATCAGTGAGTGCAAACAATGTGTGTCCTTTTGCAATTGGGTTACCTCGCTCAGGATGACACTTTCTAGCTCCATCCATTTGCCTAAGAATTTCATAAATTCATTTTTTAATAGCTGATTCGTACTTCATTGTGTATATATACCAGTACCATTTTTTAAAGCTGCTTTCTTTTTTTCCATTGTGTATTTTTGGCTTTTTTGTCAAAGAGCAAGTTTCCTTACATGTGTGGTTTTATTTCTGGGTTCTCAGTTCTATTCCATCAATCTGCGTTTCAGTCTCTGTACCAATACCATGCAATTTTATTACTATTACTCTGTAGTAAAGCTGGAGGTCAGGGATGTTGATTTCCCTATAAAGTTATTTTATTGTTAAAAATTGTTTTCATTATTCTGGGTTTTTTGCCTTTCCAGATGAATTTGAGAATTGAACTTTCCATGTCTTTGAAGAATTGGGTTAGGAATTTGGGGGTGATTGCATTGAATCTATAGATTGCCTTTTGCATGACAGCCATTTTACTATGTTAATTCTGCCAATCCATGAGCATGGAAGAGCTCTCCATTTTCTGAGAACTTCTTCTATTTCTTTTCTAAGAGATTTGCCATTATTGTCATATTGGTCTTTTACTTGTTTGGTTTGAGTTTCCCTGAGATATTTTATATTATTTGTGATTATTGTAAAGGGAGTTGTTTCCCTAATTTCTTTCTCAGCCTGTTTATCATTTGTACAAAGGAAGGCTAATGATTTATTTGAGCCAATTTTATATCCGGCTACTTTGCTGAAGTTGCTTATCAGCTGGAGAAATTCTCTGGTAGAATTTTGGAGTCGCTATTGTATACTATCATATCATCTGCTAATAGTGATACCTTTATTTCTTCTTTGCCAATTTGTATCCTCTTGATCTCTCTTTGTTGTCTTGTTGCTCTAGGTAGTACTTCAAATACTATATTGAATAGATATGGGGAGAGTGGGAACCCTTGTTTTGTCCCCGATTTCAGTGGGATTGCCTCTAGTAAGTCTCCATTTAATTTGATATTGGCTATTGATTTACAATAAATTGCTTTTAATATGCTTAGGTATGGGCCTTGAATTTCTGATCTCTCCAATACTTGAAGGGGTGTTGTATTTTTTAAATGCTTTTTCTGCATCTAACAAGATGTTCATGCAATTTTTTTCCCCTTTGGGTTTGTTCATAGAGAGGATTATGTCAGTTGATTTTCGTATATTGAGCCAACCTTGCATCCCTGGGATGAAGCCTACTTGACCATGGTGAATGACAGTTTTTATGAGTTTTTGGATTCAGTTTGCATGAATTTTATTGAATTTTATTGAGTATATTTGCATCAATATCCATAAGCGAGATTGGACTAAAGTTCTCTTTTTTGTTTGGGTCCTTGTGTGGTTTAGGTGTCAGAGTAATTGTGGCTTCATAGAACAAGTTAGGTAGTGTTTCCTCTTTTTCTATTTCATGTAATAGTTTGAAAAAAATTGGTATCAGGTCTTCTTTGAAGGTCTGGTAGAATTCTGCACTAAATCCACCTGGCACTGGGATTTGTTTGGTTGGGAGGATTTTAATGGTTTCTTTTATTTCCTTGTTTGATATGGGCCTGTTTAGATAGTTTACCTGCTCTTGATTTAACTTCGATATTAATGTGACATCTCTCCAGATGTCTTTATCAGAATGTTGCTCTTTAAGTCTGCTTACACACTATACAGATGGTGTTATGAGATTCATGGACTGTGTCTTGTGATCTTCAGTGTGTGATGTCACTGATTCATTATTATCAGGTGCAACCTTGGGTGTAGTGGGCTTCAAGATGGAAAATATTTATTTGTCAAAAAATAATTTTTTGATAATATTCATTTATTTCCATTCCTTGGTTCTTGAAGCATACACAATACTGATGAGGCTACATACAAGATATTTTTTTAAAAAATCTCGGTAATTTTATAATTTGGGCATCTCCAATGGAGAAAGTGTACCATGAATGTTCTAATGATAAATAAGCAAATAAATGCAGGAAAATTAATCACAGGAACTAAAATTTAGATCCCAGGGCATTGCCACAATTCCTATGACATATAAGAGTATTCCACAATTTGTATTTTCTCAGGCCTCCTTGTAATATCTGCTTCTGAAAGGAATAATGTTTCATTTCTTGAACAAATGCAGGCATGGCTTTACAATATTGAGACAATATCCATGGCCTCAGTAAGACTCCCTTGAGAAACTTGGAGTCTGTTGCTTCCTGTCCTAAGTGGATTCAGCATTGCTGTTCATACTGCCCAGTGCCAATGCCAAGACCCTATCTTTCTACATAGGATCCAAAGTTGTACAGACACACGTCTATAAGACAGGTCTAGGCCACTGTCCTGGTTTCCCACAGTTCAGCTATGCCAGATTGTCCAGTGATATACTCATATAAATATATTATTGCTATTTATTTGTTCTATCTGAGATTTTTTTTTAGTATTGATTCTTATTATACTTTAAGTTGAGAGCTATGGTAAAAGGTAAACAATCTTCAAGCCACAGAGGGAAATTGGGTAGGAACATGACACCTAGAGGATACTCTGTCCAATATCATTAATAGTGATAGTTCCACTAAAGTTTCTTATGACCATAGGTCCTGGCCAGGTTCAGCTCTTACTGAGAGAAGAAGAACACACAATTCTCTTACAAGTCTGAGTCCCAAGGAATGATGCCAAGTGACTGATCAGGGATGTAGGTGTCTGAACTCAACCCTGCACTGAACTCTGAATGATAGGTCCTATTGACATTGTCCTTTGCCTTACAGAAACTTTATAATTTTATGAGTTCCCATTTGTCAATTCTTGATCTTAGGGCATAGACTATTGGTGTTCTGTTCAGGAAATTTTCCTCAGTGCCCATGTGGTCAAGGCTCTTCCCCAGTTTCTTTTCTATTAGTTTCAGTGTTCCTGGTTTTATGTGGACTTGAGCTCAGTACAAGGGGATATGAATGGATCAATTTGCATTCTTCTGCATGCTAGCCGCCAGTTGAGCCAGCACCATTTGTTGAAAAGGCTATCTTTTTTTCCCATTGGATGGTTTTAGCTCCTTTGTCAAAGATCAAGTGACCATAAGTTTATGGGTTCATTTCTGGGTCTTCAATTCTATTCCATTGATCTACCTACCTGTCACTGCACCAATACCATGCAGTTTTTAACACTATTGCTCTGTAGTACAGCTTGAGGTCTGCGATACTAATTCCCCCAGAAGTTCTTTTACTCTTGAGAATATTTTTCGCTATCCTGGGTTTTTTGTTATTCCAGATGAATTTGAGAATTTTTCTTTCTAACTCTATGAAGAATTGAATTGGGATTTTGATGGGGATTGCATTGAATCTGTGTATTACTTTTGGTAAGATGCTCATTTTTACTATATTAATCCTGCCAATCCATGAGCATGGAAGATCTTTCCATCTTCTGAGGACTTCTTCAATTTCTTTCTTCAGAGACTTGAAGTTCTTGTCATACAGATCTTTCACTTGTTTGGTTAAGAGTCACACCAAGATACTTTATATGGTTTGTGGCTATCGTGAAGGGTATCATTTCTCTTACTTCTTTCTCAGCCTGCTTATCCTTTGAATATAGGAAGACTACTGACTTGCTTGAGTTGATTTTATATCCGGCCACTTTGCTGAAGTTGTTTATCAGCTGTAGGAGTTCTCTGGTGGAGTTTTTTGGGTCACTTAAGTATACTGTCATATCGTCTGCAAATAGTGATAGTTTGACTTCCTTTGCAATTTCTATCCCTTTGAGTGAAAGAATGAGTGTACTTCTCTGATATACTGAAGAAGCAAAGTCTACAGGTATGAGCATGTCCTCCTTCACCCTTGTGGTTGTATACATTATATTTTTTTATATATGTTTGTAACTCCTCTCTGAATTTGTTTTTCCCTTCTCCCTGCTAGGGCTTTCAGTTTACTGATTGAGTCTTGTGCTTGATGTTACAGATTCTTATTCTTTGTTGCTCTTTTTACTTAAGTAGTGCTATGTATTAACAATTATTTTTGCCTGGCCAGCATTTACAAGTCAAGAGATTGAGCCAGGACATGGAAAAATGGAAGAAGAGTTTAAGCAGGACTCCCATGCCTCCAAAACTGTTGAGTATTGTGAAGACTTCAGCAACCTCTGCTCTTTGCCATCAACAGAGGAGTCATGCAGCTTGGATGACTTCTCAGAGAGTCCTCAAACAGTTCTGTGTCATGGTCCCTCTTTCCATTAATATCTTATATACAATTTTGCTTAGTGAGAAATACTAGATGAAATTGTGGATTAATTTTAAAATCTATTAGAAATTCTTTCAGTATCTATGCCAGCACTACATCTTTATGAAGACTTGATCAAACATGCTCTGTGAATAGGTGAGGAACCTTTGATCCTGAGTAGATGGTGGATGCCTACATCATTACCAACATTATGTTAATAATTTGTGTTGGCTTAGTGTGGTTTTCCATATTTGTACACCAAATAGTAATCCTTGATCTGGATCCCTACTGCTAAGTTGAAGGTGGCCCTGGAACACTTTTCTAACAAGGTATTTTTTATTTTTTTTGCTAGATCACAGGTAGGAAGAGGATATCTCTAGTCTTCTGCAACTAACTTGCTGGGCTGTCTTTTCTCTCCATCCATTCACAGCGCTTGCCAGTTAACATATTTGCAAACAGACCTCCCCCCAATCCTCCTTATATCTCCCAGGATCTGAACCACCAACCAAAGAGTACACATGGAGGGACCCATGGCTCCAGCTGCATATGTAGCAAAGAATGGCCTTATTGGGCATCAATGGGACAAAAGGCTCTTGGTCCTGTGAAGGCTCAATGCCCCAGTGTAGGGAATATGAAGTGGGTTACAGGAATGGATGGGTGGGTGGGGGAACACACTCATAGAAGCAAGGGGAGGGGGGAATCTGATAGGGAATTTCCAGGGTGAAAACCTGGAAAGGGGATAACATTTGAAATTTAAAGAAAGAAAGAAAATATCTAATGAAAAGGGGGGGATAGAAAATAAAGCACATCACTTTCTCATTGTATTGACATTGAAAAAAACTCAGTGGCCAAGATCTCTTCTTTGGAAAGGAAGAGTTGCTAAATGTCTGTGTCCCAGGAGAGTTCTGTAAAAACAAACACTTCAGCCTTTGATCACTACAGGAAGGCATAGGCTGTTCCATCTGACAAAAGCAATCCCTTGTTTGGGCATTCCATTGTTCTCCAGAGAGCTCTTGCTATCCACTGTGATGTCACCATTGTTGTAACAACACCAACTGCTCCTAGTGTATCACTTAACCCCTACAGAGTTCAACCATATTAATGTTTTCAAGAGAGAAGAGTCTACAAGATGAATGAAACAGGAACGTAGTAAAGAGAGAGGAAGAAATGTGGTGTTTTGAGTGTAAACCAGTAAGAAAGTTATGGTTGTAAAGAAACTGTGAGTCCTGGGAAGGAGGCGTGGAAATTCCTGGAGAAGGTGTACTTGAGTCTGACTCTTAAGTAATGGGTCACAGGAAACAGAGCCTCTGTCAAGCTAATTAACTTTTTGTCTTATCAACATTCCAGAAAGGCAAGAATTCCAGCATAATAGGTGCCCACCCCAAAGCAGGTACTGGCAAAGTAAAAGTTATTTTACTGTTAGCTCCTGCCTTTTACTCTTTGTGGGTATTAAGGGTGTAACATGGGAATAAAAGGAGTCCAGAATGAGCTGGGAAGGAAGTATCATTTACCAGTTTATAGCAGGACATCATAGCACATTACCCCCAGTTGGCTCTTGTACAATCTGTGGCTATTACACAGTAGTAAGCTGGAACCAAATGTACATATGTGTCTCTATATACAGGCTATGTGATCTTATGTTCTCTAACCTCCTTTGATAACCTCTCCTTGAGAATGACCCACTTAGCTCTCTAGATGATCTGTTGTGGTTGACAGACATATCTGTAATGCAGACAAACAACTGTGAGGATCAGAGTTGATAATTTTGTCAGCTCAGGGGTGTTTTGTTCTTTCAGTTGGGCGAGTTGGTCAGTCTTTGGATGATTGCCTGCCCTTATATGACTTTTTAGTCCATGAATATGGGACTAATGTGACATGGTAAGACATTTGGTTATTTCCAAGGATATAGGTGCTTGTGGACTCTGCCATTTATCCCTGATTTCTGTAACCAGAAACTTGAGGGTTCTGTAGACAAGAAGCACCCTGAGCCATTGGTAATAAGCCTGGAGGGGCCATCTTTGTGGTCATCATAAGCATGTGCCTGGCTGCTTAGATATCCAACACTGTAAAATTATGGGAGAGCTGAGATCCACAGAGCAGTCACCTTCAGCCTGGGCTAAAACATTGGCATGCCACTGTTTTTCTGGCATAGTCTGTGGGCCTCAGCATGGTCTGCCCATTCTTTATGCTGTCTCACTACTCAGCTTTTCTTGTGTTCTTCTACTTACAGTGGCTGGCAGGCAGCCATGAACCCCACGTACTTCTGACCTCACCAAGAAGCAAGTAAATAGGATGGACAGTCTAACCACACACCTGATTGCCAGCGAGAGAAATGAGTTGTGGGATCCCCTGAGAGTCATCACTGAAAGATCCTTTGACTATAGCTATGGATTATTTCAGACCCCATCGTGTCAGTTTTTGGTCTACAATGTCCTCCTCATCTTGTAGTTTTAAGGTATTTTGTTCAAGCAGTCTGTACACTTAGGATGTCCTGTGACCAACCACACGTCCCCAAATGATACTTCCAGGAGAGGCAGAACCAGAGAACATGGGTAGGAATGGGATGGGAAATGGACCTATGCTTCATTCACATGAAATATGGGCCTATGTTCTGAGTGAAAGAATTTATGGTTTGTAGCAGTGGTGTGTGTATTCTCATCAGGAATTGAGAAATGACTTGAAATCTGTTGACTTTGTGAGATTCTAGATACTGTGAGTATGTGGTGAGGCTTTTCAATTTTTTAGCATGTAACTGAGTTCTAGATACTCTGGGTGTAATCTTGAGGGTCCAAAAACCCACCTTTTTTTAATCATTGCTCTACTGCAAAGCCTTTGGTCTGTACACCTATTCCTATGCATTGTGCCTTATATTCTGTGACAATCTTCCTCCATGCATTCATCCTGCATCCCATTGTAATCTTACTCTTTGTCTTGATGTCCGTGTCTCTCTCCCCTTCTCTATCTTTCTGTCACCTTTCTCCCCTTTGGCTTTTGCATACACATTTGCATACTTTTGCATCCTCCCAGAATCTGAAAGCCAGGGTTCTGCATTTTGACCTACAAATTTTTGTTTCACACTTTCAGTTGTACTTGCAGTGCTGAGGTGTCAGAGCCCCATTTTAAACAGCACAACTCTTGACTGATGTGATCAGCTTGGAGGCAGCTTGTAATCCCTTGGCAGTATTTAATTCTGTCCTGCCATTTCGGCTCATTCCAAGAAAATGCTCAGTATCTGACTCTGCATTAATAGTTATCCAGGTTTCTAGAATCAAATGTAGGTTGGTGTGGGCCAAGACCTGCGGTGTAGACTCTTGCCAACATAATAGTCTGCACCCCCAGTCTTACTGAGTGAGCTCATGCAGGCAGAGCACCATCCACCTGAACACATAACCTTTGGTGGCCTTCTGTCTAGGAAATGAGTTTTAGAATCACCGTTATTTCCCAGGACATAGGATCCATAATAATGATGGCTGCCTGAGAAGAACGTTCAGTGTAGGTCCAATGCATAGAGAACAGCAGAGGCGAAACATTTCTGGTAGACTGCATGTCTGTACAAGTTGAGAACATATGAGGGACAGTTGAAGCTGCCATTTATGCTGGCAAATCAGGACTTTTTGAAAGGTTAGCATCCAGAGAAGTATGGTAAATTCTTTAGTTACTCTCTGTCATAGGTCACCTGGTCTTTATGAACTGACTAAGACACCGAAAGTACCATCTATAGACACACTGGAAACCAAGTGAGACTAGCACTAGGATCCAGAACTAAGTAACTCCTATACTGAGTGTGTCTCATTGTCTATCCTAGAACCTGTAAATATCCTGATCCTAGCTATACCTTACTCAGAGTGGTGTCCTCTGTATAGTGTTTAGTTGCTTTGGTAAAAAAAAAATACCACATGGATAGACTGACCTAGTCTATGACTCTACTAGTGCCATCTTCTGGTAGACAATAATTTAATATCAGTATTTCACAGACTAAACCCTCCTTAGTAGACAGTGTGGCCTGAGGCACATCTATTCTCTGTCAGATAGCTAAACATTCCCAGTCTTGATAATATTTGATCAGCCATTCTCAAGGATCAGTTTTAGGATGGCCAAAACAGCAGCCGAGTGTCTTTATACCGTCTGCCATGTAATTGTCATAGAAGATGAATGGGGTTACAGGTAAAGTGTAACACAGTGGTAGAGTAGTTCTCTAGTATGCATAATGCCCTAGAAACAATCTGAGTTATAGTGGCTTCCAGGGACGAAAATTAGAACTCAATTACATCTGAGTTGTAGATGACAACAATTGGGGTGTCTGTATGAAGCAATTGTGTCACTAAACTTCCAGTCATACAACCATTCCTTCCATAGTTTCCATCTTTTCTTGTGTATTTTTATAAAGATCCATCATCATTCTTGGGTGGAAGTAATCTGTAATAGTATCAGTAAAGCATACATAAAACTATATCTATAATTTATATTTATTATCAATATATCTATATCTAGAAATATACATATATACACATGCAGAGAGAGACAGGGAGATAGAGACAGGGAGAGACAGGGAGAGACAGAGAGCAAAAGAGAGAATGATGCAAATGTATTTATAGATATTTTTCAAAAGTCCATAAACACAGATAAAATACTGATGAAATTCCTTGGCTGAAGGATTCAGATAATGTTTCAGTAGGTAATGATACTTGCTGCCAAGTCTAGAAACCAGAGTTACTTTTTGCAACCCACATGGTAATGAGAAAAAAATTCCCATAAATGTCTTCTAGTCTTACTTAGTGTGTGTGTGTGTGTGTGTGTGTGTGTGTGTGTGTGTGTACACATCCATTTATCTACCTTAAATTTTATAGAAATGACCCAGAAGACCATGATGAAAAGAACTGTTGAGGAATACTGAAGACTTTTTCTTATGTCTCTTGACCACTTGCTGGTAGCATTGAAATTGTTGGATGCTTCATTTACAACCTGAAAGATGTCAATGTGATGCTCCCAGGGAGGCTGTGGAGTACATAATCATTATGTAAAATGCAAGACTTTCATGCATTGCATCCTGAAGTCAGCAAAGTGAGGCAAAGCCTCTTCTCATGGAGAAGCAGTCATGTGTTGGTCTGGATAAGGATACTGAGAGCAAGGACTGCCCTCCTTCATGACCCTACTGCCATATGCATTGACCAGGATTTTGCTTCCACTCACATTGCCCAGGTCAACTCATTAGATTTCTTTCTATTCTCTCCAAAACTGGATTGGGAATGGTCACCCTTCTGTGACCTGCATACAGGCACTCTTATGGTAAGTGTATGCTTGGTGTTCTCTGCTGGACAGAAATCAAGAGCATTGTGTCTACGGGTCATAAGACACTGACACCCACCCAGGAACTTCTTGATGTTTCTTCTCGCCAAACACTTCCATGTACCATTCCTGAGGTGCGTTTCCTGCACCAAGCAAAATGCTGGGTCCTGTTTACGTATCCAGTCTGCTAGTCTATGTCTTTTTATTGGGGAATTGAGACAATTGATATTAAGAGAGATTAAGGAATAGCGATTATTGCCACCTGCTACTCTTGACGCTATCTTTATGTTTGAGTGCTTATCTACTTTTGGGTTTGATGCAAGAAGGTTACTATCTTGTTTTTTCCAAGGTGTAGTTTCTCTCCTTGTATTGGAGGTTTCCACCTATTATCCGTTGCAGGGCTGGATTTGTGGAAAGATAGTGTGAAAATTTGGTTTTATCATGGAATATCTTGGTCTCTCCATCTATGGTGATTGAGAGTTTTGCTGGGTATAGTAGTCTAGGCTGGCATTTGTGCTCTCTTAGTGTCTGCATGAGATCTGCCCAGGATCTTCTGGCTTTCATAGTCTCTGGAGAGAAGTCTGATGTGATTCGGATTGGTCTTCCTTTATAGGTTACTTGGCCTTTTTCTCTTACTGCTTTTAATATTCTTTCTTTGTTAAGAACATTTGGTGTTCTGATTATTATGTGACAGGAGGTATTTCTGTTCTGGTCCAGTCTGTTTGGAGTTCTGTAGGCTTCTTGTACGTTCTTCGGCATCTCTCTCTTTAGGTTAGGGAAGTTTTCCTCCATAATTTTGCTGAAGATATTTACTGGCCCTTTAAGTTGCAAATCTTCACTCTCATCTATACCTATAATCCTTAGGTTTGGTCTTCTCATTGTGTCCTGGATTCCTGGATGTTTTGGGTTACACGTTTGTTGCATTTTGCATTTTCTTTGACTGTTGAGTCGATGCTTTCTATGGAATCTTCAGCACCTGAGATTCTTTCTTCCATCTCTTGTATTCTATTGTTTATGTTTGCATCTATGACTCCTGATTTCTTCCTAAGGTTTTCTATCTCCAAAGTTGTCTCCCTTTGTGATTTTTTAGTTGTTTCTACTTCCTTTTTTAGATCCTGGATGGATTTGCTGAGATCCTTCACTTGTTTGTTTGTTTGTATTTTCCTGTATTTCTTTAAGATATTTTTGCATTTCCTCTTTCAGGATTTCTGCCTGTTGACCCAAGTTCTCCTGTATTTCTCTGAGCGATTTTTGTGTTTCCTCTTCATGGGCTTTCATCCGTTGATCCATAGTCTCCTGCATTTCTTTAAGTGATTCTTGTGTTTCCTTTGTGAGGGCATCTACCTGTTGATTCATTACTTTAAGCGATTTTTGTGTTGCCTCCTTATGGTTCTCCATCTTTTGATCCATGTTCTCCTGCATTTTTCTAAGCGATTTTTGTGTTTCCTTTGTAAGGGCTTCTACCCACTGATTCATGGTCTCCTGTAATTCTTTATTAGATTTATTTGTGTCCTTCTTGTGATCCTCTAATAGCATCATGAGCAGTGATTTTAAATCCAGATCTTGTCTTTCAGGTGTTGTAGGGTATCCAGGACTTGCTGCTGTTGGAGAGTTAGGTTCGGATGGTGCCATATTACTTTGATTTCTGTTAGTAACATTCCTACGTTTGCCTTTTGCCATCTGGATACCTCTGATGTTAGTTGGTCCTGCTGCCACTGGCTGTAGGTTGGACCTCCTGTGAGCCTGCAAAGCTATTTCTGCCCCCCCCTGGTTTATCAGGATTCCCCTGGCACAGATTTCTGGGGCCTGCCCTGCTCCTGAGTGACTTGGAGCCCTGATGTGCCTTGCCCCAAGTGATGTTATATTGGGGAATCCCTGCACATCCAAAGGCTCAGTGTAGTGGATCCCAGGACCAGAAGTCTCCAAGGGGAGGCTGGTGTGCTCCCACCCTGTGCAGGTCCCTCTGCAGGGCAAATGTCCCACAGCCGGCCTGGCATATCGGTTACTGCAGAACTCCCCATTTCTTGGGAGCAGGGAGCACACAAGCTGCCTGAGACTCAAGCGATATCATGCTTGATTGTCCCTGCGTCTGGAGGTCCCAGTTGCCCTGTTGCCGTAGCAAAGATGGCGGATGAAAATCATCAATTTCAACATGTTTTCTATATATATTTTACAATTTTTTCAAAAATATTTACCATGTAAATCTTCAGTTTTATCACAAAGAAGTTTATTCCTCTTTCAATTAATTTAGAAATACTTCCTATGTCTACCATTTTGTCCGTATTATTTTCCATAAAAATAATGAATTTTAACACTTTTTCTGTATATTCCTTCAATTTTATCAGAAATATTTTTGATGTGGATCTTCAATTTTATCAGAATAGGTTTCTAATTACTCTTTCAATTATTTTTAAAATATCCATTCTGTCAACCAATTTAACCATGAAAATATTCAATTTTAGTATATTTTTCTATATATTTCCTCAATTTTATCTGAAACAATTTCCATGTAAATCTTCAATTTTATCAGGTAATGCTTCTGCTTCCATTTTCAATTGATATAGCATTGTTTTTTATGTCTACCATTTTATCTGTATAATTTTCCATGAAAATCATAAGTTTTAACATTTATTCTATATATTTCTTCAATTTTATCAGAAATATTTACCATGTAATCTTAAAGTTTATCAGAAAGTGTTTATAATTCCTCTTTCACCTAATTTAGAAATTTTTATGTCAACTATTTTATCTGTTTTGTTTATTGTTTTGGCCAAATCTATAGAAAAAGCTACTGTGAAAACTACTCCAAATGTGGTCTGATTCAGGATGCAGGTGGCCTGGTTGGGATTTCCAATGAAGAGCAATGAGCAGAGAAAACAGAAACCTAGAGAGATGAGCAGGAGGTAGCCGAGAACGCAGTTATTGGCCTAAACAATAGTATCCTTGCACTTCACAAAAGTGAAGAGTACTAGAATTGTGATGGCCAAGAAGGACAGACCAATGGAGCCTTGAGCAATCCCCAATGGATCTTCATAAGCCAGAAATGCCACAGCTCTTTCAAGGCAGTGGGTTTGCTCTAAGTTGGCATAAACCCATATAAGATATCATAATTATGTATTTAATAATTGTGTATTTGTATTATTGAGAGGATATATCAATAAATAACTTGGTATTGAGCATCTATTCCATTCCTGGCTGCTGTAGGGACCACTAGCTTTCTAGAGTACTTCTCCCAAATAGGTTGTGACCTTCAATACACTAACCATACATACTGCCCAACTTAAAGAGGCTGTAGGATCTTCTGTTATCAAACTCATAGATTTGGAGAATTGTTCAGAAATTCCATGTCGTGTCCTTGGACTTCAACTGACTTCTCTTACAAAGCCCTAGGTATGTGTTCTGAGTGAAGTAACAAATGGCTGATTCAAGTTATATTCTTTTTTGAAGGGTTCTGAAACAGTCCAAGTCATAATAGAATCATATTTCACCTTACTAAACATAACTCGTGTTAATAATGATGCTAAAAATATTTTCTCAAATTTTAACTTTTAATACTTTGCACAAGGTTCTAAAAGTAGAGAGCAGCTGATTCTGAGCTTATACTGGTTAGTTCAAAATTCCTTGAGTGTTTTCACCAAGCTACTGGCCTTTCAACAAGGACCAAAAACAAATTAGTCTTCTGACACCCAAAACAAATACTTCCATTGGTTTTTAGATGGTATTTTTGCCTATTCTCTTTCTATAATAAGGGGGGAAACTGCCTTCAATTGTGTTTTTAACTATGTTCTGAATAGAAATTATAACAGTCCTAACAATCTGACCTTAGCGTATTGTGTAAGCTACCCCTCTCAGATAACACTCTCCTACTATGAATGCCATCTTCAAATTTCTATCTTGTTTTCAGAATCTTTGTCTTCTGCTCAGTTTTATTTTGGTCCCTTAAAAGGATTCTTCTTTGAGGTACCATAGCAGCTGCCCTTTCTATATCACCTCTTTTGGGCAGTTTAAACATTTAGGATAGATCCATTGCACAAGCAGCTAAAGTTACAGATATCCTCTCGAAGGTGACTACAGTGCCAACCCATTCATCATTCACCTTGCCATAGCATCAACAGTGCTTGATTCATGGAAATGCAAGATTTGTGAGAAGTCTGAAAGAGTGGGAAGGCTAAATACAGGAATGTAAGACACATTGCCATGAAACCATTTCTTAAAATTTAGCATCTGACAATGAGAAATTAACTTAGGAAGGTAGCTCAGGTATTTGTAGTGGCCATGCAAACCAGAGGACTTGAATTCTATATAGAGAACCCTTGAAGAAAACCTAAAATGCTGAGTGGAACTTCCTCTGTGAGTTATGTGATTATATGCAGATCCGTTGAGCATGCTGGCTAATGAGTGACTCTGTCTCTATATATCATTATCTGTGCCTTCATTTCTGTTAGCTCCTGGAAGCCCATTACTATAAGCATATGGAGTAAACCTAGGCATTAGTTTTAAAGCAGTCTGTTTCACTTGAGACAATAAGAGGCACCAAAATGACCAAGAGGGACTAGAGCTTAAAGCACAGTAAAAGCCTTCTCAAGCCAGACAAGGACTCCAGGAGATGCTCTAACAGATTCAAAGATCCTTGGCCAGAGAGGACCAACCATATGAAGTGTAAGAGATAGTTCCAAGGTGCTTTCCTCTAATTTCAGATAGTGTTTATTTAAACACAGACACATATTGGACAGAGTAGAGATGAGTATCTTTAAGATTCACATGGCTGTCTTTCTAAACCATCCTCCATGTCCAAAGAGCATCAGAACATGGGATATGCTGCTAACGCATTGAAGCAATTCCAGAAAGACCAGTGTTATGTGACTATTAGTTTTTAAAATGTTTAATTTCAAGCTTCTTTATAATTTAGAAGGTTCATAGGAAGAATACACAATGACCAGAGTGCCTTTGGCTATGTTGGGAAGGGAAAGAAAAGTCTTGCAGGTTTTCCTTAAAGCTTTCCCTCCTGTGTTCTTCTACATTATGCAAGGAATGAACTGTGATTGGTCTCTGAAGTCTTACACTGTTTCTCTTTGGTGATGAGTAGGTAATAAATTCTGGTCTTTAATGTGCATGCAGAAGAAGAATTCTCATCTCCCTTCCCTAAAAAAGTAGGTGAAATTTATTTGAGATGGCAAAAGGCTCTATGGCTATTTGAAGAAGATGGTATGTTACCTAGATGCTTTAATTAGCACCTAAATTACAGATTAGAAGATTTCCTTTTGTGTGGGAGGACAATCATGTAAAGTACAGGTAGTTGAGCAAGTTTGCCCTTCCTGTCCTCCAGCTAGGGTACTGATCACATTGGGAAGAGGCTACTGAAAATGAGCTTCTAAGACTCACTCACCTGGAAACAATTTTTCTTTTAAAATTAAAGACCATTAAAACTTTTTTAATGTAATTTTTATTTTAAATCTTTTATTTTTAAAAAGAATTTATATATAATATATAACTATTAAATTAAATTATTTATAAAAACTATTATAAATTTTTTCTAATAAAATAAGCATTACACATGAATATTTGTTTAAAGGAAATTTATTGTACACAGTACAGCACCTTTGTCAGTATTAGTCTTTCATCATCATTTCATTATATGAAATCAGTTCAGTAGAAGTCACCAGGGGGGCCATTTGGACCAGGGAGCAGGGTAGCTTTAGAGCCTTTTGTGCACTGCCTGTCAGGAGAGAGTGATCTCCCAGCAGCACTTTCACATCTGAGCGTGCAGGTGAGATCACCACCTCCTCTCTGGAGTGGAACAGCTAGGAGCACACAGGGCATAAGATCAGTGTAGCAGCTAGGACAGAGGTCTTCAGGCTGCCATTTACATCAGGGAACCAGGTGCTGCACAGACCCTGACAGAAGAGAGTTGGTCTCCCAGTAGTAAGGACACAGGCTTACAGGCCCACAGGAGGAACAAGCTCCAGCCAGAGACAACAAGACCAACTAACACCAGAGATAACAAGATGGCAAAAGGCAAGCACAAGAACCCTACCAACAGAAACCAAGGCCACTTGGCAACATCAGAACCCAGTTCTCCCACCACAGCAAGTCCTGGATACCCCAACACACTGGAAAAGCATGAGTTGGATTTAAAATCGTATCTCATGATGCTGATAGAGGACTTAAAGAAAGATTTAAATAACTCTCTTAAAGAAATACAGGAGAGCTTTGGTCAACAGGTAAAAGCCCACAAAGAGGAAACACAAAAATCCCTTAAAGAAATCCAGGAGATCATGGGTCAAAAGTCAGAAGCCCTTAAAGAGGAAACAAAAATATCCATTAAAGAATTACAGGAAAACACTAACAAACAAGTGAAGGAAGTGAACAAAACCATCCAAGATCTAAAAGGAGAAGTAGAAACAAAAAAGAAATCACAAAGTGAGACATCTCTGGAGATATAAAACCTTGGAAAGAATTCAGGAGTCATAGATGCAAGCATCAACAACAGAATACAAGAGATAGAAGAAAGAATCTCAAGGGGTGAAGATAATACCATAGAAAACATTGACACAACAGTCAAAGTAAATGCAAAATGCATAAAGCTTGTAACCCAAAACATCCAGGAAATCCAGGACACAATGAGAAGACCAAACCTAAGGATTATAGGTATAGAAGAGAGTGAAGATTTCCAACTTAAAGGGCCAGTAAATATCTTCGACAAAATTATAGAATAAAACTTCCCTAACCTAAAGAAAGAGATGTCCATGAACATACAAGAAGCCTACAGAACTTCAAACAGACTGGACCAGTCCAGAAAGGCCTCCTGGTACATAATAATCAAAATATCAAATGCACTACACAAAGAAAGAATATTAAAAGTAGTAAGGGGAAAAGGGCAAGTAACCTATAAAGGCAGGCCTATCAGAATTACACGAGACTTCTCACCAGAGATCATGAAAGTCAGAAGATCCTGGGCAGATCTCATACAGACCCTAAGAGAACACAAATGCCAGCCCAGACTACTATACCCAGCAAAACTCAATCACCATACATGGAGAAACCAAGATATTCCATGATAAAACCAAATTTACACAATATCTTTCCACAAATTCAGCCCTACAAAGGATAATAGATGGAAAACGCCAACACGAGGAGGGAAACTACACCCTAGAAAAAGCGAGAAAATAATTTTTTTCCAACAAACCCAAAAGAAAGTAACCACACAAACATAAAAATAACATCAAAAATAACAGGAAGTAACAAGAACTATTCCTTAATATCTTATAACATCAATGGATTCAATTCCCCAACTAAAAACATAGTCTAACAGAAATATTTCTCATGTGAATCTTCAATTTTATCAGAAAATGTTTGTGATTCCTCTTCCAATTTAGTAATGTTTTTTATGTCTACCATTTTAACTGTAGTATTTTCCATGATAATCTTTAATTTTAACATTTTTTCTGTGTATTTATTCAATTTTATCATAAATAATTTCCATGTAAATCTTCAATTTTGTCAGAAAATGTTTATAATTCCACTTTCAATCAATTTAGGAATATTTTTATGCCTACCATTTTATCAGTATAATTTTCCAAGAAATAGTTAGTTTCAACATGTTTTTCTATATATTTCTTGAATTTTATCAGAAATATTTTCCTTGTAGTTCTTCAATTTTATCAGAAAATGTTAGGGTTAGGGTTAGGGTTAGGGTTAGGGTTAGGGTTAGGGTTAGGGTTAGGGTTAGGGTTAGGGTTAGGGTTAGGGTTAGGGTTAGGGTTAGGGTTAGGGTTAGGGTTAGGGTTAGGGTTAGGGGGGGGTTAGGGTTAGGGTTAGGGTTAGGGTTAGGGTTAGGGTTAGGGTTAGGGTTAGGGTTAGGGTTAGGGTTAGGGTTAGGGTTAGGGTTAGGGTTAGGGTTAGGGGTTAGGGTTAGGGGTTAGGGTTAGGGGTTAGGGTTAGGGTTAGGGTTAGGGTTAGGGTTAGGGTTAGGGTTAGGGTTAGGGTTAGGGTTAGGGTTAGGGTTAGGGTTAGGGTTAGGGTTAGGGTTAGGGTTAGGGTTAGGGTTAGGGTTAGGGTTAGGGTTAGGGTTAGGGTTAGGGTTAGGGTTAGGGTTAGGGTTAGGGTTAGGGTTAGGGTTAGGGTTAGGGTTAGGGTTAGGGTTAGGGTTAGGGTTAGGGTTAGGGTTAGGGTTAGGGTTAGGGTTAGGGTTAGGGTTAGGGTTAGGGTTAGGGTTAGGGTTAGGGTTAGGGTTAGGGTTAGGGTTAGGGTTAGGGTTAGGGTTAGGGTTAGGGTTAGGGTTAGGGTTAGGGTTAGGGTTAGGGTTAGGGTTAGGGTTAGGGTTAGGGTTAGGGTTAGGGTTAGGGTTAGGGTTAGGGTTAGGGTTAGGGTTAGGGTTAGGGTTAGGGTTAGGGTTAGGGTTAGGGTTAGGGTTAGGGTTAGGGTTAGGGTTAGGGTTAGGGTTAGGGTTAGGGTTAGGGTTAGGGTTAGGGTTAGGGTTAGGGTTAGGGTTAGGGTTAGGGTTAGGGTTAGGGTTAGGGTTAGGGTTAGGGTTAGGGTTAGGGTTAGGGTTAGGGTTAGGGTTAGGGTTAGGGTTAGGGTTAGGGTTAGGGTTAGGGTTAGGGTTAGGGTTAGGGTTAGGGTTAGGGTTAGGGTTAGGGTTAGGGTTAGGGTTAGGGTTAGGGTTAGGGTTAGGGTTAGGGTTAGGGTTAGGGTTAGGGTTAGGGTTAGGGTTAGGGTTAGGGTTAGGGTTAGGGTTAGGGTTAGGGTTAGGGTTAGGGTTAGGGTTAGGGTTAGGGTTAGGGTTAGGGTTAGGGTTAGGGTTAGGGTTAGGGTTAGGGTTAGGGTTAGGGTTAGGGTTAGGGTTAGGGTTAGGGTTAGGGTTAGGGTTAGGGTTAGGGTTAGGGTTAGGGTTAGGGTTAGGGTTAGGGTTAGGGTTAGGGTTAGGGTTAGGGTTAGGGTTAGGGTTAGGGTTAGGGTTAGGGTTAGGGTTAGGGTTAGGGTTAGGGTTAGGGTTAGGGTTAGGGTTAGGGTTAGGGTTAGGGTTAGGGTTAGGGTTAGGGTTAGGGTTAGGGTTAGGGTTAGGGTTAGGGTTAGGGTTAGGGTTAGGGTTAGGGTTAGGGTTAGGGTTAGGGTTAGGGTTAGGGTTAGGGTTAGGGTTAGGGTTAGGGTTAGGGTTAGGGTTAGGGTTAGGGTTAGGGTTAGGGTTAGGGTTAGGGTTAGGGTTAGGGTTAGGGTTAGGGTTAGGGTTAGGGTTAGGGTTAGGGTTAGGGTTAGGGTTAGGGTTAGGGTTAGGGTTAGGGTTAGGGTTAGGGTTAGGGTTAGGGTTAGGGTTAGGGTTAGGGTTAGGGTTAGGGTTAGGGTTAGGGTTAGGGTTAGGGTTAGGGGTTAGGGTTAGGGTTAGGGTTAGGGTTAGGGTTAGGGTTAGGGTTAGGGTTAGGGTTAGGGTTAGGGTTAGGGTTAGGGTTAGGGTTAGGGTTAGGGTTAGGGTTAGGGTTAGGGTTAGGGTTAGGGTTAGGGTTAGGGTTAGGGTTAGGGTTAGGGTTAGGGTTAGGGTTAGGGTTAGGGTTAGGGTTAGGGTTAGGGTTAGGGTTAGGGTTAGGGTTAGGGTTAGGGTTAGGGTTAGGGTTAGGGTTAGGGTTAGGGTTAGGGTTAGGGTTAGGGTTAGGGTTAGGGTTAGGGTTAGGGTTAGGGTTAGGGTTAGGGTTAGGGTTAGGGTTAGGGTTAGGGTTAGGGTTAGGGTTAGGGTTAGGGTTAGGGTTAGGGTTAGGGTTAGGGTTAGGGTTAGGGTTAGGGTTAGGGTTAGGGTTAGGGTTAGGGTTAGGGTTAGGGTTAGGGTTAGGGTTAGGGTTAGGGTTAGGGTTAGGGTTAGGGTTAGGGTTAGGGTTAGGGTTAGGGTTAGGGTTAGGGTTAGGGTTAGGGTTAGGGTTAGGGTTAGGGTTAGGGTTAGGGTTAGGGTTAGGGTTAGGGTTAGGGTTAGGGTTAGGGTTAGGGTTAGGGTTAGGGTTAGGGTTAGGGTTAGGGTTAGGGTTAGGGTTAGGGTTAGGGTTAGGGTTAGGGTTAGGGTTAGGGTTAGGGTTAGGGTTAGGGTTAGGGTTAGGGTTAGGGTTAGGGTTAGGGTTAGGGTTAGGGTTAGGGTTAGGGTTAGGGTTAGGGTTAGGGTTAGGGTTAGGGTTAGGGTTAGGGTTAGGGTTAGGGTTAGGGTTAGGGTTAGGGTTAGGGTTAGGGTTAGGGTTAGGGTTAGGGTTAGGGTTAGGGTTAGGGTTAGGGTTAGGGTTAGGGTTAGGGTTAGGGTTAGGGTTAGGGTTAGGGTTAGGGTTAGGGTTAGGGTTAGGGTTAGGGTTAGGGTTAGGGTTAGGGTTAGGGTTAGGGTTAGGGTTAGGGTTAGGGTTAGGGTTAGGGTTAGGGTTAGGGTTAGGGTTAGGGTTAGGGTTAGGGTTAGGGTTAGGGTTAGGGTTAGGGTTAGGGTTAGGGTTAGGGTTAGGGTTAGGGTTAGGGTTAGGGTTAGGGTTAGGGTTAGGGTTAGGGTTAGGGTTAGGGTTAGGGTTAGGGTTAGGGTTAGGGTTAGGGTTAGGGTTAGGGTTAGGGTTAGGGTTAGGGTTAGGGTTAGGGTTAGGGTTAGGGTTAGGGTTAGGGTTAGGGTTAGGGTTAGGGTTAGGGTTAGGGTTAGGGTTAGGGTTAGGGTTAGGGTTAGGGTTAGGGTTAGGGTTAGGGTTAGGGTTAGGGTTAGGGTTAGGGTTAGGGTTAGGGTTAGGGTTAGGGTTAGGGTTAGGGTTAGGGTTAGGGTTAGGGTTAGGGTTAGGGTTAGGGTTAGGGTTAGGGTTAGGGTTAGGGTTAGGGTTAGGGTTAGGGTTAGGGTTAGGGTTAGGGTTAGGGTTAGGGTTAGGGTTAGGGTTAGGGTTAGGGTTAGGGTTAGGGTTAGGGTTAGGGTTAGGGTTAGGGTTAGGGTTAGGGTTAGGGTTAGGGTTAGGGTTAGGGTTAGGGTTAGGGTTAGGGTTAGGGTTAGGGTTAGGGTTAGGGTTAGGGTTAGGGTTAGGGTTAGGGTTAGGGTTAGGGTTAGGGTTAGGGTTAGGGTTAGGGTTAGGGTTAGGGTTAGGGTTAGGGTTAGGGTTAGGGTTAGGGTTAGGGTTAGGGTTAGGGTTAGGGTTAGGGTTAGGGTTAGGGTTAGGGTTAGGGTTAGGGTTAGGGTTAGGGTTAGGGTTAGGGTTAGGGTTAGGGTTAGGGTTAGGGTTAGGGTTAGGGTTAGGGTTAGGGTTAGGGTTAGGGTTAGGGTTAGGGTTAGGGTTAGGGTTAGGGTTAGGGTTAGGGTTAGGGTTAGGGTTAGGGTTAGGGTTAGGGTTAGGGTTAGGGTTAGGGTTAGGGTTAGGGTTAGGGTTAGGGTTAGGGTTAGGGTTAGGGTTAGGGTTAGGGTTAGGGTTAGGGTTAGGGTTAGGGTTAGGGTTAGGGTTAGGGTTAGGGTTAGGGTTAGGGTTAGGGTTAGGGTTAGGGTTAGGGTTAGGGTTAGGGTTAGGGTTAGGGTTAGGGTTAGGGTTAGGGTTAGGGTTAGGGTTAGGGTTAGGGTTAGGGTTAGGGTTAGGGTTAGGGTTAGGGTTAGGGTTAGGGTTAGGGTTAGGGTTAGGGTTAGGGTTAGGGTTAGGGTTAGGGTTAGGGTTAGGGTTAGGGTTAGGGTTAGGGTTAGGGTTAGGGTTAGGGTTAGGGTTAGGGTTAGGGTTAGGGTTAGGGTTAGGGTTAGGGTTAGGGTTAGGGTTAGGGTTAGGGTTAGGGTTAGGGTTAGGGTTAGGGTTAGGGTTAGGGTTAGGGTTAGGGTTAGGGTTAGGGTTAGGGTTAGGGTTAGGGTTAGGGTTAGGGTTAGGGTTAGGGTTAGGGTTAGGGTTAGGGTTAGGGTTAGGGTTAGGGTTAGGGTTAGGGTTAGGGTTAGGGTTAGGGTTAGGGTTAGGGTTAGGGTTAGGGTTAGGGTTAGGGTTAGGGTTAGGGTTAGGGTTAGGGTTAGGGTTAGGGTTAGGGTTAGGGTTAGGGTTAGGGTTAGGGTTAGGGTTAGGGTTAGGGTTAGGGTTAGGGTTAGGGTTAGGGTTAGGTTAGGGTTAGGGTTAGGGTTAGGGTTAGGGTTAGGGTTAGGGTTAGGGTTAGGGTTAGGGTTAGGGTTAGGGTTAGGGTTAGGGTTAGGGTTAGGGTTAGGGTTAGGGTTAGGGTTAGGGTTAGGGTTAGGGTTAGGGTTAGGGTTAGGGTTAGGGTTAGGGTTAGGGTTAGGGTTAGGGTTAGGGTTAGGGTTAGGGTTAGGGTTAGGGTAGGGTTAGGGTTAGGGTTAGGGTTAGGGTTAGGGTTAGGGTTAGGGTTAGGGTTAGGGTTAGGGTTAGGGTTAGGGTTAGGGTTAGGGTTAGGGTTAGGGTTAGGGTTAGGGTTAGGGTTAGGGTTAGGGTTAGGGTTAGGGTTAGGGTTTAGGGTTAGGGTTAGGGTTAGGGTTAGGGTTAGGGTTAGGGTTAGGGTTAGGGTTAGGGTTAGGGTTAGGGTTAGGGGTTAGGTTAGGGTTAGGGTTAGGGTAGGGTTAGGGTTAGGGTTAGGGTTAGGGTTAGGGTTAGGGTTAGGGTTAGGGTTAGGGTTAGGGTTAGGGTTAGGGTTAGGGTTAGGGTTAGGGTTAGGGTTAGGGTTAGGGTTAGGGTTAGGGTTAGGGTTAGGGTTAGGGTTAGGGTTAGGGTTAGGGTTAGGGTTAGGGTTAGGGTTAGGGTTAGGGTTAGGGTTAGGGTTAGGGTTAGGGTTAGGGTTAGGGTTAGGGTTAGGGTTAGGGTTAGGGTTAGGGTTAGGGTTAGGGTTAGGGTTAGGGTTAGGGTTAGGGTTAGGGTTAGGGTTAGGGTTAGGGTTAGGGTTAGGGTTAGGGTTAGGGTTAGGGTTAGGGTTAGGGTTAGGGTTAGGGTTAGGGTTAGGGTTAGGGTTAGGGTTAGGGTTAGGGTTAGGGTTAGGGTTAGGGTTAGGGTTAGGGTTAGGGTTAGGGTTAGGGTTAGGGTTAGGGTTAGGGTTAGGGTTAGGGTTAGGGTTAGGGTTAGGGTTAGGGTTAGGGTTAGGGTTAGGGTTAGGGTTAGGGTTAGGGTTAGGGTTAGGGTTAGGGTTAGGGTTAGGGTTAGGGTTAGGGTTAGGGTTAGGGTTAGGGTTAGGGTTAGGGTTAGGGTTAGGGTTAGGGTTAGGGTTAGGGTTAGGGTTAGGGTTAGGGTTAGGGTTAGGGTTAGGGTTAGGGTTAGGGTTAGGGTTAGGGTTAGGGTTAGGGTTAGGGTTAGGGTTAGGGTTAGGGTTAGGGTTAGGGTTAGGGTTAGGGTTAGGGTTAGGGTTAGGGTTAGGGTTAGGGTTAGGGTTAGGGTTAGGGTTAGGGTTAGGGTTAGGGTTAGGGTTAGGGTTAGGGTTAGGGTTAGGGTTAGGGTTAGGGTTAGGGTTAGGGTTAGGGTTAGGGTTAGGGTTAGGGTTAGGGTTAGGGTTAGGGTTAGGGTTAGGGTTAGGGTTAGGGTTAGGGTTAGGGTTAGGGTTAGGGTTAGGGTTAGGGTTAGGGTTAGGGTTAGGGTTAGGGTTAGGGTTAGGGTTAGGGTTAGGGTTAGGGTTAGGGTTAGGGTTAGGGTTAGGGTTAGGGTTAGGGTTAGGGTTAGGGTTAGGGTTAGGGTTAGGGTTAGGGTTAGGGTTAGGGTTAGGGTTAGGGTTAGGGTTAGGGTTAGGGTTAGGGTTAGGGTTAGGGTTAGGGTTAGGGTTAGGGTTAGGGTTAGGGTTAGGGTTAGGGTTAGGGTTAGGGTTAGGGTTAGGGTTAGGGTTAGGGTTAGGGTTAGGGTTAGGGTTAGGGTTAGGGTTAGGGTTAGGGTTAGGGTTAGGGTTAGGGTTAGGGTTAGGGTTAGGGTTAGGGTTAGGGTTAGGGTTAGGGTTAGGGTTAGGGTTAGGGTTAGGGTTAGGGTTAGGGTTAGGGTTAGGGTTAGGGTTAGGGTTAGGGTTAGGGTTAGGGTTAGGGTTAGGGTTAGGGTTAGGGTTAGGGTTAGGGTTAGGGTTAGGGTTAGGGTTAGGGTTAGGGTTAGGGTTAGGGTTAGGGTTAGGGTTAGGGTTAGGGTTAGGGTTAGGGTTAGGGTTAGGGTTAGGGTTAGGGTTAGGGTTAGGGTTAGGGTTAGGGTTAGGGTTAGGGTTAGGGTTAGGGTTAGGGTTAGGGTTAGGGTTAGGGTTAGGGTTAGGGTTAGGGTTAGGGTTAGGGTTAGGGTTAGGGTTAGGGTTAGGGTTAGGGTTAGGGTTAGGGTTAGGGTTAGGGTTAGGGTTAGGGTTAGGGTTAGGGTTAGGGTTAGGGTTAGGGTTAGGGTTAGGGTTAGGGTTAGGGTTAGGGTTAGGGTTAGGGTTAGGGTTAGGGTTAGGGTTAGGGTTAGGGTTAGGGTTAGGGTTAGGGTTAGGGTTAGGGTTAGGGTTAGGGTTAGGGTTAGGGTTAGGGTTAGGGTTAGGGTTAGGGTTAGGGTTAGGGTTAGGGTTAGGGTTAGGGTTAGGGTTAGGGTTAGGGTTAGGGTTAGGGTTAGGGTTAGGGTTAGGGTTAGGGTTAGGGTTAGGGTTAGGGTTAGGGTTAGGGTTAGGGTTAGGGTTAGGGTTAGGGTTAGGGTTAGGGTTAGGGTTAGGGTTAGGGTTAGGGTTAGGGTTAGGGTTAGGGTTAGGGTTAGGGTTAGGGTTAGGGTTAGGGTTAGGGTTAGGGTTAGGGTTAGGGTTAGGGTTAGGGTTAGGGTTAGGGTTAGGGTTAGGGTTAGGGTTAGGGTTAGGGTTAGGGTTAGGGTTAGGGTTAGGGTTAGGGTTAGGGTTAGGGTTAGGGTTAGGGTTAGGGTTAGGGTTAGGGTTAGGGTTAGGGTTAGGGTTAGGGTTAGGGTTAGGGTTAGGGTTAGGGTTAGGGTTAGGGTTAGGGTTAGGGTTAGGGTTAGGGTTAGGGTTAGGGTTAGGGTTAGGGTTAGGGTTAGGGTTAGGGTTAGGGTTAGGGTTAGGGTTAGGGTTAGGGTTAGGGTTAGGGTTAGGGTTAGGGTTAGGGTTAGGGTTAGGGTTAGGGTTAGGGTTAGGGTTAGGGTTAGGGTTAGGGTTAGGGTTAGGGTTAGGGTTAG